>CM059802.1:39286875-39746875 GCA_030435695.1 Brachymystax lenok tsinlingensis | reverse complement strand
AGTGACGCGAGCCTACCAGATGAGCTAAATGTCTTCAATGCTCGCTTTGAGGCAAGTAACACTGAAGCATGCATGAGAGCACCAGCTGTTCTGGATGACTGTGTGATTACGCTCTCCGTAGCCGCTGTGAGTAAGACCCTAAACAGGTTAACATTGACAAGGCCGCAGAGCCAGATGGATTACCAGGATGCGTACTCAGAGCATGTGCTGACCAGCTGGCAAGTGTCTTCACTTACATTTTCAACCTCTCCCTGACCCACTCTGTAATACGTACATCTTTCAAGCAGACCACCATAGTCCCTGTGCCGAAGAACACCATGGTAACCTGTCTAAATGACTATCGCCTTGTGGCACTCACATCTGTAGCCATGAAATTCTTTATAAGACTGGTCCTAGCTCCCAGACACTCTGGACCCACTCCAATTTGTATACCACCCCAACACATCCCCAGGTAGTATGTCTGATCACCAATGACGATAAGACAGCCTAGAGGGAGGAGATCAGAGACCTGGAAGTGTGGTGCAAGGACAACAGCCTCTCCCTCAACGTCAGCAAGATAAAAGAGCTGATCGTGGACTACAGGAAATGGAGGGCCGAGCACGCCCCCATTCACATTGACGAGGCTGTAGGGGAGTGGGTTGAGAGCTTCAAGTTCCTCGTGTGTCCACATCACTAAGGGCCTATCATTGTCCAAACACACCAACACAGTTGTGTAGAGGGCAAGACAATGTCTCTGCCCCCTCAGAAGGCTGAAAAGATTTGGCATGGGCACTCAGATCCTCAAAAAGTTATACAGCTGCATTATTGAGAACATCTTGACTGGCTGTATCACTTGGTATAGCAACTGCTTGGCATCCGACTGCAAGGTGCTACAGAGGATAGTGGGGGATCAAAATATCAAAATGATATTTTTGGCCTTCCTGTGACTTCGGGTGGTGTAGGTGTCCTGGAGGGCAGGTAGTTTGCCCCGGTGATGTGGGCGGAGCAGTTGCCGTACCAGGCGGTGATACAGCCCGACAGGATGCTCTCGATTGTGCATCTGTAAAAGTTTGTGAGTGTTTTTGGTGACAAGCCAAATTTCTTCAGCCTCCTGAGGTTGAAGAGGCGCTGTTGCACCTTCTTCACCACGCTGTCTGTGTGGGTCGACCATTTCAGTTTGTCCGTGATGTGTACGCAGAGGAACTTAAAACTTTCCACCTTCTCCACTACTGTCCCGTCGATGTGGATAGGGGGGTGCTCCCTCTGCTGTTTCCTGAAGTCCACAATCTTCTCCTTTGTTTTGTTGACATTGAGTGACAGGTTATTTTCCTGACATCATCTCCTCTCTGTAGGCTGTCTCGTCGTTGTTGGTAATCAAGCCTACCACTGTAGTGTCGTCTGCAAACTTGATGATTGAGTTGGAGGCTTGCATGGCCACGCAGTCATGGGTGAACAGGGAGTACAGGAGAGGGCTGAGACCGCACCCTAGTGGGGCCCCAGTGTTGAGGATCAGTGGGCTGGAGATGTTGTTTCCTACCCTCACCACCTGGGGGCGGCCCGTCAGAAAGTCCAGGACCCAGTTGCACAGGGCAGGGTCGAGACCCATTGTCTCGAGCTTAATAATGAGTTTGGAGGGTACTATGGTGTTAAATGCTGAGCTGTAGTCGATTATCAGCCTTCTTACATAGGTATTCCTCTTGTCCAGATGGGTTAGTAGAGAGAATTATTTATTTCAGCTTTTATTTCTTTCATCACATTCCCAGTGGGTCAGAAGTTTACATACACTCAATTAGTATTTGGTAGCATTGCCTTTAAATTGTTTAACTTTGGTAAAAGTTTTGGGTAGCCTTCCACAAGCTTCCCACAATAAGTTGGGTGAATTTTGGCCCATTCCTACTGACAGAGCTGGTGTAACTGAGTCAGTTTTGTAGGCCTCCTTGCTCGCACACGCTTTTTAAGTTCTGCCCACAAATATAGGATTTAGGTCAGGGATTTGTGATGGCTACTCCAGTACCTTGACTTTGTTGTCCTTAAGCTGTTTTGCCACAACTTTGGAAGTATGCTTGGGGTCATTGTCCATTTGGAAGACACATTTGCGACCAAGCTTTAACTTTCTGACTGTTGCTTCAATATATCCACATAATTTCCTTCCTCATGATGCCATCCATTTTGTGAAGTGCACCAATCCCTCCTGTAGCAAAGCACCCCCACAACATGATGCTGCCACCCCCGTGCTTTACGTTTGGGATGGTGTTCTTCGGCTTGCAACCCTCCCCCGTTTCCCTCCAAACATAACGATGGTCATTATGGCCAAACAGTTCTATTTTTGTTTCATCAGACCAGAGGACATTTCTCCAAAAAGTACGATCTTTGTCCCCATGTGCAGTTGCAAAACGTAGTCTGGATTTTTTATGGCGCTTTTGGAGCAGTGGCTTCTTCCTTGTTGAGCGGCCTTTCAGGTTATGTCGATATAGGACCCGTTTTACTGTTGATATAGAAATAGATATTTTGTACCTGTTTCCTCCAGCATCTTCACAAGGTCCTTTGCAGTTGTTCTGGGATTGATTTGTGCTTTTTGCACCAAAGTACGTTCATCTCTAGGAGACAGAACACGTCTCCTTCCTGATCGGTATGGCGGCCGCGTGGTCCCATGGTGTTTATACTTGCGTACTATTGTTTGTACAGATGAACGTGGTACCTTCAGACGTTTGGAAATTGCTCCAAAGGATGAACCAGACTTGTGGAGGTCTACAATTTTTTTCTGAGGTCTTGGCTGATTTCTTTTGATTTTCCCATGATGTCAAGCAAAGACGCACTGAGTTTGAAGGTAGGCCTTGAAATACATCCACAGGTACAACTCCAATTGACTAAAATGATGTCTATCAGAAGCTTATCAGAAGCCTATCAGAAGCTTCTAAAGCCATGACATCATTTTCTGGAATTTTCCAAGCTGTTTAAAGGCACAGACAACTTAGTGAATGTAAACTTCTGACCCACTGGAATTGTGATACAGTAAATTATAAGTGAAATAATCTTTCTGTAAACAATTGTTGGAAAAATTACTTGTGTCATGTACAAACTAGATGTCCTAAACGACTTGCCAAAACCATAGTTTGTTAACAAGAAATGTATGGAGTGGTTGAAAACAAGTTTTAATGACTCCAACCAAAGTGTATGTAAACTTCCGACTTCAACTGTATCATCCTGACCAACTTGCCCTCCAAATACACCTCGGCTGTCTTCAACCAGGATCTCAGCGATCACTGCCTCATTGCCTGCATCCATAATGGGTCCGCGGTCAAACGACCACCCCTCATCACTGTCAAACGCTCCCTAAAACACTTCAGCGAGCATGCCTTTCTAATCGACCTGGCCCGGGTATTCTGGAAGGATATTGAGCTCATCCCGTCAGTAGACGATGCCTGGTTGTTCTTTAAAAGTGCTTTCCTCACCATCTTAAATAAGCATACCCCTTTCAAAAAATGTAGAACTAAGAACAGATATAGCCCCTGGTTCTCTCCTGACTTTACTGCCCTTGACCAGCACAAAATCATCCTGTGGCGTACTGCATTAGCATCGAATAGCCCCCGCGATATGCACTGTTGCTAGGAAACACTGTCACCACCGATTAATCCCTGTTAATCAAGAATTTCAATAAGCATTTCTCTATGGCTGGCCATGCTTTCCAGAATTTTTTTGTAACATCATCTTTGAAATATAAGAAAAAGGCCATCATGTATTATTCCAGCCCAGGTGCAATATAAATGTTGGCCACTAGATGGCTGCAGTGTATGTGCAAAGATTTAGACTGATCCAATGAACCATTGTATTTCTGTTCAAAACGTTGTATCAAATCTGCCCAAATACGCCTATTTTGTTAATTAATAACTTTTTATGTTCAAAATTGTGCACTCTCCTCAAACAATAGCAATGTATTCTTTCACTGTAATAGCTACTGCAAATTGCAGTTAGACAGTGCAGTTAGATTAACAAGAATTTAAGCTTTCTGCCAATATCAGATATGTCTATGTCCTATTACTTACAACCGCATGCTAATCACATTAGCCTACGTTAGCTCAACCGTCCCGTGGAAGGAACACTGATCCCAAAGAAGTTCATTTTCATTTTAGTAAATGCCCTTATTCTGAGCGACATGCAGGAGCATTTAGGGTTACGTGCCTTGCCCAAGAGCACATCAACAGATTTTTCACATAGTCAGCTCAGGGATTTGAATCGATGACCTTTCGGTTGCGCTTCCAATGTTCTTAACCACTAGGTTACCTGGTGTTTTAAACATGAGTCAGGGTTTGGGACAGCCACCGCTCCATATAAATAGGTGTATAAACAATGACTTTGTACTATATTAATTAAGCAATATGTTTGGCATTTCCTTGGATTGAATAAGAACATATCATGATGCAAATAAATGTCATAAGTGTGGAGACTTAACAGCTTTTTTAAGTCTTTTTTGGGGTGGGACTGTAATTTGCACCACTTCTATAGAATCAATCATATAGCCTACACACTAATTATACGGGGGTCAGCTGTTCATTCACCTGCACTGGCACGCAATTGCTAATAACCCATCCGCAAGCGCCCGACTAAAGGTGATCAAGTGAAAATCTGAGGCCTGCACCCAACCCTAACCCGTAAATATAGAAAATGCGCTGTACAGTCAGAGATGCAAGAACAGTTTTATGACATGGGGTGCAGGAATTTTTTATGCCTATGTTTCTGCTTATAATTTTGGTCGGCTATTTGTTAGTCAACTTTGTATATAAGATACATTCAGCTTCTCTTTTGTCATAAACCCTTGCTCACCAGAAAATACAGTGGCAAGAAACAGTATGTGAACCCTTTGGAATTACCTGGACTTCTGCATACATTTTACATAACATTTGATCTGATCTTCATCTAAGTCACAACAATAGACAAACACAGTGTGCTTAATCAAATAACACACAAATTATTGTATTTTTCTTGTCTATATTGAATACATCATTTAAACATTCACAGTGTAGGTTGGAAAAAGTATGTGAACCCCAAGGCTTATGACTTCTCCAAAAGCTCATTGGAGTCAGGAGTTAACTAACCTGGAGTCAAATCAATGAGACGAGATGGGAGATTTTGGTTAGAGCTGCCCTGACCCATAAAAAATTTGAGTTTGCTATTCACAAGAAGCATTGCCTGAGAAGAACCATGCCTCGGACGAAAGGGATCTCAGAAGACCTAAGATTAAGAATTGTTGCCTTGCATAAAGCTGGAAAGGGTTACAAAAGTATCTCTAAAAGTCAGTCCACGGTAAGACAAATTGTCTATAAATGGAGAAATTTCAGCACTGTTGCTACTCTCCCTAGGAATGGCCGTCCTGCAAAGATGATTACAAGAGCACAGCGCAGAATGTTCAATGAGGTTAAGAAGATTCCTAGAGTGTCAGCTAAAGACTTACAGAAATCTCTGGAAGATACGAAAATCTCTGTTGACGAGTCTACAAACGTAAAACACTAAGCAAGAATGGTGTTCATGGGAGGACACCATGGAAGAAGCCACTGCTGTCCAAAAAAACCATTGCTGCACGTCTGAAGTTTGCAAAAGAGCACCTGGATGTTCCACAGCGCTACTTGCAAAATATTCTGTGGACAGAGGAAAGTTGTGTTGTTTGGAAGGAACACACAACACTAAAAGTCTGGCGCCATCGATTCACTCGTTCAACATGCAGAGAAAGGAATACAAAATTCTACCGCTAAACTTTGTTAAAACAAGTCAAAATATGTTTCTATTGACTCCTCAGATACCCTAAAATGTAATCAAACTATAATATTTAAAACGGAAAGAAGTATGTTCAATAGGAAAATGATATTAGCAGGTGCGTCTCCTCTTCATCGCGCGCGCATACACACATTTCCTAGACTGTGTCCCTGTAGTAAAACTCATTATTCTTACTCCTTTTGAAAGAAACAAGCCTGAAACCTTGAGTGCTGACACCCAGTGGAAGCCATAGGATTTGCATACTGTGAGCTAGATTAAATTATTTACCTACTTTCCATTGGTCAAAGTTACCATTATTAGTCAGTTGTACAATCGAGTGTCCTCCGCATTTTTTTCCTTGTCAGCTCGGGGATTCGAACTTGCAACCCTCCGGTTACAAGTCCAACGCTCTAACCACTAGGCTACCTGCCACCCCCTGGATGAGCATGGGCTTCTGGTTGGTTTATCTTTGGATTTTCTCCTACCATATCTATTGTGTTATAGTCTCCTACATTATTTTAACATTTCTACAAACTTCAAAGTGGCTTCTTTCCAACAGTACCAATTATATGCATATCCTGGCTTCAGGGCCTGAGAAACAGGCAGTTTACTTTGGGTACGTCAGTCAGGCGGAAATTGAGAAAAAAAGGACCCTAGCCTGAAGATTAACTTAAGCAGACTGTATTTGTCTATTGTTGTGACTTAGATGAAGATCAGATAAAATGTCATGACCAATTTATGCAGAAATCCAGGTCATTCTAAACGGTTCAAATACTTTTTCTTCCCACTGTATGTCATATATCGATAGAATGAATTCTTCAATCTAGTTGACATCTGTAGTTTTCTCTTTCATCTCTGCTTCTCTTGCAAAGCAAAGATGTTCAGGGACCATGGAGAAAATGCTATAAAAAAATATTTAAAAAATGGAAATATTTTCAAGCAGATTGAAAAGTTTTAAGGGAATTAAATAAACGTATCTGGTTTGAAACAGCATATGTAGCATCAATATGTGTCAGAAACATTCATTTCAGTGTCAGAATTGACTACTAATTGACTAATAAGATAGTTTTGGTCACAATGTCAGTCTCGTTCAAAACGGAGTTTAGTAAGTGACTACATCATGACTTACTCGAGGGTTTGGTTTGAGATCAAGAGATCAACACATGATTCATTGATGCTTCTATCTAATAGACCAGGGGTCCCCATTTACATTCAGCCTTGGGACGATTTTTCAGGGGGCCAGAACATAGTTATAAATCATTTGTACACTGCAAATTGACCGTAATATTACCAAACAGATATAGTATTTGACAAAAACAGAATAATTTCAAACCTCGATTACATTGGGATACGATCACATATGCATCTCTATTTATGCATGGGAATACTTGGGAACAGATTTCCTAAATAAAAACCCGGTTGAGCTGATTTCCTGGTGATTTTACAGTATTTTAAGTCTAACAACGAAAATATTTTTTGGGGTCAGAAAACTTGGGTGCCAAATAAAATCACCCATGGACTGAATTTGGCCCTTGGGCCACCTTTTGGGGAACCCTGCAATAGACTAACAGGGGCAGAGGTTTGCAGTGTCTATTTGTTTACAGTAGAGGCAAACCCATTACGCTGTAGTGAAGACCGTAGTGTGGCGTACGTCATCCACTGTCACGGAAACACCCATGCTGCTGCTGCGCTGTCCACTGTGACTCTGATGTGCTTTGGCTTGGGCCATACAAAAGTATATGTTTTATTTGCCACACACCAGATAGGTGCAGTGAAATGTGTTGTTTTACAGGGTCAACCATAGTAGTACAGCGCCCCTGGAGGAAAGGAGGGGAGGGGAGGGAAGGGAAGAGGGGAGAGGAGCAGGTGTTGGCAGCACTGAGAGCGTTACTGATGTCTCTCCTGTCAGGCTCCAGTCAGTTACAGTAGTATAATGTATGTATTGTGGACACACTCAGTTTAACCTTTTAAGGATGACTCAGGACGGTGGCATTATGAAAGCCCCCATTCACATGGCAGGCCTATAGCACAGGTGTGGAATGGATGGGGTAGCTGTACTGGTGGAGGGGTATGAGGATAAGTGGATTATACCAACAAGTTCACATAGTTTCACTTTGAAATTCTACGTATTATGGATGAACGTCTATTTTTGACGCATTCCGAGTGGTTAAGGTTAGGGCTATGGTTTAGGGAAAGCTTAAAACAAAACTAATTAAAGAAAAACCCATCCCAAAAACTATCTTTTGGTATTTGTTTCTTGAGCACTGATGATATAGTCCCAAAATGTTTCGTACATCAGCCATCAAGTTTTCAACATATATGACTTTCAAAATACAGAAATACAGCTGGTATGATGCATTTTACATCATATGTTGCTGCGTTTTGCATCATATGATGCAAAATGCACCATACTGGCTGTAAATAGATGTTTGATTTCCACACACCATATTGGTGCTGTGAAATGTGTTGTTTTACAGGGTCAGCCATAGTAGGACAGCACCCCTGGAGGAAAGGAGGGTTAAGTGATATATTTTGAAAGTTATATATGTTGAAAACATTTTGGAACTATATCAACAATGGACTCATGAAACAAAAAACAAAAGATCGTTTTTGGGGTGGAATTTTCCTTTACAGACAACTTGCTATTTCAAGTATTTTCTTTCTATAGCATTGTGTGCTGTGATGCAGCGGTCATAGCAGCACACTGTGCTTTGACTCTGAGCATCATGAGTTCGTGCCAGTGCTGGGCAATAGTTTTTCTTTTTTTTGGTGAGCGCCGAGGAAGGCATAAAGGCATTCTCAGGACCTTTTCAAATCGAAGTCTATTTCTAGTGAACAGCCTGGATTATACACACACACACACGCACACACACACACATTATACACTATGGGTGCCTATGGAAGAGCCAGGACAATAGAAGCCCAGAAGCCAGCAGGCCCAGTAATGAGAGAGAGAGAGAGAGAGAGAGAGAGAGAGAGAGAGAGAGAGAGAGAGAATGGGAGAGAGAGATAGAGAGAGAATGGGAGAGAAAGAGAGAGAGAGAGCTGTCCCACATTCAACAGTAATTAGATCCATGTCTTTACCCTGCACTCACTGCCCAGTCAGACAGTGATGCCTTTGTACAACACACACACACATGAACAGCAGACACACACACACCCACACACATCTACCCACACACACCCACACACATGCGTGTCCCTACACACACACACACACACACACACACACACACACACACACACACACACACACACACACACACACACACACACACACACACACACACACACACACACACACACACACACGGACACCGTTTATGTCTCTGTGTTATGTGTTTCATATGAATAACAGAGACAAAGTGATCAAGAGGTACAGTAGTGAGGGTAGATAGGGAGAATTACCATAACAGTAAAAAGAAGAATCAGAGATAAAGAGATTAAAAGAGTAGGAGGCAGGACAGAGTGAATAGAATCCAAATACTCATCAATGGGCAATGTGTTCTCCTCAGTGGATCAGCTTTGCTCACTCACATCCATAGCAGCTGGTACAGCACAAGGATAATGGCATCTGACATCTCAGTGTATGAAACTGGTGTGTGTGTGTTTCGCTCTCTGCGTGTGTATTCCCTCTGTGTGTGTGTGTGTGTGTTTGTGCATGTTCCGCTCTATGTGTGTGTGTGTGTGTGTGTGTGGACTGGAGGCCTTGGCAGAGATGTGTCCTTGGCAGTACAGCCAAAGCTGCTCAGAGTTCAGAGGTGGTCTGTCTGATAAAGAGCTGTTGAGTGGGGAGCAGGGTGATGGGGTGCTAGAAAGGGTTGGTTGGTGGGCTTAGGTCATCAGGCCCTGTCCTGATCACAACTAAAAAGAGGAGGGGAGGAGAGGGATGGGAGGGAGGAAGGAGGGAGGGAGGGAGAGGAGGAGTAAACTAGATCATACTGGAGTTCTCTGTGATCCAACTAAGAGACACACAGGGATGCAAAACACATGCACTGATCATGTAGCAGACACATTTTCCAAAGTGACTTTGACAACATTGACAGAGACACATAATATTCAGTACATGTAGGCCCCATGTAAAATGAAAGGTATATCCCTGATGTTGCTAGCTCCATGCGGGGGTGGGAGAAGAGGGGGAGGCAAAGCCTGGAGATGATGACAGACAAGGCAGTGACCCCTGGGACATGCTGCTGGGACATGAGAGGTCAGGGTCAGGGGTATAGCTTCTGGGGATCTGGGGGTGAAGAGGAGAGGAGATGGGGAGATCCTCATACTTATACTGTGAGTGTGTGTGTGTGTCTGCGCGTACAGTTGAAATTCAACAAAAACGTTTGGTATCCACACCTTGTTATTGGATTTTCAACATTGCACAACAAATTATATTTTTAATTGAGAAAATAAAGACAAATGGCATGGACAAAATTATTGGCACCCATTGGTTGCACAGCCTTTTGCCAAGATTACTAGCCTATTCAACCTCTCTTTTGTATCGTCTGAGATCCCCAAAGATTGGAAAGCTGCCGCGGTCATCCCTCTCTTCAAAGGGGGAGACACTCTAGACCCAAACTGTTATAGACCTACATCCATCCTGCCCTGCCTTTCTAAAATCTTCGAAAGCCAAGTTAACAAACAGATCACCGACCATTTTGAATCCCACTGTACCTTCTCCACTATGCAATCTGCCATGCCTGGTTCACCAACTACTTCTCAGATAGAGTTCAGTGTGTCAAATCTGAGGGCCTGTTGTCCAGACCTCTGGCAGTCTCTTTGGGGGTGCCACAGGGTTCAATTCTCGGGCCGACTCTTTTCTCTGTATATATCAATGATGTCACTCTTGATGCTGGTGATTCTCTGATCCACCTCTACGCAGACGACACCATTCTGTATACATCGGGCCCTTCTTTGGACACTGCTAACAAACCTCCAAACGAGCTTTAACGCCATACAACACTCCTTCCGTGACCTCCAACTGCTTTTAAATGCTAGTAAAACCAAGTGCATGCTCTTCAACCGATTTCTGCCCGCACCCTCCCGCACGACTAGCATCACTTCTCTAGATGGTTCTGACCTAGAATATGTGGACAACTACAAACACCTAGGTGTCTGGTTAGACTGTAATCTCTACTTCCAGACTCACATTAAGCATCTCCAATCCAAATTTAAATCTAGACTCGGCTTCCTATTTCGCAACAAAGCCTCCTTCACTCATGCTGCCAAACATACCCTCGTAAAACTGACTATCCTACCAATCCTTGACTTCGGCGATGTCATTTACAAAATAGCACCCAACACTCTACTCAGCAAACTGGATGTAGTCTATCACAGTCCCATCCGTTGTATCACCAAAGCCCCATATACTGCGACCTGTATGCCTTCGTTGAAGGGCCTCACTACATATCCGTCACCAAACCCACTGGCTCCAGGTCATCTATAAGTCTTTGCTAGGTAAAGCCCCACCCTATCTCAGCTCACTGGTCACCATAGCAACACCAACCCGTAGCACGCACTCCAGCAGGTATATTGCACTGGTCATCCCCAAAGCCAACACTTCCTTTGGCCGCCTTTCCTTCCAGTTCTCTGCTGCCAATGACTGGAACGAATTGCAAAAATCTCTGAGGCTGGAGTCTTATATATCTCTCTCTCTAACTTTAAGCATCAGCTGTCTGAGCAGCTTACTGTACCTGTACACAGCCAATCTGTAAATAGCACACCCAACTACCTCATCCCCATATTATTACTTACCCTCTTGGTCTTTTGGACCCAGTATCTCTACTTGCATATCATCATCTGCACATCTATCACTCCAGTATTAATGCTAAATTGTAATTATTTTCGCCTCTATGGCCTATGTATTGCCTTACCTTCCTACTCTTCTACATTTGCACACACTGTACATAGATTTTTCTATGTTTCTTTTCTTTTGTGTTATTGACTGTATGTTTGTTTATGTGTAACTCTGTGTTGTTGTTCTTGGCCAGGTCGCAGTTGTAAATGAGAACTTGTTCTCAACTGGCCTTCCTGGTTAAATAAAGGTGAAAAAAATGACAAGATAACTGCCAACAGATAAGATAACTGCCAACAGATAAGATAACTTCCAATTCTTTGGGGTTGCTTTGCGGCCTCTTTGGGGTTGCTTTGCGGCCTTTGCGGTTTTGTAGTCCAATGTTTAACCCAGTATCTAAAAACTGGGTCTCCATTGAAGGTTGTGGGTCTTCTCAGCAGGACAACGACCCCAAACACACATCCAAAATCCCCAAGGAATGGTTAAGAAGAGATGCTGGACTGTTCTGGAGTGGCAAGCGAAGAGTAAAGATCTGAAACATCCAAAACCTATGGCGAGCTCTGAAAACCGAAGTTGGTGGAGGGTATCCCTCAAATATATTAGAATTAGAGCAGTTTGCTGCTGAAAAGTGGGCCAAATTGTCAGTAGAAAGGTGCAGCAAGCTCATTGATGGCTACAATAAGCGTTTGTCTGCAGTTATTTTGGCCAAAGGTTGTGCAACCAAGTACTAGCTGCCAATACATTTGTCCATGCGATTTGTCTTTATTTTCTAAATGAAAATTGTAAACTTAAGTTTACAAAAATGTATTTGGTTGTGCAATGTTTAAATTGAATTTATTTTTACATTTCAACTTATTTGAGAAGAAATAGGGAACTATTTAAGAAAAAGTTCAAGGGTGCCAATACATTTGGCCACAACTGTATGTGTGCATATGTGGTGTGAGTGTGTACTCCACCTCATGAGATCCAGATGAGAGGAGGAGAGGAGGAGAGGGGTTCGGAAAGGAGGAGAGAGAAAAAGAGTGTCATAAAGCTGTCAGCACCACATGCATCTCTCAATCATAGGGCTGTAGCACCAGCACCGCATGCATCTCTCAATCATAGGGCTGTAGCACTAGCACCACATGCATCTCTCAATCATAGGGCTGTAGCACCAGCACCGCATGCATCTCTCAATCATAGGGCTGTAGCACCAGCACCGCATGCATCTCTCAATCATAGGGCTGTAGCACCAGCACCGCATGCATCTCTCAATCATAGGGCTGTAGCACCAGCACCGCATGCATCTCTCAATCATAGGGCTGTAGCACCAGCACCGCATGCATCTCTCAATCATAGGGCTGTAGCACCAGCACCGCATGCATCTCTCAATCATAGGGCTGTATCACCAGCACCGCATGCATCTCTCAATCATAGGGCTGTAGCACCAGCACCGCATGCATCTCTCAATCATAGGGCTGTAGCACCAGTACCGCATGCATCTCTCAATCATAGGGCTGTAGCACCAGCACCGCATGCATCTCTCAATCATAGGGCTGTAGCACCAGCACCGCATGCATCTCTCAATCATAGGGCTGTAGCACCAGCACCGCATGCATCTCTCAATCATAGGGCTGTAGCACCAGCACCGCATGCATCTCTCAATCATAGGGCTGTAGCACCAGCACCGCATGCATCTCTCAATCATAGGGCTGTAGCACCAGCACCGCATGCATCTCTCAATCATAGGGCTGTAGCACCAGCACCGCATGCATCTCTCAATCATAGGGCTGCAGCACCAGCACCACATGTAACTCTTTAGCAGTGTAGTCCATGTGCTATATGAATGAGACATCCATTCAGAGAACCACATGGAGAACATGGATGGATGAGTCTGTCTCACTACATCATCCAAGGTTGTATAAGGGTGAATATGTCAGGACTCAAGACTGTGTGATAGACAGTCTGTCTGTCTGCCTGTCTGTCTGTTCTACTCTCTGTCAGACTCATTATAGTGTGTGTGCATTTGTGTTTGTGGTGTTCTGTTTGTCTCATCCTGTGTGTGTGTTTGTGTGTTCCAGTGGAACACGATAAGGAGTTCCTCCCCGTCCGGCGGCACCACCGAGAGTTCCGTTTCGACCTATCACGTATCCCTGAGGGGGAGGCGGTCACCACTGCAGAGTTCCGCATCTATAAGGACTTCATCCACGAACGCTTTGACAATGAGACCTTCCGCATCAGTGTCTACCAGGTGCTGGAGGAACACATTGACAGGTGAGGGTGTGCATGTGTGTGGGGGGGGGGCTGGTTTTAGTATCCTTGTGGAGACCAGAAGTCCTCACAAGTACAGTATACTATTTTAGGCTTAGGGTTTAGGGTTAGGGGATAGGTTTAGTTTTAGGTTTAGGGATAGGGGTTTGGGGTTAAGGTTAGGGTTAGGGTTAACATTAGGGTTAGGGTTAGATAAAGGGTTAAGGTTATGGGTTAGGGAAATATAATTTATAGTAAAACAAACGTGTGTGTGTGTGAACCAGAGCTCTATGACACAGTATCCACTCTGTCAGTAGGATAACCCTGGTCTGGGAGGAATTCATGGATACACGATGAAGAAAGGATGTAATATCAGAAAGGAAAAGAGGAGAAAAAGAGAAAAACATCACACATTAGAACAGTGATAGTTAGTTGGACAAGGATTTAAGGGGAGTAGGAGACACTGAAATGATTTTCTCTTATGTGTGTTTCTCTCTCTCTCTCTCTCTCTCTCTCTCTCTCTCTCTCTCTCTCTCTCTCTCTCTCTCTCTCTCTCTCTCTCTCTCTCTCTCTCTCTCTCTCAATTAAATTCAATTTATTGGCATGGGAAATATATGTTTACATTGCCAAAGCAAGGGAAGTAGATAATAAACAAAAGTGAAATAAACATTAAAAATGAACAGTAAACATTACACTCACAGAAGTTCCAAAAGAATGAAGACATTTCAAAATGTCATATTATGTCTATATACAGTGTTGTAACGTTGTGCAAATAGTTAAAGTACAAAAGGGAAAATAAATAAACATAAATATGGGTTGTATTTACAATGGTGTTTGTTCTTCACAGGTTGCTCTTCCTTGTGGCATCAGGTCACAAATCTTGTTGCTGTGATGGCACACTGTGGTATTTCACCCAGTAGATATGTGTTTATCAAAATTGGGTTTGTTTTCAAATTCTTTGTGGATCTGTGTAGTCTGAGGGAAATATGTGTCTCTAATATGGTCATACATTTGGCAGGAGGTTAGGAAGTGCAGCTCAGTTTCCACCTCATTTTGTGGGCAGTGTGCACATAGCCTGTCTTCTCTTGAGAGCCAGGTCTGCCTACTGTGGCCTTTCTCAATAGCAAGGCTATGCTCATTGAGTCTGTACATAGTCAAAGCTTTCCTTAAGTTTGGGTCAGTCACAGTGGTCAGGTATTCTGCCACTGTGTACTCTCTGTTTAGGGACAAATATCATTCTAGTTTGCTCAGTTTTTTTGTTAATTCTTTCCAATATGTCAAGTAATTTTGGTTTTCTCATGATTTGGTTGGGTCTAATTGTGTTTCTGTCCCGGGGCTCTGTGGGGTCTGTTTGTGTTTGTGAACAGAGCCCCAGTACCAGCTTGCTTAGGGGACTCTTCTCCAGGTTCATCTCTCTGTAGGTGATGGCTTTGTTATGGAAGTTTCGGGAATCGTTTCCTTTTAGGTGGTTGTGGAATTTAATGGCTCTTTTCTGGATTTTGATAATTAGTGGGTATCGGCCTATTAATGCTCTGCGTGCATTATTTGGTGTTTTACATTGCACACAGAGGATATTTTTGCAGAATTCTGCATGCAGTCTCAATTTGGTGTTTGTCCCATTTTGTGAATTCTTGGTTGGTGAGCGGACCCCAGACAACCATAAAGAGTAATGAGTTCTATAATTGATTGAGGTATTTTTAGACAGATCCTAACTGATACGTCAAATTTTATGTTCCTTTTGATGGCATAGAAGGCCTTTCATGCATTGTCTATCAGCTTGTTCACGGCTTTGTGGAAGTTACCTGTGGGGCTGATGTTTAGGCAGAGGTATGTATAGTTTTTTGTGTGCTCTAGGGCTGTGGTTCCCAAACTGTTTATAGTCCCGTACCCCTTCAAACATTCAACATTCAGCTGCGTATCTCCTTCAGGACCAGGGTCAGCGCACTCTCAAATTTTGTTTTTTGGCATCATTGTAAGCCTGCCACACATTTATCAAACATAAGAATTAGTGTGAGTTTTTGTCACAAGCCGGCTCGTGGTAAGTGACAAAGAGCTCTTATAGGACCAGGGCACAAATAATAATATAATAATAATCAATACTTTTGCTCTTTATTTAGCCATCTTAACTCACCACAGGTTAATGAGAAGGGTGTGCTTGAAATGATGCACATAACTCTGCAATGTTGGGTTGTATTGGAGAGAGTCTCAGTCTTAGATCATCTTACACACACAGTCTGTGTCTGTGGTTGCAAAGGGCATCCGTGTCTTAACAGCGGCGATTTGCCAAGGCAGGATACTCTGATCGCAGCCATATGCATAAATCTGGCAGTGGCTTCTGATTAAATTCAATTTTCACAGAACCGCTTGTTGCAATTTGATGAGTCTCTCTTCTTCAGATATTGGTAAGTGGACTGGAGTCAGGGCATGAAAGGGATAACGAATCCAGTTGTTTGTGTCGTGGGTTTCGGGAAAGTACCTTTCGTTATTGCGTACCCAACTCACTCAGTTGCTTCGCTATATCACATTTGACATTGTCCGTAAACTTGAGTTAATTTGCACACAAAATATCATACAATGATGGAAAGACCTGTTTGTTGTCCTTGTTAATGCAGACAGAGAAGAGCTCCAAAAACCTCTTAAGAATCGGATCCTTTTTTTTCTATTTTTGCCTTAAAATGACATACCCAAATCTAACTGCTTGTAGCTCAGGAACTGAAGCAATGATATGCATATTCTTGATACCATTTGAAAGGAAACACTTTGAAGTTTGTGGAAATGTGAAATCAATGTAGGAGAATATAACACATTAATAACATGCAAATGTTACATTATTTGTTTTGTTCCATCATCGTTGAAATGCAAGAGAAAGGCCATTACCTAACTTAGGACTCTAGGTGCAAATTAGATTTTGGCCACTTGATGGCAGCAGTGTATATACAAAGTTTTGGACTGATCCAATGAACCATTGCATTTCTGTTCAAACTGTTGTATCAAGTCTGCTAAAATGTGCCTAATTGGTTAATATATACATTTTCAAGTACATACATGTGCACTCTCTTCAAATAATAGCATGGTATGTTTTCACTGTAATAGCTACTGTAAATTGGACAGTGCAGTTAGATTAACAAGAATTTAAGCTTTCTGCCCATATAAGATATGTCTTTGTCCTGGGAAATGTTCTTGTTACTTACAACGTCATGCTATTCACATTAGCACACGTTAGCTCAACCGTCTTGTGGGTGGGACACCGATACTGTAGATCCTTAAGATCTCAGTAAAGAAAACTTTAAGCTTGTCTCTTCATTAAAACAAACGTGTCAATACTTTGCCCCTTGATAACTAGCACACTTCTGTATGTTGTAAAAGCGTTACATGGTCGCTGCCCATATCATTGCATAATGCAGAAAATACACGAGAGTTTAGGGGCTTTGCTAACCATTTTCACTGTAGTGTTCAAAACGTCTTTCAAGCTGTCAGGCATTCCCTTGGCAGCAAGAGCCTCTCTGTGGATGCTGCAGTCTCCCCAAGTGGTGTCGGGAGCAACTGCTAGCATGCACGTTACCACTTCACTATGTCTCCCTGTCATGGCTTTTATGCCATCAGTACAGATGCCAACACATCTTGACCACCAAAGTCCATTTGATGTCACAAAGCTGTCCAGTACTTTAAAACTATAATCTCATGTTGTCCTGGTTTCCAGTGGTTTGCAGAAGAGGATGTCTTCCTTAATTGACCCCCATAAACGTAACTGAAATATACCAGGAGCTGTGCCAGGCCCGCCATGTCTGTTGACTCATCCAGCTGTAATGCATAGAATTCACTGGCTTGTATGCGAAGCAGTAATTGTTTCAAAACATCTCCTGCCATGTCACTGATGCGCCGTGAAAGAGGGTTGTTTGATGAATGCGTTTGTCACGCCTACTCCCGCTCTCCCTCTCTGGCACTCGAGGGTGCCAAGCTGCTCTTCAATACGCACACCTGTTATCATCATTACGCGCAGCAGCGCTCATTGGACACGCCTGGACTCCTTCATGTTGTTGATTTCCCGTCTATAATTGTCTGATTTGTTTGTTCCCTGTGTCAGCATTGATGGCGTTATTTTGTCCCCTGTCCAGACGGACCGTTAGTGGAATTCCCGCGAGAGAGTAACGGTTAATATGATTGGATCTTAATTATTTGACTAGGTGTTAATGATCTGGGTGTAGCTGGTGCAGAGGAGTCAGGCGCAGGACAGTAGAGATGAGTAACATAAGTAATTTTACTCCAAATAAAGTTCTCAATAAAACACGAGAAAACCAAGCCCACAAATACGGATTGTATAACATAAAACAATCACGCACAACAACATGGGGAAAACAGAGGGTTATATAATGAACATATAATTGGGGAATTGAAACCAGGTGTGTAAAACAAGACAAAACAAATGGAACATGAAAAGTGGATCAGCGATGGCTAGAAGACCGGTGACGTCGATGCAGAATGCCGCCCGAACAAGGAGAGGGACCAACTTCGGCGGAAGTCGTGACACTAGGCTACCTTGACATTGTGTTGTTATTTCCATGTTATTATTTCGAACACTAGATGGTTTAATTTTATTTTTGGCAGTGAAAAGAGGCTACTCAGGCGAGAAAATATCATCACCCAAATGTATAGCCCTGTTGGAAAATCTAAATGGACTGTTTTAGAATGTGTATCACATTTTTATTTGGCATACCCCCGACGGCATTGCTTACCCCAGTTTGGGAATAGCTGCTCTCGCCAATTCGTTGATATATATGTTGAAGAGGGTGTGGCCTAATCTGCATCCCTGTCTCACCCCACGGCCCTGTGGAAAGAAATATGTTTGAAGACTTTGCCTTTGTTTTTGTTTGTTTGTTTGTCAATTAGGGTGTGCAGGGTGAATACGTGGTCTGTCGTACGGTAATTTGGTAAAAAGCCAATCCGACATTTGCTCAGTACATTGTCTTCACTGAGGAAATGTATGAGTCTCTCTCTCTCTCTCTCTCTCTCTCTCTCTCTCTCTCTCTGCCTCTCTCTGCCTCTCTCTCTCCCTCGCTCTTTGTTTCTTTCTCTGCCTCTCTCTCTCACTCTCTCGCTCTCCCTTGTTCTCGGTTTCTCTCTCTCTCTCTCTCTCTCTCTCTCTCTCTCTCTCTCTCTCTCTCTCTCTCTCTCTCTCTGCCTCTCTCTATTTCTCTTTCTCTGCCTCTCCCTCTCTCTGGCTCTCCCCCTTAATTCCAGTGTGTGATGGACAGTGTGTTCAGTATGCAGTCGTTCATAAAGCCATTATTGTCATTTAAGGAAATTAAGTGTTCCCCTGGGCCTCACCATCTGGACCCCTCCCTCTCTCCCTCTCTCTCTCCCTCTCTTTCTCTATCGCCCTGATCTCGCTCCCTTACTCACTTACTCACACTGTGTGTGAGTGTGTCTATGTCTGTGTGTTTGTCTGTGTGATTGTCTGTGTGTTTTTACTCATGCGTGTGTGTGTTTCTCCTCCAGGGAGTCAGACCTGTTTCTGTTGGACTCGAGGGTCATCTGGGCGGCTGAGGATGGCTGGCTGGTGTTTGACTTGACAGTGACCAGTAACCAATGGGTCTTGAACCCTGGACACAACCTGGGCCTGCAGCTGGCTCTGGAGAGCACTGATGGTGAGTAGAGTGTCTTAGAAGCAGGTCCAGCACCCAGAGGGAGCTCTCTAAATCACAACAACTGTATGAGGGTTCAAACCCAGTAGGCACATGGGCCCATGTCAATATAGCTTCTGAGTACTGATCTAGGATCAGGTCCCCCAAAAAGATGTTGCATAAAGCTTACTACATTATTCAATGTTTTTTTTATTATTTTCACTGCATCAGGGATAGGGTACCCGAAACGTCTGTGTACGCTATCCCTGATGTGGGAAAATAATTCAAAACATTGAATAATGAAGAAAGCTTTATGCAACATATTTCTGAGTGTGAACCCATTACACCTCTTTGTTTCTCTGGATTCATTTAAGGACACGAGACCGCATGAACAGGATGACCTCAGTGCATACCAATGTCACATGCTCTACCAGCACACAGCACAGAGACAGAACACATTGATAGAGAATACAGGCCATCATTATTTAACATCATTCGCTATACCCTCATCATCATTAGGACCCATGCAGAAGAGATTAAAACAAACAGCATGTAGTGTGGATGTATTTCTATTGAGGATATATCAGGATGGCAGGATGTCTCTCATCGACAAACAATAACAACAACAACAGCAGCACAGCATGACAGTGTTTCTGAGGAGACTGTTATCTCAGTGATGGTAGCAGGATGTTAGGTGGAGAAAAACCGGCAGTCTCATGTTAGGGACTGTGTGCGTATGTGTGTAGGTCTTTGTGTGTGTGTGTGCGCGTGCATGTGTGTGTGTTGGGAGGCAGTATGGGCAGGCGTGTGCTGACAGGCGTGTGGGATGTCCGGTTGCCGTGGGCTGCTGGCAACCTGAGTATACCTCGGCACCATCATCACAGGCACATTCCTCTGAGTGAACATCACACACACACACACACCCTAGACACAGTCAGATCCATTGGGAGAGAGTGTTTCTCTTTGATGTCTGGTCCTACTTTGGTGCTTGATGTTTCCAAGGTCTAAACTGAGAGTGAACGAGAGAACGAGAGAACGAGAGAGAGAGAGAGAGAGAGAGAGAGAGAGAGAGAGAGAGAGAGAGAGAGAGAGAGAGAGAGAGAGAAAGGAATTTAGGGAGGAAAACCTCATATTTGGGAAAACATCCATTTCAGGATTACACAGACTAAAGAAATGGTTCTCATTAGAGACTGAGTGGACCACACACACTTCAGATACACAGTTACACACACACGCACGCACGCACACACACACACACACACACACACTTCATTGGTTGGTGTATACCATGTGTATCCTGTACCTACAACTAATAATACTTGAAACTTGAAACACACAAACAAAGGCAATGTCTCTGACCCTCTGTCCACTGTGTCTCCCCCTGCAGGTGTGAGTGTGAACCCGCGGGTGGCAGGGCTGATCGGCCGCAGTGGTCCTCAGAATAAACAGCCCTTCATGGTGGCCTTCTTCAAAGCCACCGAGGTGCACCTGCGCAGCATCCGCTCGGCAACAGGGGGCACTAAACAACGCAACCCCAACCGCTCCAAAGGGGCCAACAAGGGCCAGGAGGCACTCCGAGTGGCCAACATCGCAGGTAGGGACTGGGGGATGAGGGGTAAGGGAAGCTTAGGGAATGCAGTGAAATGCCATTGTGATATGTTGGTAGATGCTGGCGTAGTGATGGCTGGCTCCAGGTGATATGAGAGACAGATGGAGGCCAGAGATATTGCTGTCTACTACAGCCTCCTTACCAGAATTCTCCACATATCTCCAAGGGCCAACACACATACACATGCTACTCACACACACACTTTCCCCCTCCAAACCACTCTGAGAATGCCTTTTTCCTGAACCTCCCGTAAGTGAACATAGTTCACGAGGGCCTTACAGTGTGAGGTGTGAGAGCGCTGTGTTTATGCAGAGCTCTGAAACATTACACCATAATGCCGGGGTTTCAAATAGCTGGCGTGTTTATTTACACGACCCTTACGGAGTGGACAGACAGGGCCAAGAACCCGACATGAAGCGAAGGCAGGGCCCACGTTTGTGGCAGAGTACATCTGCACTGTGTGTGAGGGGGGGTGGGGGCTGGACCGGCCTAGCACACATGGGCCAAATGGGCCTGTTTGGAAGTTTGAATGGTCTTTTTTTAAGAGTTGATGAGAACCAGTCGTTCATGATCATTCCCGATCCGAACAACTGACTGGGACAAACTTATGTTCCACAGACCCCGTGAGGGTATGGGTTACCAGAGGGAGGGAGGGGTGGAGGGAGGGAGGGAGAGAATGGAAAAGAGAGGGGAAAGAACAGAGTGGTGAAAAAGATGGGTGCAGGCTCTTTGTCCCCTCTCACATGTGTTCTATGCCGTGGAAGCCACAAAGTATACAGAAGGCACAGGGTCAAGGTCCCTAAACCTTGAACTAACCCTGAAGGTTTAGGCCTAATCAACCTAGACTGATTCCATGTACAGTAAGGTTCTATGTTTCCGTGCAGTAATATTGACAATGTTTACACCCCTCTTTCTCTCTCCGCCAGAGAACAGCAGTGCTGATCAGAAGCAGGCGTGTAAGAAACACGAGCTCTACGTCAGCTTCCGAGATCTGGGGTGGCAGGTACCGAGCGCACCCCACACATTCCTCTGTGTCTCCCCCTTTCGCTTCCTCTCCTTTTCTTTCATCCTCCCTCCCTCACTATCTCTCCTTTTTTCTCCCTCTCCCGCCTTCATCTCTTTCTCACTGCTCTTTTCCTCCGTGTCCTCCCTAATGTCTTTTCTTAGCAGAGACCTAAATCCAAAGTGATTTACAGGGCTCAATGGTGTCCATGATATCCACTTCAACAGCTGGGTAAACAGTAGGATATGCTAAGGGGAGGTGCCGACTTATTGCCTTACTAAGGCTCCACAGTAAAATATGTTAGTTCAGAGCTTGTTGTTACTACTATCATGACTACCGTGGAACGTAATTGCATGCTGAGTACACATTCACGTGGAGGGTACCAAGTGTGCCTCTCTCTCTCTCTCTCTCTCTCTCTCTCTCTCTCTCTCTCTCTCTCTCTCTTTATTTCCCTACCCTCTTTCTCTCTCCCTCTCTCAGGACTGGATCATAGCTCCAGAGGGCTACGCAGCGTACTACTGTGAGGGAGAGTGTGCCTTCCCTCTCAACTCCTATATGAACGCCACGAACCATGCCATCGTGCAGACACTAGTGAGTAACCTCTAGGAAAAACCCTTACTTTTTATTAGCACTTGTGTCATTCATGCAGTCAATGTACTAGAAAGCATCCACACAAAGACAAATGCATTAACATGTTATCATATCTTCATTTATTTATTTTCACTTGATGTTGTCTCCCTTACTCCTACCCCAACCGTTCTACTCCCTGTCCTTGTCCCCCCTCCATGTGCAGGTCCACCTAATAAACCCAGACACCATTCCTAAGCCCTGCTGTGCCCCAACCCAGCTCCATGCCATCTCAGTGCTCTACTTTGATGACAGCTCCAATGTCATCCTCAAGAAGTACCGCAATATGGTGGTCAGAGCCTGTGGCTGCCATTAGACTACAGCCAACCTCTCAACACACACACACGCCATGCACGCATCTAAATATCCCTCAACGCAGGTCACTTTCATCGAGACTCTAGACTTTCTTCCCCAGATTCACCTGAATGGACACATGAATGGACTACATTTCCCAGAGTGCCTTGCTGAGCTCCTGGACAGGAGCTACATGAGGACCGGGCAGACACTCATGCTTATTGAGTCCAACCTGGAACACACACACACACACACACACACACACTTCCTGTGCTTTCTACTGTGTATGAGACATTTTAAGCAGTGATTGTATAGTAATACACAGTCAACAATCTTTTGTTCATTTCAATGTTTTTTATTGTATTTCACTCTTCTAGATATTTTTGATCGATTACGTATTTGTGTTTTTTTATGACTGAAAGGCTATAGCAAGTGTGGATGCTCTATGGACTCTTCATGGACAATACTGTGTAAATAGTTTTTCAAACAAAGAGAAGTGTATTTATTTCCTGGTCTTGGGAATGTTAAGGGATTTTCCCCTGTGCCTACATGCACATGTACTGTATTTTATGCAGCTCTTGACCTTGGGTCCCACTCATCATACAGTACAGCACAAACACACCTCTCTCTCTCTCTCTCTCTCTCTCTCTCTCTCTCTCTCTCTCTCTCTCTCTCTCTCTCTCTCTCTCTCTCTCTCTCTCTCTCTCTCTCTGTCTCTGTCTCTGTCTCTCTCTCTTCTTCTCTGTTTCTCACCATGCTAGCTCTGAGATTTGTTTTTCCTGCACAGTAACAGTGCTAAGTCTATCATCAGTATGGACCTATCACTACAGCCTTGTCATGGGAAATAACTCAGCCTGTTCCTCTCCGTATTCCAAACATTTTCTTAAAGGCATGTTCTGATGTCATACGCACACTAGTGTGTTGGACTCAGGTGATGCACATGACATAAAAGTTATTTTCAGAATTAAAATGCATTCATATACTGTAGCTCTCTTTATAAGCTAGGCTTTGACTTGAATGTTTTTTTACAATAAAAAGCAATAATACAGGATTTCAGAAAAACAAAAGGAAGAGAAAGATCGGAGAATGAAAGAGAGAGAGAGATTGTGTCTAGGGTGTGTGTGTGTGTACATGTGTACCATAACCTTGAGCAGGTGCCAGGTGGTTTTAGGATGGTCTGTCGTTTTATCCTCTGCTGTAAAGTCTGATGTCTTTCTCTTCCTTATTTAAGAGGACTATTTATTGAGAGCTGAGGCTGGTACTCTCTTCCAACGCAGCATCTTGTTCACTCACAACAGTCTTTGTTTTACTGCAAAACTGGTTTAATAAATTCGGAGGAAGCATCACTGACTGTCTGGTAGTGGATTTCTACCACCCTTCTCCTACCCCCCCTCCTTTCCCCTATTTCCTTAGCTCTGTATATTTCCTCTATTCTTTTTTCTTTCCCCTCTTCGCTTTCTCCTCTTTCTCGTCTTTCCTTATCCCCTCTCACTCATCGCCCCTTTCCTCTCTTCTCTCTCTGGCAGGTAGCCTAGTGGTTAGAGTGTTGGACTTGTAACCGGAGGGTTGCAAGTTTGAATCCCCAAGCTGACAAGGTAAAAATCTGTCGTTCTGCCCCTGAACAAGGCAGTTAACCCACTGTTCCCCAGGCGCCGTGGATGTTGATTAAGGCAGCCCCCCCGCATCGCTCTGATTCAGAGGGGTTGGGTTAAATGCGGAAGACACATTTCGGTTGAAGGCATTTGGTTGTACAACTGACTAATAATGGTGACTTTGATCTAGATCTGCTGTCTCTATTATTTTCCCCATTGCCTCTTTTTTCTCCCTTCTGTCTTCTCCAGCATCCTGTTTATTACATGGCCTGGCTTGGATTAGTGCTCTTCGCCATTCGCAGACTTCTTAATGCAGCTAAACTTAGCCTGTGTGTATGTGTGTGCGTGTTTCATGCCAAGAGTCTGGACAACAGGGCAATGTTTCAGCCTCCTCTAGGTCAAAACTTTTACACATAGCAATCTGTAACGACCTAGAGAAACTTTGAGACCAGTTCCATTTAAATGAAGTTACTGAGTTAGAATGGAACCAGCCCTGGTGTATGTCAGACCACAGGTGTCAGGGGTCAATAGAGTGATAATATGGCTCTCAATCCTCTGCACCCAGAAGCTTTACTGCCCTACTCCCACCCTCTGCCTCCCCCAGCACTGCCCCCTTGCTGCCTGCCCCCAAACTTGACCTTGAACACTGCCTGTCTTCAGCCCTCATCAACCCTCCATCCTCAAGACCTGACCTCCAGCATCACTGCCAAGCACCAACCCCCTGTAGAAATGAATGAGGGATCTCCATGGCCCACCCATCTATCACCACCTCTCCCTCTGACTTCCTCCTGGTGTCACATTGTTTTATGTCCCTATAGGCTCCACCGTTACCTCATCAGACTGACGAAGAAAAGGAACAGTTCTGTTTATTTGCTTCCCCCCCAGAGTCTGACACTTGATGACCCCATACATATACACACTCACAATTATGCCGCACACACTTGCTCCTCTACACTGAGCTGCTCTAAGCTGGCCATAGGGAAAGGGAGACCTGCCCTCTGGTGGTGAAGATCGTGTGTGTGTATCTGCGTGTGTGCGTGTGTGTGTAATATGAGCTCAACGGTCCTTGTTCTTGTACTTTAGGTAGGCCAGACATTCACAATGACGTTGGCCGTGTCCAAATACCCCTGCTTGCGATCTAAATAGCAGGCATTTTGGATATACAAAAATATAATATTTTATAGTATGTGACATTTAGAAAATGTAGTATGCTTTAAATGCCAGGATGTCATACTCTTTTCGACTATTCAACTAGTAGAATTTGCTGCACATTTCTGAGGAAGAGAATCGTCTTTCCAGACTCACGTGCGTTTGACAACAGTTGATGATCAGGTGACGCACTGTACCAAAATGAACCAATGGTGGTAATCAACGCAACTGTGCATTAGATGAAGTGTTCTCACTATGGATGAGCCTAGTATGTTCAAATGTGTTGCTTACTGCACTCGTTTGTACTTAAGAGTACGTTCTAAACAGTATGTACTACGATTAGTACACAGTATGCAGATTAAGTAAATAGTAGGCAAGCCAGATTTCAGACAAGACCTACTGACTCTATTTCTTCCAGTTGGTCTGAATGAAAGTATTGCGTCTTCTTTTTCATTGCTGGTATTAAAAGGAGCTTGAGGCAGAGAGACTTTAGATAACAATCCATTAGATCACACTTTCACTTTCACCTGGAATTTGTGTTATCAGCTTTCAGTGTGTGGGCAAGTTAGATCTTAGCCAATCAGAAGCCAAAATACTGTGTGTGTGTGTGTTTACCTTTAAAAGTGATTTCCTATTTATTTTCAAATAAAATGCCAAGTATACTGCAGAAACACGATTCACATACAGGTGAGATAGCCTCCTAGAGAGTCTAAGGAATGTGAATACTGTGACAGCCAAGGACAAAAGAGTAAAGGGCCATTTTAATGTTGTTGGAATGCACTCCATATCTATTTGTCAACAAGAATGAATTCACTGTAGATCCAATCAAATATATATGTTGTGTGCTAATTTGTTGTGATTTTGTCTGATTGTATTTCTTCATTGTTGTTACCGCTGTGGTTAAGAACAGGAAACTAAACCTGTAACAGACAGAGAAACACTCGTACACACCCGTACACACACCCACCCCTCTTAACATTTAAAGGAAGTGTGTATTTCCAGGCTGTGAATGTGAAACAACATGACTACTCAACATGACAGATGTGGTGATCAGGAGGCTATTTAAGCAATAATGCACAAGGAGGTGTGGTACACGGCCAGTATCCTTGTTCTTAGCACGATACAACTTGGAGTGCTAAGATACAGCCCTTAGCCATGGTATATAAGCCATATACTACAAACCTCCAAGGTGCCTTATTGCTATTATAAACTGGTTACCAACGTAATTGGTAACCAGGGCGTAGGGGGGTTCCCTCATTCCAATCTGAGGGGCTTCTTCTGTCAAACTCTCTCCACTCCTCTCGTCTCAGTACCTCTCCACACAGACTGTGGGAGGATAGAGAGGCATAATTTCTCACAGGACAGCCTTTAACTACTAAAAATGTATTTCAATGTTTTCAGTTACTTCCAACCAAACTTTGGGTTGTTCACTGCAGTGAATTTCGGATGAACATGTAATAAATTGATACACCGTCATTTGATAAATACCTCCTACCTCTTTTGTCATAAATACCTCCTACCTCTAAATGCCATTTTAGTATGTCTTTTGAATGGGCTACAATCATGTTCATGACTTGTGTATTGTGACCCGGAGAGTTGCACAACCCTTTCATGAAATATTATTTAGCTATTCATCCTGAAAGAGGATGACTGTGGTGCATGCTCCGTACACCGCATGACGAAGGGAAAGGGAAAGCCACGGCCTAGGCGACTCAGTCGTGAGGAAAAGAAACTGCAATAATACATAACTTCAGATCAGTAGCGGTGCGTGGGTAAAATCACTGAGGAAGCCAAGCCAGTAAAAAAAAAAGCCATATTACAACCTACAGTATGTTGTGATACTTGCCTTGTTCGCTCTTTAACTCATTTGTTCATACGCCACTGTGATATACAATAAGGCCGTAACAACAAAAAAACTACGAATGGGTTATAGAGCAAACAACGCAATTATCACGACATATTGTTCAGTCAGTCGGTTGTGTGTGGCTGTTTTTACTGGCTTGGCTTCCTCAGTGATTTTATCCACACACCGCTACTGGCACACATCCCAACTGCTGCTACCAGACTCTTACTGTCACGTCCTGGCCATAGGTAGCCCTTTTTGGCTGCTCTATGGTGTTTTTGGTCAGGACGTGATCAGGGGTTTTTGTTCTAGGGTGTGTATTTCTTTGTTTTGGTTTTCGTTGATGTCTATGTGGTGTATTTCTTTGTTTGGTTTCGTTAATGGTTCCCAATTAGAGGCAGCTGAGTTTCGTTACCTCTAATTGGGGACCATATTTAAGTTTGTAAATTCCCCACTGATTTGGTGGGTCATTGTTTGTATTTCTGTGTGTGTGCCTGTGTTGTGCCACACCAGCATTATGGTCTTTTCATTGTTTGTTGTTTTTGCCAGTTTCACTACGGAATTAAAGTATGTATACTGGAACCCTCGCTGCATCTTGGTCCGCTCCTTTCGAAGATCGTGACAGAATGACCCACCATAATAGGACCAAGCAGCGGGGTCATCGGGAATCCTGGACATGGGAGGAGATCCTGAACGGAAAGGGACCCTGGAGGCAGGCTGGGGAGTATCGCCGTCCCAGGGAGGAGTTGGAGGCAGCTAGGGCGGAAAGGCAGCATTATGAGGGAACACGGCTGGAAAGGAAGCCTGAGAGGCAGCCCCTACATTTTTTGGGGAGGGCACACGGGGAGTTTGGTTGAGCCAGGCTGGAGACCTGAGGCAACTCCCCGTGCTTACTGGAGGGAGCGTCGTACTGGTCAGGCACCGTGTTATGCAGTGAAGCGCACGGTATTTCCAGTACGCGTTCACAGCCCGGTGCGTGACATTCCAGCTCCCCGCATCTGTCGGGCTAGGGTGAGCTTTCAGCCTGGAAGGAGGGTGCCAGCTCAACGCTCTTGGTCTCTGTGCGCCTCCTCGGACCAGGATATCCTGCGCCGGCTCTGCGCACTGTGTCTCCGGTGCGTCTCCACAGCCCAGTACGGCCTGTTCCTGCTCCACGCATCAGGCCCCCTGTGCGCATCGAGAGCCCGGCACGGCCTGTTCCTGCTCCACGCATCAGGTCCCCTGTGCGCATCCAGAGCCCGGCACGTCCTGTTCCTGCTCCACGCATCAGGCCCCCTATGCGCATCGAGAGCCCGGCACGGCCTGTTCCTGCTCCACGCATCAGGTCCCCTGTGCGCATCGAGAGCCCGGCACGGCCTGTTCCTGCTCCACGCATCAGGTCCCCTGCGCATCCAGAGCCCAGCACGTCCTGTTCCTGCTCCACGCATCAGGCCCCTATGCGCGCCGAGAGCCTGGCACGGCCTGTTCCTGCTCCACGCATCAGGTCCCTGTGCGCATCGAGCCCGGCACGGCCTGTTCCTGCTCCACGCATCAGGTCCCCTGGCATCCAGAGCACGGCACGGCCTGTCCCTGCTCCACGCATCAGGCCCCCTGTGCGCATCGAGAGCCCGGCACGGCCTATTCCTGCTCCACGCATCAGGCCCCTGTGCGCATCGAGAGCCTGGCACGGCCTGTTCCTGCTCCACGCATCAGGTCCCCTGTGCGCATCCAGAGCACGGCACGGCCTGTCCCTGCTCCACGCATCAGGCCCCCAGCGCATCGAGAGCCGGCACGGCCTATTCCTGCTCCACGCATCAGGCCCCCAGCGCATCGAACCTGGCACGGCCTGTTCCTGCTCACACGCGATCAGGTCCCTTGTGCGCATCCAGAGCCCGGCAAGTCCCTGCTGCACGCATCAGGTCCCCTGTGCGCATCCAGAGCCCAGCATGTCCTGTTCCTGCTCCACGCATCAGGTCCCCAGCGCATCGAGAAACCCAGCACGTCCTGTTCCTGCTCCACGCATCAGGCCCCTATGCGCATCGAGAGCCAGGCACGGCCTGTTCCTGCTCCACGCATCAGGTCCCCAGCGCATCGAGAGCCCGGCACGGCCTGTTCCTGCTCCACGCATCAGGTCCCCAGCGCATCCAGAGCCCGGCACGGCCTGTTCCTGCTCCACGCATCAGGTCCCCTGTGCGCATCCAGAGCACGGCACGGCCTGTCCCTGCTCCACGCATCAGGCCCCCTGTGCGCATCGAGAGCCCGGCACGGCCTATTCCTGCTCCACGCATCAGGCCCCCAGCGCATCGAGAGCCTGGCACGGCCTGTTCCTGCTCCACGCATCAGGTCCCCTATGCGCATCGAGAGCCTGGCACGGCCTGTTCCTGCTCCACGCATCAGGTCCCCAGCGCATCCAGAGCCCAGCATGTCCTGTTCCTGCTCCACGCATCAGGCCCCTATGCGCATCGAGAGCCTGGCACGGCCTGTTCCTGCTCCACGCATCAGGCCCCTGTGCGCATCGAGCCCGCACGGCTTGTTCCTGCTCCACGCATCAGGTCCCTGTGCGCATCGAGCCCAGCACGTCCTGTTCCTGCTCCGCGATCAGGCCCCTATGCGCGAGAGCCAGGCACGGCCTGTTCCTGCTCCACGCATCAGGTCCCCTGTGCGCATCGAGAGCCCGGCACGGCCTGTTCCTGCTCCACGCATCAGGTCCCCTGTGCGCATCCAGAGCCCGGCACGTCCTGTTCCTGCTCCACGCATCAGGCCCCCTATGCGCATCGAGAGCCCGGCACGGCCTGTTCCTGCTCCACGCATCAGGTCCCCTGTGCGCATCGAGAGCCCGGCACGGCCTGTTCCTGCTCCACGCATCAGGTCCCCAGCGCATCCAGAGCCCAGCACGCCCTGTTCCTGCTCCACGCATCAGGCCCCTATGCGATCGAGAGCCTGGCACGGCCTGTTCCTGCTCCACGCATCAGGTCCCCTGTGCGCATCGAGAGCCCGGCACGGCCTGTTCCTGCTCCACGCATCAGGTCCCCTGTGCGCATCCAGAGCACGGCACGGCCTGTCCCTGCTCCACGCATCAGGCCCCCTGTGCGCATCGAGAGCCCGGCACGGCCTATTCCTGCTCCACGCATCAGGCCCCCTGTGCGCATCGAGAGCCTGGCACGGCCTGTTCCTGCTCCACGCATCAGGTCCCCTGTGCGCATCCAGAGCACGGCACGGCCTGTCCCTGCTCCACGCATCAGGCCCCCTGTGCGCATCGAGAGCCCGGCACGGCCTATTCCTGCTCCACGCATCAGGCCCCCTGTGCGCATCGAGAGCCTGGCACGGCCTGTTCCTGCTCCACGCATCAGGTCCCTTGTGCGCATCCAGAGCCCGGCAAGTCCCTGCTGCACGCATCAGGTCCCCTGTGCGCATCCAGAGCCCAGCATGTCCTGTTCCTGCTCCACGCATCAGGTCCCCTGTGCGCATCGAGAGCCCAGCACGTCCTGTTCCTGCTCCACGCATCAGGCCCCCTATGCGCATCGAGAGCCAGGCACGGCCTGTTCCTGCTCCACGCATCAGGTCCCCTGTGCGCATCGAGAGCCCGGCACGGCCTGTTCCTGCTCCACGCATCAGGTCCCCTGTGCGCATCCAGAGCCCGGCACGGCCTGTTCCTGCTCCACGCATCAGGTCCCCTGTGCGCATCCAGAGCACGGCACGGCCTGTCCCTGCTCCACGCATCAGGCCCCCTGTGCGCATCGAGAGCCCGGCACGGCCTATTCCTGCTCCACGCATCAGGCCCCCTGTGCGCATCGAGAGCCTGGCACGGCCTGTTCCTGCTCCACGCATCAGGTCCCCTATGCGCATCGAGAGCCTGGCACGGCCTGTTCCTGCTCCACGCATCAGGTCCCCTGTGCGCATCCAGAGCCCAGCATGTCCTGTTCCTGCTCCACGCATCAGGCCCCCTATGCGCATCGAGAGCCTGGCACGGCCTGTTCCTGCTCCACGCATCAGGCCCCCTGTGCGCATCGAGAGCCCGGCACGGCTTGTTCCTGCTCCACGCATCAGGTCCCCTGTGCGCATCGAGAGCCCAGCACGTCCTGTTCCTGCTCCACGCATCAGGCCCCCTATGCGCATCGAGAGCCAGGCACGGCCTGTTCCTGCTCCACGCATCAGGTCCCCTGTGCGCATCGAGAGCCCGGCACGGCCTGTTCCTGCTCCACGCATCAGGTCCCCTGTGCGCATCCAGAGCACGGCACGGCCTGTCCCTGCTCCACGCACCAGGGTCCCTGTGCGCCTTCAGAGCCCGACACGTCCTGTTCCTGCTCCACGCACCAGGTTCCCTGTGCGCATCGAGAGCCCGGCACGGCCTGTTCCTGCTCCACGCATCAGGTCCCCTGTGCGCATCCAGAGCACGGCACGGCCTGTCCCTGCTCCACGCACCAGGGTCCCTGTGCGCCTTCAGAGCCAAACACGTCCTGTTCCTACTCCACGCATCAGGCCCCCTGTGCGCATCGAGAGCCCGGCACGGCCTGTTCCTGCTCCACGCATCAGGTCCCCTGTGCGCATCCAGAGCCCGGCAAGTCCCTGCTGCACGCATCAGCTCCCCTGTGCGCATCCAGAGCCCGGCAAGTCCTGTCCCTGTTCCACACAAGGTCCCCTCTGTGCATCCAGAGCCCGGCAAGTCCCTGCTGTACGCATCAGCTCCCCTGTGAGCATCCAGAGCCCAGCACGTCCTGTCCCTGTTCCACACATCAGGTCCCCTGTGCGCATCCAGAGCCCGGCAAGTCCTGTTCCTGTTCCACGCACCAGGTCCCCTCTGTGCATCCAGAGCCCGGCACGGCCTGTCCCTGCTGCACGCATCAGGTCCCCTGTGCGCATTCAGAGCCGGGCACGTCATGTTTCGGCTCCACGCGCTGGGCCTCCAGTGTGTCTTCTCGGACCAGTTCGGCCCGCACCAGAGCCGCCGCTATAGGCAAAGACCCACCCGAGAAACCCCCCCTCATTGACTTTTGGTCGCGGTCAGAGACCGCGCCTTTGGGGGGGGGTACTGTCACGTCCTGGCCATAGATAGCCCTTTTTGGCTGCTCTATGGGGTTTTTGGTCAGGACGTGATCAGGGGTTTTTGTACCAGGGTGTGTTTCTTTGTTTGGTTTCGTTAATGGTTCCCAATTAGAGGCAGCTGAGTTTCGTTACCTCTAATTGGGGACCATAAGTTTGTAAATTCCCCACTGATTTGGTGGGTCATTGTTTGTATTTCTGTGTGTGTGTGCGTGCGCGCGCCTGTGTTGTGCCACACCAGCGTTACGGTCTGTTCATTGTTTGTTGTTTTTGCCAGTTTCACTACGTAATTAAAGTATGTATACTGGAACCCTTGCTGCATCTTGGTCCGCTCCTTTCGAAGATCGTGACACTTACTACACTGCTCAATTTATACACTTGCCCCACCCCCCCTTCCACAATTGTGCCTCCCTGTAATACTTATGCTAAAATATTTATTATATTCTACTGGGCCATTTACTATATGTTCGTAGTCTTCGTTTTTTTACTCTTTCTCACAGTTGTTGCATCGTCAAGAAGGAACCTACAAATAAGCATTTAGTTAGATGATGTGTATACCATGTGTATCCTGTACATACGACTAATACAACTTAAAACATTTTATGAGATCAGTTGTTTCAGACATAGGCTAACACGGCATGCAATAACGGAACATACAGCATAATGTTCTACAAGACATCTCCTAGTCAAAGGGTTTGTTTTGCAAGTGCTTCACACCTCGCTTTCTTTTCACTGTAACTTCACACCTCCCTGCACTCTGAGAGCTACCTGAGCCTATGGCATGTAGGCCTACAAATCTAGTCGGAAACTGAAAGTATTCTAACTTTAGCCCACTTTCATTTTCGTCTTGAAAGGCGTCCAACCACTCCTACAATGCGTGGGGATTACTTGCATGGGCACATTTTGCTATAATTAACAAAAACAATTGTTGAGAAGATTGATGTAGCCTTACTGAAACAAATACATGTTGTTTTTGCCTGTTAGTCTACAGTAGGTACATGTACAAAGAGGGATCATGTGATTGTGAATAGGCCTACTTGTGGTCTATACATGTCCAATAACAACTTTTGAATATATTTTTTTAAGTATTCGTTTAAAACAGATTTTCAAGATGGAGAAGGCAGGCAAGAACATGCATCTGAGAGAGTGGCTGATAGCGCAGATAGACAGCGGAAAGTACGCAGGACTCACCTGGGAGAACCAGAACAAAACTATGTTCAGGATCCCATGGAAACACGCGGCAAAACAGGACTATAGCCTGAATGAAGATGCAGCACTTTTCAAGGTTAGAATGTTTATTGTTTCTAGCCTATTTTGTATTTGTATTTATTAGGGATCCCCATTAGCTGCTGCCTCGGCAGCTACTCTTCCTGGGGTCTTGTGGGTTATGCATGGGTGTCCTAGTAGTTTAAACAGACAGCTCGGTACATTCAGCTTGTCAACACTTCTTACAAAACAAGTAGTGATGAAGACAATCTCTCTTCCACTTTGAGCTTTGAGAGATTAACATGCATATTATTAACGTAAGCTCTCTGTGTACTTTCAAGGGCCAGCCGTGCTGGCCTGTTCTGAGCCAAGTGCAATTTTCATAAGTCCCTCTTTATGGCACCAGAGCACACTACCGAACATAGTCTCGGTGCGACAAAACTAGGGCCTTTAGGACCTGCCTTGTTGATAGTGTTGTTAGGAAGGCAGAGCATCACTTTATTATGGACAGACTTCTGCCCATCTTAGCTACTGTTGTATCAATATGTTTGGATGATGACAGTTTACAATCCAGGGTTACTCCAAGCAGTTTAGTCACCTCAACTTGCTCAATTTCCACATTATTCATTATGAGATGTAGTTGAGGTTTAGGGTTTAGTGAATGATTTTTCCCAAATACTAGAAATATTTAGGAATAACATATTCCTTGCCACCAATTCTGAAACTCAAAGCCAGTGGCATGTCGTTAGTAAAGATTGAAAAAGTAAGGGGTCTAAACAGCTACCCTGGATAATTCCTGATTCTACCTGGACTATGTTGGAGAGGCTTCCATTAAAGAATACCCTCTGTGTTCTGTTAGACAGGTAACTCTTTATCCACAATATAGCAGGGTGTGTAAAGCCATAACACATAGGTTTTTCCATCAGCAGACTATGATCGATAATGTCTAAAGCCACACTGAAGTCCAACAAAACAGCCCCCACAATCTTTTTATTATCAATTTCTCTCAGCCAATAATCAGTCATTTATGTAAGTGCTGTGCTTGTTGAATGCCGTTCCTGTAAGCGTGCTGAAAGTCTGTTATCGGACTTTGTTTACTGTAAATAGCATTGTTTCTGGTCAAACACAATTTTTTCCAGAAGTTTACTAAGGGTTGGTAACAGGCTGGTTGGTCGGCTATTTGAGCCAGTAAAGGGGGCTTTATTATTCTTGGGTAGCGGAATGACTTTAGCTTCCCTCCAGGCCTGAGGGCACAATCTTTCTAGAAGGCTTCAACTGAAGATGTGGCAATATCGTCCTCTATTATCCTCACAAATTGTCCATCCAGATTGTCAGTTGGTGTCTTGTCATTGTTAATAGACAATAATACTTTTTTTCACCTCTTCCACATTTACTTTATGGAATTCAAAAGTGCAATGCTTGTCTTTCATAATTTGGTCAGACATACTTGGATGTGTAGTGTCAGCATTTGTTGCTGGCATGCCTAAGTTTGCTTATCTTGATTACAGTTATGTTTTTGCATGCTAGTCTGGGTACATGTGCAAAGAAGGATCAAAAACATAACTCTAGGCTTTGTTTTATACAATATTTGCACAACATCATCAAATACAGACCCCCAGAAGATCCATGCAAAATCTAACTTGTGCTGTGATGTGGCAAAATCATGTCCAATTCAATGTAGGTTGATCAATGTTACTGATATAGACCAAAGGAATGCATTGATTTGGATGCCCATGTAAATAACAGTGCATGTGAATAGTTTATTTGCTTATGGTTACCTTCATGTGTGTGTAAAATACTGTTCTCAGATTTTAATTAACAGATTTTAGATGTGTACGAATATGTTTTTTGTTTGTTTGGTGCTGGAATGGAATGTTCATATTCTGTATATTTATATTTGACTGTGATATTTGGTGGTCTCACCTACTGAAGCTATCTTAAGATACATGAATGCACTTGCATAAGTCACTCTGGATAAGAGCATCTGCTAAATGATTAAAATGTCAAATGTAAATGTTTTACATCATGTAGATCTCATATTACTGTATTGAATAATTTTTGTAATTCATTTTTTAAATATTGATGTCACAATGTATAAATTGTTACATATGACTGTGTAAAACCTAGCAGTACTACTTATTTCTCTGAGAGTAAGGCGGATATATAGGATTTAGCAAATTCTGAAATGAAACCGTCAAGTGATAGATTTTAAAGGGAAAGGGGATACCTAGTCAACTGAATGCATTCAAATGAAATTAGTCCTCCGCATTTAACCCAACCCCTCTGAACCAAATACGTCTGTCATTGCCATGCCAAAATATATAATTAAACAATAAATGCTGATTTACCAACATTTCTGAAAATGGATATACAGCATTTTGGAATGAGACTCGTGCTTACACCAACTTATTCTTTATGTTTTATTTGGCACTCATATGCACTCAAATACTTATTCATATTGTGTGTATGTGTGTGTGTCTGCATGCATACCTTTATGCGTTGTGTTTCCATCTACCAGGCGTGGGCAGTGTATAAGGGGAAGTATCGAGAGGGGAGGGACAAGGCAGACCCCACTTCCTGGAAGACTCGTCTCCGCTGTGCCCTCAACAAGAGCACAGACTTCCAGGAGGTCCCAGAGCGCAGCCAGCTGGATGTCTCCAAGCCCTACAAGGCCTACCGTATCCAGGCAGAGACAGACACAGGCAGACACTCAGGTACCAGTAGCCTCCATTTTCCATATTCTCATGAAGCACGAGTCTAGAGAGCTCAGAACCCATTATGGGTTTAAAGTGTGAGTAATTACTCTCTAACCCTCCTTCTCTCTCTCTCAGAATCTCCTGAAACTGAGAGTCAGGTGATAATCCAGACCAGGAGCTCCAGTGCTCATCTGAGGAACACCATCACACACCATCCACAGGTAACACAATGTTTTTGTGTTCAATGCTGTATGACAGGTGCATAGTTGCTGCCATCTAGAGGACACTTTTTGCAATAACTTGACATTACGTAGGGATGACGTTTGCACACTTGCACTGAATGTTCCTTAACAAGTCAGATGATTTGCTGTGAATATGCGTTTCCCCTCAGTTTGGCTGTCATAGGGAATCAGAGGAAAGGGATGGAAGAGTCAACCCCAGTGGTTAGTATCAGCCTCAATGTACGTGTGAATGGTAGCTGAATCACTGAACAATGTTGAATTAGATACGATATGTGTTTGTGTTCTCTCCCATCAAGGGGGTTTGGACCATGTATTCTACTGTTCCAACACAGGGACTCCCCAGATGGACAGCTCTGCTCCCCTTCTCCATATTCAGCCTCACACCACAGATCTCTGGTGAGACAATACACTGCAGAGTTATTCAAATATGAGTGGGTTAATGCTTGATTTATTGATTGATGATTGAAGGCCCAATGTAATCAAAAACGTGATTTTCCTGTGTTTTATACAGTACCAGTCAAAAGTTTGGACACATCTACTCATTCAAGGGTTTTTCTTTATTTTTCCTATTTTCTACGTTGTAGAATAATAGTGAAGACATCAAAACTATGAATTAACACATCTGGAATCATGTAGTAACCATAAAAGTGTTAAACAAATATTTCATATATTAGATTCTTCAAAGTAGCCACCCTTAGCCTTGATGACAGCTTTGCACACTCTTGGCGTTCTCTCAACCAGCTTCACCTGGAATGCTTTTCCAACAGTCTTGAAGGAGTTTCCACATATGCTGAGCACTTGTTGGCTGCTTTTCCTTCACTCTGCATCCCAAATCATCTCAACTGGGTTGAGGTCGGGTGATTGTGGAGGCCAGGTCATCTGATGCAGCACTCCATCACTCTCCTTCTTGGTCAAATAGCCCTTACACAGCCTGGAGGTGTGTTGGGTCATTGTCCTGTTTAAAAAAAAATTGATAGTCCCACTAAGCGAAACCAGATGAGATGGCGTATCGCTGCAGAATGCCATCAAACCTCCTCCTCCATGCTTCACAGTGGGAACCACACATGCAGAGGTCACCTACTCTGTGTCTCATAAAGACAGGGCAGTTGGAACCAAAAATCTCATCAGACCAAAGGACAGATTTACACCGGTCTAATGTCCATTGCTTGTGTTTCTTGGCCCATGCAAATCTCATCTTCTTATTGGTATCCTTCAGTAGTTGTTCCTTTGCAGAAATTTGACCATGAAGGCCTGATTCACACAGTCACCTCTGAACAGTTTATGTTGAAATGTGTCTGCTACTCCACCAACGACCGTCTTGCCCTGGGAGGGCGGTAACAAAATCTAGCGCGATGTGGGACCAGGGTCTCGAAGGGACCGACAGCGGTTGGAGTAACCCATCTGGGGGTCGATTAGAAGTCTTCCCAGTGGCACAAACCGAGCAAGCCAAGACAAAACTGCGAATGTCACGAGCCATAAGTGGCCACCAAAAGCGTTGCTTTACCAAAAAGCTAGTGCGGCTGACTCCTGGATGACACGCTACGTTGGAGCAATGCCCCCACCGAATAACATCGGACCGATACCCCTCCGGCACAAACAACCGATTAGGTGGGCAACCGAGCGGGGGCGTTACCCCTTCTAAGGCCGTCTTGACCCTCGATTCAACCTCCCATGTGAGTGTGGAGACCACTAGGGTCCCGGGTAGGATGCACTTGGGAGTGGACGGGCGTTCGGAATGGTCAAAAATACGAGATAGAGAATCGGGTTTGACATTCTTGGAACCCGGGCGTCTGAGAGAGAGAAGTCAAAGCGTCCGAAAAGAGTGCCCACCGCCTGCCTGGAGTTGAGTCGCTTGGCGGTTCTGATATATTCTAAATTCTTGTGATCGGTCCAAACAATAAAAGGTACCCCCGACCCCTCTAACCAATGGCGCCACTCCTCCAGTGCTAACTTCACTGCCAACAACTCTCTGTTGCCAATGTCATAGTTGCTTTCCGCAGGTGATAACCGATGGGAAAGAAACGTGCAAGGGTGCATCTTGTCGTCTGAAGAGGAACGTTGGGAAAGTACCGCACCTACCCTCCACCTCTGACGCATCCACCTCCACCACGAACTGACGTGAAGGATCGGGAGCTATGAGGATGGGAGCCGAAACAAAGCGGCTCTTGAGTTTGGCGAATACAGCCTCAGCTGTATCGGACCACCTGAACGTCATTCTGGGGGAGGTCAAGGCGGTCAGAGGAGCGACTATCTGGCTAAAGTTGCGAATGAAACGCCCGGTAGAAATTGGCGAATCCCAGAAACCTCTGTAGGGCCTTACGGGAATCTGGGCTTGGCCAATCTACCACAGCCTTAACCTTGTCAGGATCCATACAAATACCCTCAGTCGAGACGATGTAACCTAGGAACGGAACGGACTGTGCATGAAAAATGCATTTCTCCGCCTTGACAAAAAGCCCATTCTCCAACAACCTCTGAAGCACTCGTCTGACGTGCTGAACGTGTTCCTGGAGAAAAGACGAAAAAATCAGTATGTCATCCAGGTAAACATATATGAACTGATCAATCATATCTCTCAGCACGTCATTGACGAGTGCCTGGAAAACCGCTGGGGAGTTGGACAGTCCAAAAGGCATGACCAAATATTCGAAGTGCCCTCTGGGGGTGTTAAACGCGGTTTTCCATTCGTCCCCCCTCCTTATGCGAACCAAATGATAGGCATTACGTAAATCCAACTTAGAGAACACGGATGCTCCCTGTAACCTTTCAAAGGCTGAGGACATCAACGGCAAGGGATAGGTATTCTTCACCGTGATGTTGTTCAACCCACGGTAATCAATGCAAGGACGCAGAGACTCTATTGCACAGTCATAGGGACGATACGGAGGAAGAGAAGCAGCACGGGACATACTGAACACCTCCTTCAGGTCGAGGTATTCAACGGGCACGTTAGACAAATCCACTGCCTCCTCTAGAAACACAGAATCAGACACAGACGAACAAGCAGACACTAAACAGGACTCAAGACACTGGATATGGAATTATGACCCCAGTCAACTCTGGGGTTGTGTTGGGTGAGCCAAGGGTGGCCGAGAACTAATGGTGCAAGAGGTGAGTCCATGAGGAGAAATGATAATGTCTCAGTGTGATTGCCAGAAGTGATGAGTGTGATAGGTTCTGTGGTGTGAGAAATGTTGGGGAGTTCTTGACCATTATTAAGAGCGTTGACAGATATCTTGTGCGTGAGTGAGGTGATAGGAATCTGGAGTCTGTGAGCGAGCTTGATGTCCATGAAATTACCTTCTGCTCCCGAGTCCAGTAAGGCTTGAGTGTCGTGCGTGTGGGTGGCCCATCTTAGTCTTACCGGGAGGAGGGTAGATGATGAGGACTTCTCCGTGGAGACACCACCCGATAGTAGCTTCATACTTACTACCGGGCTTGATCTTTTACCGGGCAGGAGTGGATAAAGTGGCCCGCTCTACCACAGTAGAGACAGAGTCCTTAGGATCTCCGCCTCTCCCTCTCTTCCCGGGACAGTCGAGCTCCTCCCAGCTGCATGGGTTCGTGAGCGAAGGCTGAACTGGCCGTGTTCCCGCCGCTGGCATGCCAGCCCTCCGTGCCGTCATGCGGTCTGTTAGGGCATGCTCTGCGGCCAATCCGACTCAGACGAGCGTCGAGCCGTGTCGGTAGCCGTGGCTCTGGCTGGGAATCCGGCTCTGGCGGGGCGGGTTGAACTGCCGGTGTAGGTGGCGCAGCGGGACCCCTCAGGTGTTGTTGGGTGAGCTGGGACACCTGCGTCGCAAGAGCTTGTACTGCCCGAACTGTGCTAGAGATGCTCTCCTCTTGTTGATCCATTCTCGTGATACTGCGGGAAATGAATTCGGTCAGACTGGTTGAACTCGCTGCATCCATGGTGTGGTCAGATCGTTCTGTAACAAGACAGAGGCGGATGCAAGATGCAAGCAACGATGGTTTAATGAATACAGTTCACAGGAGCAACAGGACAGACAGACTATACTCAAACGGAACCCGACGCGGGGACTAGGGCGGACCATCCGATGATAGAGTGAGGAACAGCGTGCTGAGAAATCCAGGGAGCGTGTCGGATGGGGAGGAAGGAACACAGCAGATAATCCACACAAGGAGGGCGAGAGACGAGCACAGAAACCCGACACGACATCAGGGAAGTAACAACGATCTGACAACATGAAACACCAGTCACTGAACATATAAAGGGAAGGTAAGTGGTTACAGCTGGCGCAGACAATCAGGCCGAGATTGGGAACCACGCCCACACACCCACTCAAACATACAAGAGGAGAGAGAGAGAGAGAGAGAGAGAGAGAGAGAGAGAGAGAGAGAGAGAGAGAGAGAGAGAGAGAGAGAGAGAGAGAGAGAGAGAGAGAGAGAGAGAGAGAGAGAGAGAGAGAGAGAGAGAGAGAGAGAGAGGGGATTCATGAACCGTGACAACTTTAACTCTGTGAAGCATTTATTTGAGCTGAAATTTCTGAGGCTGGGGTAACTCTGGGTCTTCCTTTACTGTGGCGGTCCTCATGAGAGCCAGTTTCATCACAACGCTTGATTGTTTTTGCGACTGCAGTTGAAGAAACTTTCAATTCAATTCAATTTTCGGATTGACTGACCTTCATTATAAAGTTTCAGGTAAGACCCAAGTGCAGACTGGGTTGAAGTAACAATGTTTATTACAGCAACAGGTGCAGGCAAATGACAGGTCAAGGCAGGCAGGGGTCGATAATCCAGAGTAGTGGGGCAAATGTACAGGATGGCAGGCAGGCTCAGGGTCAGGTCAGGCAGAGGTCGGTAATCCAGAGTAGGGGCAACGGTTCAGGGCGGCAGGCAGGCTCAGGGGCAGCCAGAGTGGTCAGGCAGGTGAGCTCAGAGTCAGGACAGGCAAGGGTAAAAACCAGGAGGGAGAGAAAAAGAAAGAGACTTGGAGAAAGCAGGAGAAGAGGAAAAACGCTGGTTGACTTGACAAACAAGACGAACTGGCAAAAGACAAACAGAGAACACAGGTACAGTTGTAGTTGGAAGTTTACATACACTTAGGTTGGACTCATTAAAACTTGTTTTTCAACCACTCCACAAATTTCTTGTTAACAAACTACAGTTTTGGCAAGTCGGTTAGGACATCTACTTTGTGCATGACACAAGTCATTTTTCCAACGATTGTTTACAGACAGATTATTTCACTTATAATTCACTGTATCACAATTCCAGTGGGTCAGAAGTTTACATACACGAAGTTGACTGTGCCAGCTTGGAAAGTTCCAGAAAAATGATGTAATGGCTTTAGAAGCTTCTGATAGGATAATTGACAACATTTGAGTCTTTTGAAGGTGTACCTGTGGATGTATTTCAAGGCCTACCTTCAAACTCAGTGCCTCTTTGCTTGACATCATGGGAAAATAAAAATAAATCAGTCAAGACCTCTGAATTTATTTTTAGACCTCCACAAGTCTGCTTCATCCTTGGGAGCAATTTCCAAACGCCTGAAGGTACCACGTTCATCTGTACAAACAATAGTACGCAAGTATAAACACCATGGGACCACGCAGCCGTCATACCGCTCAGGAAGGAGACGCGTTCTGTCTCCTAGAGATTAACGTACTTTGTTGCGATATCGACATAACCTGAAAGGCCGCTCAGCAAGGAAGAAGCTACTGCTCCAAAACCGCCATAAAAAAGACAGACTACGGTTTGCAACTGCACATGGGGACAAAGATCGTACTTTTTGGAGAAATGTCCTCTGGTCTGATGAAACAAAAATAGAACTGTTTGGCCATAATGACCATCGTTATGTTTGGAAGAAAAAGATGTAGGCTTGCAAGACGAAGAACACCATCCCAACCGTGAAGGCAGCATCATGTTGTGGGGGTGCTTTGCTTCAGGAGGGACTGGTGCACTTCACAAAATAGATGGCTTCATGAGGAGGGAAAATTATGTGGATATATTGAAGAAACATCTCAAGACATCAGTCAGGAAGTACTTCCAAAGTTGTGGCAAAACGGCTTAATCTAGTAGGTTTTGAAAAGCTGGCCTATTGAAAACAGTGTGACATGACTGATTCAGACATCCCGGATAGATTTTGCTCTGGTTTTTGCCTGCCATATCAGTTCTGTTATACTCACATAGATTATTTTAACAGTTTTAGAAACTTCAGAGTATTTTCTATTTGCATATCCTAGCTTCTAGGCCTGAGTAACAGGCAGTTTACTTTGGGCACGTTTTTCATCCGAACTTCAAAATACTGCCCCCTAGCCCTAAGAAGTTAACCCTCTGTTTCACCCATGGTTTTGTGCGTGTTTGTTTATTGTAAGTTGGTCAGTTTTGTGAGCTTGTTATTTACTACTTGGAATTTGTAGTTTGTTTGAGTAAAGATATGTGATTACTCATTTCTGTTGTCCTGCGCTTGACTCCGCGTTACCTGCTACACTGAGACCCTTGACAACACCTGTTAATTGAAATGCATTTAATAAAGCTGGTTGAGAGAATGCCAAGAGCGTGCCAAGCTGTCATCAAGGCAAAGGGTGGCTACTTTGAAGAATCTCAAATATAAAATATAATTTGATTTGTTTAACACTTTTTTGGTTACTACATGATTCCATATGTGTTATTTCATAGTTTTGATGTCTTCACTATTATTCTACAATGTAGAAAATAGTCAAAATAAATAATGAGTAGGCGTGTCCAAACTTTTGACTGGTACTGTATATTTTTCCACACTGTGAGGTTGGAATAATACTGTGAAATTGGGAAAATGATGAAAATGCCCTTTAAGTGTAAGTATTTAAGTGTTTGAAACGAGCCTGCAATTTCTGTCTGTTTTAGTGGGATGGAGTTTTGGCCTGTCTGGTGACATCACCAGGCGATAAATTAGTTAATAGACCAATAAGAAAGAGAGTTCCAAACCTCACGGATAGTTTTGTCAAAATTCTTGCAAGAGAATTGCTCTTTCCTAAGAATACATTTTTGTTCATTTTTGACCATTTTAATTGAAATCGATCATGGTAAGGTACTTAATTGTTACCCAGAAATTATTTGATATTGAGATAGAAAGGGCTGCATTTGGACCTTTAAGTAGCATGTGTATGTTTGCATTGCTTGTGTCTGTGTTTGTGTGTGTACAGACTTCCGTGTGCGGGTGTGTCTGTTCTACCAGGACCAGCTAGTAGTGGATGTGACCACCAGCACCCCAGATGGTTGTTTCATTCTACAGGGTCAGGTCCCCTTGGGGAACGAGAGGATCTATGGCCCCTGCACAGCCCAACAGGTCCCCTTCCCCCCTCCAGGGGTCATCCACCTGCCCCCCTGTATCGCTGAGGCCATGGGCCGTCTGCTGCCCCACCTGGAGAGGGGCGTCCTGGTGTGGGTGGCTCCAGATGGGGTGTTTATCAAGAGGTTCTGCCAGGGCAGGGTGTACTGGAGTGGCCCTCTGGCCCAGCACACCGACAGGCCCAACAAGCTGAACAGAGAGAGGACCTGCAAGCTGCTGAATACACCTATATTTCTGAAGGGTAGGGGCTTTACTAATACAACTTCTGTGTAGCAAACAGATGTGATATGGTGAGACAGTGAACCTAGCTCCCTATCAATCCCTCTCTTATTCTCTCTCCATCCTTCCCCTTCTGTCTCTCCATCCCTTTTAATGATCTCTCTCTCCATCCCTCCCCTTCTCTCTCTCCATCCCTCGCCTTCTCTCTCTCCACCCCTCCCGTTCTCTCTCTCCACAGAGCTCCAGGACTTTCTCAAGGGGGCGGGACCCAAACCTCGCTATGAGATTGACCTCTGCTTTGGGGAGGAGTTTCCCGACGCCAGCCCCCTGAAAACCAGGAAGCTGATCATTGCGCAGGTGGCTAATGTAATGGGGTCAGGGGTCACTGTGGATTAGGGATTTCCTGTGCTACAGCAACTGACCCGTTGCTTAGTTTAGTTGGCCCATATTTACAGTATGTTGATTTTGTAATTATGTTTTTAGTCTGTACAATGTTATTATATTGTTATATAGTATTAATTCTATCAATCCAGGTCTTTCCCTCCCATTTGAGCAGTAAACTGTATGTATTCTACAGTAGCTACCAGCAGAGGTCCTTGTAGTCATAGTCAGTGACAATGTCTTCCTGTCTGTGTGTGTTGTTGTGCAGGTAGTGCCCCTGTTTGCTGTCAACCTACTGCAGAGATGCCAGAGGTTGGGGCCATAAGAGAGACCATGCCTTCACACACACATCACCATGGGGGAGGAGGAAAAGGGTCAGTCACAACCCTCCCCCAGCACTGATGAGGCCAGGACCCATCTCTGAGTAACCTCTTAGGTTCATCCCCCCTGGTACCTCCTCCTGTCCCAGCCTAGCCAGCCATGATGAGGGGTGAGTCGAGTCTCGAGACACCCCCCAAAAACCATGAATTCAGCTGCCTGTGTAAACACACTCATAGTTTTCTTAACATACAGCAATTTAAGTATTGGTTTTATTTTTGGTTTTGACAATGTAATCTACAGAGAATGTAATCATTTTGCCAGTATACAGTATGTTTGATATCTTTTGTCAATATTTTCCCCATTTACATTGTGTGAGTAGAGTATGTTTGCACAGTATCTTATATAATGTAAAAAACGGCGGGCAAATCATTCTTCCATTTACCTCATAATCAACTTGTGATTGAATTTTATGTACAGCTAGAGTCTAATAACTATATCAATGGTTTTATATCCATTGTGTGATGTATGGAACTGTCACAGACTTATAGACCTGCCTATAGATCAGGTTAATCACTACAAATCTTTAAACCACTGAAAATTATTGAAATAAGAAACTTTTTATCTTGTGCCATGAATTAAAAATAGTAGTATAAGTACACACTGCTTGAATGCTCCCATAGTTTAACGGCAACGTTTCAGTCACCATCGATCGGTCTTTGTCAGGAAAGATGCCATTATTATTAAATGTCATTATATGGGAGTATTGGACATTCTTTTTTTTCCTATGACATATGTCCCCTACACCTAAGATAGTACATTGGCTGTGTGTACAACACTTTTGATCATGCATGTATGGGGTATGAAGTCACCTCATTCAGTATAAATTTATAAAGCTTTTTTTAATTTTTATAATTTCTAGCGAACATCATATAACAGACTCACAATTTCAAAAATATACAATTTTTATAGCTATAACATTTACAAAGGAAAAAAAAAACAGGTAAGGTTTTTGTTTTTGAAAAACAAACAAACTAAAAAAAGTTGAAAAAAAAAACTAAAGTGAAAGAGTGTGCTGAATCAGAAAAAGATACCCGTATCTGAGTTTTAAAATACTTTCAATCGTTTTTCCCTGCGCTCGAACATATACAGTACATGGAGAAAGAAAGGGGAACAGAAGGGGTACAGAGTACAGTACAGAGGGGTCAAGTGTGTGTTCACAAAGCATCATGTTCCAACCTGTTGTTAGCACCATTTCTCTCCCGCCATTCCATCTTTTTTTCTTTCTTTTTTTTTTTTAATGGAAAAACACTCTCAGGGTCAAGGCGAGGTGACACAGACCCACCTGTGTGGGAGAGGATTGTCTGTTACGCAATTGTCATTAGTGTTTTTCCTTTTGCTGAGATAATGTTAAGAACATATTGGAGGGTAATACCTTGGCGAACAAGAGATTAACATGACCCCCTCCCGGTAACGAGGATAGTAAAAAGGCGAAGAGATGCTGATACATTCATTTACCTTGCCTGCCCAGACCCACTAACCGACTGACTGACTGACTGACTGACAGTCAAACTTCGTATCAGAAGAAGCGAGAAAATCTAAAACTGAGAACGCATTACGAAAGTGACAATCAGAGAGGTTGCATTAAATCTGTTTAGCATATTTATAGAACATCTGTAATGTAATATATAGTCATATATTTATATATATATATATATCTCTGCGATAGACATCTTCAATAGAGCTTGCTTCCATAACCCTGATTGAAAATCGATACCCTGCAGAAAACACTGTCAGTAAGTAGACGTGTGGGACAACCATTTCAAAAACAGTGTCTCACTAAACGTCTCATTCTGTCACTGTGGAGCTCTCTGGGAGTCCTCAGACAGCTGCCCCTGTCAGAGGAGTGCTGAGCGGAGAGAGGGGAAAAGAAGGATGAAGAAAGAGGGGTATAGGCTCATACTTTGGGCAGCAGTGTGGACACAAGTAAAGTTGCATTTTCCTTTGTCCTTCCCTGCAACCCTGCCTTGTGGTCTCTCTACTGTGTGGCCATGTGGGTGCTCTAGAGACAAGGAGGGTGTGTTTGTGCTTGCATGTGTGTGTTTTTGTGTGTGTGTGTGTGTAAGCTCTACTGCCGCTTCCTATGCTTGGAGCCGTGAGGTAAATTGGTGGTCTCGGTAGCTTCGGTAGTTCCAGTAGGGGGGTAGGAGATCAGGGGCGGACCATCGCCTCTTGCGTGGGCGTGGCTGCTCCTGGGTGGGGGGGTCTGCAGGGGGCAGAGGAAGAGGAGGAGGGGCTAGAGCAGGGGAGGGATGAGAAAGAGGAGGAGGAGGGGGAGGAGGGGGCATATCTTCCCTTTGTGAGCTGGCGCCGGCCCTGGCCCGAGTGTGTGTGCGGTGGCCCCGGGGGGCTGTGCGTGTGTGTGAGTGTGTGTGTGTGCGAGGTGTGTGTGAGGGGGTGAGGGCCAGGCAGATGTCTCCCTCGCTGAGTTGACGGCAGGATAGGCCGTAGAGCTGGGAGGTTCTCTGGGGACAGCAGGAAGACCAGCCGCGGTCCCGCACGAAGAACGGGTACTCCACCAGAACTGTTAGTAACTCCTACACACACAGAACAACAACAACATATTCACAACAGTGCTGGGGATATACATCCTTTTTACTAAAAAGATGAATTTTAAATTATGATTCGAAAAATCCTTGTTGTAAGCAAATTTGTCATATGTTAACATGCTTGAGTGATTGGGGAGGATTGCAAACGTTTGCTTATGTAGTGAATGACCAGTGCCTTTATTATAATATATTGTCTAGAAGTGACTCAGATAGAGAATAGAAATATAGAAGATAGATGAGCCCCTGACCTGAGTGTTGCGGTCTGTGAGGAGGACCTGCAGGTGGTTGAAGCCATGTGTGTCGCTGGGGGCGATGAGCAGAATGGTGCAGGTGCTCAGGTGGAACTCCGGGGAGGTGTTGGCACTCCTTAGGAAGTCCTCCGTCCTCAGCTCCTCCACGCGCTTTAGACGGCCCCCCCACCAGCTCAATCAGAGATCCCTTGGCAAAATGAGGTAGGAGTGCTGGGGGGTTGTGGTGGGTTTGGGGGGCAGGGGGTGAGGTGGCCGTGTGGGGAAGGAGGGGGGAGGCGCGGGGACGTGAGTACTGCCGCCCAGGGGGAAAGGTCTCCACTCTCTTTGTCTCTGTCTCGTTCACTGTCTCTCTCCCGGTTGTCTCTGTCTTGTTCACGTTTTCTCTCTCTGTCTTGTTCTCGTCGTCTGTCTCGTTCTCTGTCTCGCTCTCGTTCCCTCTCTCTGTCGCTCTCTGTGACGTGGCTGTTGGGCTGCCCCTGGGGTGAGTGCTGTGAGTTCCTCATAGTGTGCAGGCCGTACTGAGGGCTGCCTGAGGGGCTGTACAGGGGGAAGGGCTGAACCTGGGGGCTGAGATGGCTGGGCTGTAGGGTAGAGTACATCGACCCCAGGGAGTAGTAGATCTGGGCCTTAGCCGGAGAGCTCCCCAGGGGGTCCAGGAGCTCCCCTCTCCCTGCCCGGGGGTCTGCCCGATGGGGCTGGGGCCTACTAGGGATCAGGGTGAGGGTCCCAGGCTTTGGCGTCCCACGGGGGTCCCTGTCCTGCAGAGAGGAATGTGAGTCAGGGCTCTCCGGAGGTGGTGCTCGGGAATCTTGGAAAACTGCAACCGTCTGAGAACGTCCCATGGGATCCTCCTGGTGTCTCCGCCGCCCGTTGGCATGGGAACCGTGGAGGCTGCTGCCCAGCCTGGCCCTGCCGCTGGGTTCGTTCCCGTACTCTCCTGAGAGGGGCGCCACCCTGGAGGCAGAGGCAGTCCTGCTGCCCGGGCCGTCCAGCCCGTTGGGCCTCTTGCCCAGGTATCTGTGTCTGCCTTCAGTCATGGAGGTGTCAGGACGGTAGAGGGGGGGCTGGCTGAACAGGTGGGAGGGGGAGAAGAGAGAGGAGCTATAGTCCCTTCGTTCTGTGTTGAAATAGGACCACATCTCTCTGGAGTCAGCAGGGAAGGGGCTCTTGAAGGAAGAAGAGGATGAGGAGGGTGGAAGGGGAAGGGGGATTTCACCTCGGAGCCACCTGGAGTGATGGGGGAGTGGGGAAGGGAGAAGATCATCCCTCCAGGAGGGTGAGCCTGACCCCCTCCTCTCTCCTACCTGACCTGGGAGGAAGGGAAGAGGGACAGAGGGGGTGTAAGCCAGGTGCCATGGCAGGGGGAGGGGGATACCAGGGGGTGGGAGGGGAGGTGGGGGAGAGGGTAGCAGACTGTGGGGGTTCGTCAGAGCCTCGTCGCTGCTCTCCCTACACCCCTCCTCTCTCCCTGAGCTGCCGGCGGGCCGGGTCCTGAGGGGCGAGGCGGGGGGTTTGAACTCGTCCAGGAGGGGGCGCTGGTCAACCGAGCCCTGCCGGGATTCCCTCTTCTTGGGGGGGAGGCACTCTTTGCCACGGTCGGGGCTGGGATTCATGGGTGGGCGCCAGCGGCGGCGGGCGGGGGCGGCTAGGTTACATGGGACTCACGGGAAAACAAGGGCCGCAGAGAGAGGGGAGGGCCTCGACACGACATCACTGTCAGATCACTGACACCCTAGCCCTGAACGACCTATCACCTACACAGAGAGACAGGGGGAGGAGGGGAGAGAGAGAGCGAACAAGAGAGGAGGGAGACGAAGGGAGGTAGCAGAGAGAAAGAGAGATTGAGTGAAGTGTGAACATCTCAGAGTGAAATGTGGACAGTCTGTCAGACCTAGCTGTCAAGAGTTGTTAGGACTAAGCAGTCAGTCAGCTCTGATACCCACAAACAAGCAAACACCAGACACAGATTGAGGCAGAGTGATCTACTGTGGAAATAGACAGAGAGTGTTTATCTCGCTTGTGCAACATTGTAATCACCGGTACTTTTTGAACGGTCCGGTCACGCAAATCTTCTTGTTGGAAAGGTCCAAATGGATAGTGTAATTTATTGTCAAAGTAACAAACCCCCCACCTTATAACCATACGACTCCAAACTGTTCATACTGGTCACACTCCTCTTGTTGGCAGAGAGACACTTTTTGAAGTTCCTGCAATTTTACATATTTTGCCATCGGGCAGAGAGAAAATGTTGCAGTTTTTAAGCTCATTTGCCATAGTTTATGTGTGTTCATATTATACCAGGGGTTGAAGCCCGACTGAGTTCCTCTTTTTTATTAGTCAGGACCCGTGGGCCGTATTGACCCTGTTCTGGGTCCGCCAGTTGAGTATGGCTGCTGTAATCCTTTGGAGGTCGGTCTGCAAATACAACAATGCAGAATTTACTGAATTGAGCCTGGAGTCTCTGAGGTCAACAGAACTTCAGAATATCAACCCCCAACCCAGTGAAACTACAAGCTCACAAACTCCGGCTCAACACCTCCAGCTCAAGAGCGTCGTAGTTGCTACACATAATACATAAGTTGTTGGTAATGTGGTGAGAAACTATCCAATTGACTGGTCTCATTCAAGAAGCACATGAACTCCCACAAGTGTTCTAAAAATACGGCATGCATTGTGCGAACAGTGCAGTTCGGAGGCAGTGCGGTATAGCTGTAAAAACACACATGCTGTACACACTCCCAGCAGGATACCTTTCATCTCTCTCTCTCTGAGGATTAAATATGGAGATATGGTTTATACTATTCTCATGAACCGCCTCCCTCACACCCCCGAGGGCTGTTCCTCAATGTCCTATTTACTACTGCACGTACACACACACACACACACACACACACACACACACACACACACACACACACACACACACACACACACACACACACACACACACACACACACACACACATGCATATGTGAATGAAAAAACGCGGGGAAGCACGGAAACACACACACACTCCAGGCAGCTATGACTCTATCTCACTCCCCCAGCGATGGACAGAGCTGGTCACCACCCACCCTAAACTGAGAGGAACGCTGTTGATATCACCACAGGAGGTGGTGTGTGTGTCTTTGTGTGTGTGTTGATGTGAGAGTATAATTTGTTTCCTTGTATGTCTCAGAGCTGAGCAGCCCTGCTTCATTCAGTGTGGAGTGCGTGGGAGTTCCGTTAATTCTTCTCCAAATGTTCTAAATGAGCTGCTTTGATGTGACGGCTCCACTTAGCACAGCTGTTCCTGCCGCCACCGTTACTGCCACCGCCGCCCGCCGCCCGCCAGTCCTCCCCGCCACTCAACACTCGGCTCGTCCGCACGCCTGTCTGCCCCGACTGAACCCTGCCAACTCTCCCCGTCTCGCTACGCCAAACTGTCGCCATGGAAACTGAGTCCACATAGGGAAGACAGGTTACATTGGGATACTCTCTCTGGGGAGAGCCGGGGAAACTGTCGCTCGTCACCTACTCAAAGTTCCACAAGAAAACACACTCTCAAAGAGGGTTGGAGCAGAGTGGAGTGGAGTGTTCAGCTGTCTCAGTTGAAAGACTGCTGCTTTGTTCTATGTCAATCAATCACTCCATATGGGTGAAAGATAAACTACTCCAGGCATTGACTTAAGTGTTGAGGGGGTGGTTGGACAGTCTGGGATATACTGCAGGCTTGAGTAGAATTAATGGGAATTGAACAGATATATATATATTTGAAAAGCACAACAGACTTCCGTGGAAAATAAGAGCAGATTTCTGTGGTGAAGCAACAGCATTTTGTGACAATGCCACTTTGCAATTTAGCCCTTACATATACTGGTATAGATTAAAAAAGGTAGAGATAACACTAACATACTGAAAGAACTAAGGTATCCATGGGAATTCAACATGCAGGGGCAACAAGTGAGGTTGTTCACCCTGGAAAGAACCGATACGCCTCAGGCCTCAGTTCAACTCACCAGTTGCTCACTTCAACAAAGTTTCAGAAATCAAACCTCTCCTGAGACCTAAGCAATTGTAAACTGTGAAATGGTATGTAGAGAATATTGTTGATGGACTGCTAGATATCAAAGTTTATTAGGAAGAAAATATGACTGCTCACTGCTGTAGTACAGTGTTGGTTTGCTTGACAAATACACTCTCTGGGGCATGGTTGCAGTGCACAGTGATCCGCAAAATAACACGGTAATACACACTTCCCAGCTAATCCCATCAACCGGAGCCACAAGGAGTAAAGAGGCCAAGTCAAATCAGGCTTGTACCTGTCAGGCTTTCATCCCACAGCAGCGGCAAGACAAGGGAATCATTTAGGCTGATTCTGATGCTCTCTGAGGAGAACCTTTACAGATTCACTCTAAAGCTAAAGAAAAACTCCCTCACCTCCCACACAGCGGAGCTGATAAGGCACACACACACACACAGCAACACACAGCCTTATCGCATAGCAGTGTGGTTGGATTCTAATAAACTTAAACAAATATCAACATGCTTTGATGTCATTGATATTTTTTTTTTTATGAATTTCAAGAGACATTTTGAAATATTGGAAGAAATGCCTGAAACGCCTCTCATTCTCTCCTGCTTTCCATCACTCTTCTCCCTCTCCTCTTCACAGGAAATACAATTGTTGTTGTATTAGTAGTGCCCTGCATGACAGTAAGACAGTCCCTCCATTCAGCATCTGACCACAGGGAGGACCCAGAATGACTCACAGCTACTCTACCTCCGCCGTCGACAACTAGATCAACAGGTGCGACCACGCCGACGTAAGCCAAACTGTATCTCCACCTCCACTCTGAAACAACGTCTGTACGCAACTCAAGTCAACCCGTTTAAATACTCAGCACAGATCTGATGTAAAAAGAGAGAGAGAGTAAAGCATGAACTCCAAGGGTCAATTCGCTATGCTGCTGCAAGTCATCAAATTAGTGTACAGCTAAACAGCATTTAGACATGAAAAGAGCGGTTGAGAACACAGACAACAGATGTGTTGAATGGCGTTGCTTGTGATGCACAGTAACTGACCTTAGAAAGGGCTGTTGACCAGGCTGTTGACCAGAGTGTTGTCCAGGCGTTGGTGGTCGTACATGCTGCAGCCCTCCTGGGTTAAGAACCTCCAGGGGGGTCAGGCGCCTCTCCACAGGCTGCTTCCTACTTTACCTCCACGGCGCCAATAGAAACACCAACAACAGCTACCAGTCACACGATGCCACAGAGCTCTGTATAAGTGAGAAATAGCACCAGCAAGACCACTGAGAAGCTGCGAGTTTCTGTGTGTCAGTGTGTGTATGTGCGCGAGCGCCTAACTGAGGCAGTGTGTGTGTGTGTAGGGCTGAGGAAATGAGTAATATCTAGCAGTGAGAAACATGTCTGCTATGCATCGCGCCACATAAGCAGACCAGTTGCTGCTACCGCCCACTCGCCTTACTCACTGTCAAAGGGATGGACACACAAGACGTACACAAACACACACACATACATACGCACGTATGCACATGCGTACACACTACGATCCTCTTTCTCACACTTCTTGTCTTCAATAAGCAAGAGGGAAGAGAGAGGCAGAGAGATAGTTGATGAGTGTGTTGATGAGAGACAATTGAGGTAAATGGGAGGGGGGGTCTCATCCCACACACACTCTCAGACTCAGGCTTCAGCTGCTGCTTCTGACTCAAAGCTAGACCTCACATCTCTCTCTGCCACACACACACACACTGCCGAAGGCACACACACACACACTGCCGAAGGAGTGCGTTGGAACACACAGTGCAATGATTCAACCCGTGAGAGACTCATGGTGTTATATTGTGTAAAGTAGTCGCTGAACCATTGTGATGACAGAGATCAATGATGAAGCCCATTTAGTGTATGAGTTGAAAAAGCAGCCATTGAATAGTGTGGAGACCCTTACAAAAAAAATACACATAAAAAAACATGTGAGAAAAAATACAAGTGGTTTTCTGACATATGTATGAACACAGCAAACATGTGAAAAGAAATCACATGACTCAGACACATGGTTTCCCAACATTTCACATATAGTATTCTGTTTCACATGTGTGCATTTGTAACCAGCAGGATTAGAACCCAGGTCTCCCACAGGAGAAGACAATGTCTTGACCATTTGACCGACCCGGTGTTTCTCTTCCAATGTAACTTATTATAAATACTGACTGTTTAATTAGAAATAGGGCTGACAAATTTCAAAAATCTATAATAATAGCAGGATTTTTACATAAAGCGCATCACAAGAATATTGACGTATTGAAATTTTCCAAAGTAACATTCATGTTTACATTTTGTAGCAAACACATTCACACATTTTCAAGTAGATAAAAATGTGTTTTAATAATAATACATTATTACATTTGTAAAGTGCTTTTCACTATACAAGAATAATCTCAAAGTGCCCAACAATACAGTAATAATTAGAAAAATAGTTTAAAAAACAAATATATCTAACCATATCACGAAAACAACAATCAAAGTCTAGGAGGAAGGGTAATCCAGCCGATAGAGCTAGCTAGCAACTTATCTTGGCTACACTCATGTAAATGATAAATCTCACTTGTTTTTCATTTGGTCAAAACAATAAAATGCTATATCAACAGTTTAGTTAAACATGTGATCTCTAGATTTTGAAAATGTAACCATGGGTACAAACTGGAAAATATAATACAAAATATGGAGACACAGAAAGCTAGCTTCTCGGTTCTTTTCACTGGGCTTCTTCCAACGGTCACGGACCAACATACGAAGAAGAGAGGTGCATACCTGCAGCAGTAACACTCCGAATGCCTCTCCCTAGTGGTAGCGCTAAGTATACATGTACAGTATATCAATGCAACACCATAGAGGACTACAATAATAGATAGCTCAGAAATAAGACATTTGTATTATTAACACACTTGAATTATTATACTGAGGTAGGCTAAGTAACCTTTTTACAGAATGTCACGGCCCCCATTCTCATCGACAGGGCTGTAGTGGAGCAGGTTGAGAGCTTCAAGTTCCTTGGTGTCCACATCAACAACAAGCTAGAATGGTCCAAACACACCAATACAGTTGTGAAGAGGGCATGACAAAGTCTATTCCCCCTCAGGAAACTAAAAAGATTTGGCATGGGTCATGAGATCCTTAAAAGGTTCTACAGCTGCAACATCGAGAGCATCCTGACTGGTTGCATCACAGCCTGGTACGGCAAATGTTCCGCCTCTGACCACAAGGCACTACAGAGGGTACATCACTGGGGCTAAGCTGCCCTCCATCCAGGACCTCTACACCAGGCGGTGTCAGAGGAAGGCCCTAAAAATTGTCAAAGACCCCAGTCACCCCAGTCATAGAGTGTTCTCTCTACTACCACATGGCAAGCGGTACCGGAGTGCCAAGTCTAGGACAAAAAGGCTTCTCAACAGTTTTTACCCCCAAGCCATAAGACTCCTGAACAGGTGATCAAATGGCTACCCAGACTTTTTCCATTGTACTGTATATAGCCTCGCTACTGTATATAGCCTGTCTTTTTTTACTGTTGTTTTTATTTCTTCACTTACCTATTGTCCACCTAATACCTTTTTTTTTGCACTATTGGTTAGAGCCTGTAAGTAAGCATTTCACTGTAAGGTCTACACTTGTTGTATTCGGCGCATGTGACAAATAAACTTTGATTTGATTTGATTAAAGAATTTGCAACTCCACACTTGGAAACATGTTAACATCACCTTTTCACATGTGAGGAGAATAACACTATTTCTCCCCCACATGTGAACTTGCAATTCCACGAGTGAAAGTTTTCATGTGAATGTTTCGTACAACCTCATGAGGCTGAAGAAATGTGTCTTGGCCGCTAAGACCCTCACGAACTTCTACAGCTGCCCCATTGAGAGCATCCTGTAGGGCTGTTGCACCTCTGCAACCGCAGGGCTCACTGGGGGCCTGCCCTCCAGGACATCTACAGCACCCGATATATATATAAAAGCAACATGCAACAATTTCAACGATTTTAGTGAGTTACAGTTCATATAAGGAAATCAGTCAATTGAAATCAATTAATTGGTCCCTATTCTATGGATTTCACATGACTGGACAGGGGCGCAGCTATGGGTGGGCCTGGAAGCCAGGTCCAGCCAATCAGAATGAGTTTTTCCCCACAAAAGGGATTTATAACAGACAGAAATACTCCTGTTTCATCAGCTGTCTGGGTGGCTGGTCTCAGACGATCCCGAAGGTGAAGAAGCCATATGTGGAGGTCCTGGGCTGGCGTGGTTAAACGTGGTCTGCGGTTGTGAGTCAGGTTGGACTTAGTGCCAAATAAACTAAAACGACGTTGGAGGTGGCTTATTGTAGAGAAAGTATCATAATATTTGCTGGCAACAGCTCTGGAGGACATTCCTGCAGTCAGCATGTCAATTGTATGTGCCTTTAAAACAAAACTTGAGACATCTGTGGCCCATGATTTTAGAATGAGATGTTCGACAAGCAGGTGTCCACATACTTTTGGTAATGTAGTGTACAATACCCCTGTGTACATATGTATAGATTACGCTTTCATACTGCTACAATTCTTTTAACGTTTTTGCTGTTTGGCATTTGACTGCATTGTTAGGAGCTAGTAGCATAAGCATTTTGCTGCACGGTTATAACAACTGCTAAACGTGACCGATAAACTGATTTGATTTGATTTGACATGTAAAAATGAAATTCCACATGTTGGCCATTTTGGTCTAACGGTCAAGACGTTGGCTTCACAAGCGTGAGACCCAGGTTCTTATCCCGCCAGTTACAAAACCACACGTGAAATGTATAATATCACGTGAAAAGTTGTCTGAATGAAAAATGGACATGTGAGAAATCCATGTACAAATTCACACGTCCAAAAACCCACGTGTCTGATCCCGAAAATGTGTTTTTCAGTAGGACAATGAATGACCAAGTGGGAGAGTGATGGAGTGCTGCATCAGATGACCTGGCCTCCACAATCACCCGACCTCAACCCAATTGAGATGGTTTGGGATGAGTTGGACCACAGATTGAAGGAAAAGCAGCCAACAAGTGCTCAGCATATGTGGGAACTCCTTCAAGACTGTTGGAAAATCATTCCAGGTGAAGCTGGTTTGAGAGAATGCCAAAGCTGCCATCAAGGCAAAGAGTCAGTACTTTGAAGAATTTTAAATATAAAATATATTTTGATTTGTTTACCACTTTTTTGGTTACTACGTGATTCCATATGTGTTATTTCACAGTTTTGATGTCTTTACTATTATTCTACAATGTAGATAATATTAAAAATAAAGAAAAACCCTTGAATGAGTAGGTATGTCATAACTTTTGACTGGTACTGTATGTGTCTGAAAACCACATTTTTTTATTATTATTATTTGTAAGGGCACGCACAGATGTAAGGACTGGGGAAAACCCAACCTGCAACATGTAAAGTGTAGTTATGCACAGAATATATCAAAAACGTGAAGATCACACAACACGTGTGGGCAGCTACAATAATTCACTTATGCTGTGGAGTAGAGGTGACATGCAAACTTTCACAATCTATTAAATGCTATTTTCATAATTCACTTTGACAAAATCTAAACTAATAAACAAGCAGCAAACCCATTACATCAACATGCTACTATAACTATATATAGTATTGTTATTTTTCTCTTGTTTTATATGAAAAATTAAATAACATTTTATAGTAACCAATAAATAAGTAACCCAAGTATAACCACAACAAGAAGCAAGTCTACTTTTTTTCAGGAACTATTGAATAAATCTGCTTAGGAATCAGGACTTTTCCAGACAATTGTTATTTTGTTATTTATTTATGAATGTATTTATTGGTACTAAATAAACGATGAACTGCAATTATGAACTGCAATTATGAGAGATTTTAGATATCGTAGGGCAAATACAATACTACTTAAAATTGATTCTTATTTCTTTGCATATTGAACATTTTTGATATTTGTAGAAAATTCACTAAAACACTCATATAGGTGACGAAGTGAAAATAATCTATTTGACTATTTTCAATCAAGTCATAATAAAATAGATTTTAAAATAAATAACCCAGTTAAATGGATTACATTGTGACTCTGTTAATTGCTAGGCTTGTTGATGCCTTTGTGCATGCAAAAGAAAACGCTTTATTCCACCACGGTTTTTCATTAGCAGTGTGTTGACTGAAAAATGGCAATTTCTCAAAGAAATGTGCTTTTCTCTTGCTATGATTTAAATGCAATGCAATCTAATGTGCTGTATCTATAGGACAGATTTATACTGTGGCTTAGAGAGAAGGAATAAGTGGCAACTGTTTATATTTTAGCCACAAACTCTAATTTAACAAAAACTACAACTGTTCCTCCTATTATTCTTTCACTTCTTCTTCTTCTTCTTCTTCTTCTTCTTCTTCTTCTTCTTCTTCTTCTTCTTCTTCTTCTTCTTCTTCTTCTTCTTCTACTTCTTCTTCTTCTTCTTCTTCTTCTTCTTCTACTACTACTACAGTAATACTACTACTACTAATACTACTACTGTCAATTAAAATAACTATAATTACTTAAACTTCTAATATTATCCCAACATCTATGTATGTGCAATAAAATACAATCCAAATTCTTAAGCTAATTTCCATACACTATGAACATATATTTCCATGTATGCTTGATAAAGTTCCAGCGATCAGCAGTGTGTAAATATAGAAGCAGCAGTTCAGTCATAGCGAAAGGGGAACAGAGAGCAAGCACAAGACTGATTAAAGTGTTTGTCATTACAAGTCAATGGAGAAATGACTGTAAAAATTGGGCTATGGTTGCCCTATGCCATTTCTTTCCATATTGAGAGCCTAGGGTTTTTTGTTTCAACAGATGAGTACATATAATGCATTTCTTATACTTTAATGTAAAAGAGAATCAAAGAGAATTTGACTTTGTGCTTACTCCCCTGGCCCATATCAGACACACACAGTCAGAACATACACACACACAAACACACACACACACACACACACACACACACACACACACACACACACACACACACACACACACACACACACACACACACACACACACACACACACACACACACACACACACACACACACACACACACAGGGATGAGCAGGTCAGCTTTTTGTTCATCCACACGCACCCGCAATTGCTAATTACCCATCCTCAACCGTCCGACTCTACATGATAAACCTGAGGGTGGGTGTGAGGGCCGCACCCAACCCTAACCTGCAAATATAAAAAATGTGCTGTAGTCAGAGATGGAGGAACAATGTTTTAACAGGCCTTTTTACATAGGCTTAAGTTTCTGCTTATCATTTCTGACATTTTGGTAGGCTATTTGTCAGTCAACTTCTCTATAATAAGATACATGCAGCGTCTCTTCTGTCATTACCTTTTGCATTAGAAGACTAAATAAACCCTTGCTCACCAGAATAATGCCATACATCGATAGGATCTAGTTGACATTGGTAAAGTTATCTCTGCTTCTCTCATGCAGCAGAGATATTTAGGGACCAGGGAGAAAATGCAATTCCTCTAAAGAAACTGGAAAGACTTTCCATGCAAAATGTTATGGCATCAGTTGGTTTTAAGGAAATGAATAGCTGTTAAAACTACTCAACATGTCCATTATCCATTAGCATAAATCCATAACCCAACACGGGTCTCACAAAACGCATAAAAACGCAATTATAAAATCGCTTACCTTTGATGAACTTCTGCTGAGGGCTTCCCAAGTGTCCAACGAAGACAATCCATGCTTATTTGGTTAGAAAAAGTAATTTATTATATCCATAAATCTCTGTTTGGTTGGTGCGTTATGATCATAAAATCCACCGTTGAGTCGCCCATTGAACCGTGAAGAGAACACGTTCACATTATACCTATACACTTTCTACAAACAAATCAAACATAATTTTTAATGTATCCTTACGTATCCTTTTGGGTATATTTGCTGTAATATTTCAACCGGACGATAACGTGAATGATAGGAAAATAAAGTGGTGCACGTTCACAATCTCGCGCGCGTCAAACCTTGTTTACAAAAGTGGTCGCCTGACAATTTCCTCTCCCTATCCGTTCTGGTCACTGCTAGAATTCCCAGTCTTTGACTGTTGACTGCTGACATCTAGTGGAAGCCATAGGTGCTGCAGTCTCTGTCCTACATAAGATTGTATGCAATAGGCACAATGGAGAAGATGCTCATTTACAAAAATAACTGTAAATCCGGATGGATTTTCCTCGGGTTTTCGCCTGCTATATCACTTCTGTTATACTCATATACATTATTTTAACACTCTTAGAAACTTCAGAGTGTTTCGAATCCAATAGTACTAATTATGTGCATATCCTATTTTCTGGTCCTGAGTGGCATGCATTTTACTTTGGGCACGCCAGACTCTCCAAAACAGTCATCTCGGGAGCCGCTCCCTAAGAAGTTAATAAGATTTCAGTTTGGCTTGGATGCATTTTTTTAAGTGGTTGAAATACTATCAGCTTTTTTGATGCTAAAAGATAACACCACCACCTTTACAGACGGTCCCTAAGAGCACATTCATTTTCTCAAGATGCTGAAAGCAACACATTTCTCCAATCCTGTTCCTGAGTCAAAATGTACATTTGCTGTATGGTTTTAATTCTGCACCAGTTAATATTAGGCTATGTGAGAGGTTCTAGACCGACAGTCAGTGTCCAGGTTTCAGCTAGGCTACTGTTCCATTCAACCCATCTGAACAGTACAGTTCCCTTGGCGTGCCATTTTTGAAGTCCCCGTCTTGTGATTGTCACGTGTGTATAGTGCCTCACAATCATCCCAACATATCCCGCAGTGCTATCATCCTCTTTTAGCACTACACCAAATCTTTCCCGAACGTCAGACTACGGTTCTGGCCCTCCCTATTTGTTTTCAACTCTCACTTTTGCTGCTTTTCTCTTACTGAATTCCACTCCAACATTCCACTCCAACATTCCACTCCAACATTCCACTCCAACATTGTCCTTTTTCTGCCCAAGTTCCCAAAAGAATTTGGCAATTGCCGTGCTACAGTTAGGCCTTCAAGCTTAGGCTTAGGCTACGCGCTAACGGCAGATAAAAATGAATAAAGAAAAAACGAAGTGTAGCTTATAGATAGGCTATGAATTGTACAAGAATTATACATTCATGGGTTCTGAACGCGTTGCTTTCTTTTTATTCAACCCGCTCACCATCCACTCGCCCTTTATCCAGGCAATATTTCATAACTCTAAACCCGCCCCCGCGGCTATAACCGCTGTGACTGCGGGTCATGAGTCAACCTGCGCATCACTAACACACACACAAACACACACACACACACACAATCCAATGAAAACACAATGTTCTGTCCATCATGAATGACATGACTCACAAAGGTGTTATTCCACTCTAACTGTCAGTCAGACATCGAGTACATCGAGCGGCAATAAAGGTCAAATGACTCAACCCAAACCAAATGGGTCAAAGGGCTTTTTTAAAACTAGTTTGAATGAGAATGCTGTTTGATATTGGTCTCCCTGATGAGTAGCGGGTATCTGGTGTCTGATCACGTTTCAGCCCAGAGTAGGGATCTGTGATGGACGTCTGATGCAGCAGAAATATGTTGCTGAATGTAACAAAGCTCTCCGTCCGTTGAGGAGAGGAGGAGAGGAGAGGAGTTAGAGAGAAGAGAGAGGAGAGGATAGAGGGAATGCAGACTGTATTTGTGTCCTTTGACTAAGTATGTGAATGTGAATGTGAATGTGATTGTGTCTGTGCATGTGTGTGAGAGAGTACTACTCCCTCCCTGTGTGTGGAGGCTTACTCTGCAGGGTACCTGAGGTAATCCTGAGAGTGGCCAGGGTGATATGGGAGATAGCTGATTGGGCTACAGGCCAGGTCAGCCTTCCAGGTCCTGACCAATTCTCAAACAGGATGAGCCAGCACATGGATGAGCCAGCACAGCCTACAGTAGCCTGATCCCCACTGAGGCTGATCCCCTCAGAAGTTACTATTTACACACACACACACAGTCAGAAACACCTTTACACACATCTATGTACTGTTTATGCTCAAAGATGCATGAATCCACACAAACACACTTTCATAATCTCGGCCTACACATAGGCACAGAGGCAGGCACACAGTGGATCAGTACAATTGTGCAAATGTGTGCTAAGAGACACAGCGTAGTGCTCATACAGAGTGTGAGAAGGGAGACACAGAGAGAGAGGGAGAAAGAAAGAGGGATAGGGCAGAGTGGGGGGGAGAAGACAATGGAAGGAGACATATATCGTCATATGAGAGAGAGAGAGAGAGAGAGAGAGAGAGAGAGAGAGAGAGAGAGAGAGAGAGAGAGAGTAAGGGCTGTAACGTATAGCCTCGCTAATTACTGTGAATCTTCATTGGTACATCCTAAAGCAGGCTTAGAACAGTTCTGGGAGAAAATCCCCCCGTGTAGTGGTACAGGCCATCAGCCCCAGGGGTATAAATAGGGCAGCTATGGCTCCTTAAGCTGGCTTTCACGCAGTATCAGTTAAAAATATGACTTGGCTAATTACATCCAGGTCAGCCACTCAGCAGAGTGGGAAATGGGAACCTACTCTTCTCCTCCGAACTCTCCTCCTCACCCTCTGTCTGGAGAGTACTATAGCAGACCTTCTTTCTCTCTCTCTCTCTCTCTCTCTCTCTCTCTCTCTCTCTCTCTCTCTCTCTCTCGCGCTCGCGCGCGCGCGCACACACATGCACACACACACAACACACACAGTTTTGTATAACTAACCTTGCGGGGACACACAATTCAGTCCCATTCAAAATCCTAATTTCCATAATCCCTAGCCATAAACCTAACCCTTAACCTAACCTTAACTCTAACGTAACCCCAAAACCTAACCGGAACCCTGACCTAAACCTAACCATAACCCTTACCCTAAACCTAACCTTAACCTTAACCTTAACCCTAACCCTAGCTCCTAACTCTAACCCTTAAACAGACCCTAGCTTAATCCTAAACCCCCTAGAAAAAGCATTTGACCTTGTGGAGACTAACAAGATGTTGATCAAATGTTTATTTGTTTACTATTCTTGTGGAGACTTCTGGTCCACACACGCACGCACGCACACACACACACACACGCACACACACACACACACACACACACACACACGCACACACACACACACGCACACACGCACACACGCACACACACACACACACACACACACACACACACACACAGTTTCCATGTGTTAAATGCCATTCCATTTGCTCCGTTACAGCCATTATTATGAGCCGTCCTCCCCTCAGTAGCCTCTACTTGTGCTATTCTAAAAACCTCTCTGCTGACATTTTAGCATGGGGGCGTTGTGTATCTTCATTGACATTTAGCTGTCATCCGATGGAGTTTTATTTTATCAGATTTCCACCACCTAACAGTCATACCATGCTGTATCAGAAGTATAGCAAACCATAGAGTGGGCTTTGGGCTTTGTGCTTTGATGAGGTTGCATTGCACTGCATGCAGCAACACATACACACACACACACACACACTGTTTATCACCCATCCTCAAGGATGCATGTAAATAACATATAGCATCATATCTTGTTCCTGTACTCCCTGTTCACACATGACTGACTGATCACTGACGACGATGAGACAGCCTACAGGGAGGAGGTCAGAGACCTAAAAGGGTGGTGCCAGGACAACAATCTCTCCCTCAACGTGAGCAAGAAAAAGGAGATGATCGTGGACTACATGAAATGGAGGGCTGAGTATGCCCCCATTCACATCGATGAGTTCCCTGGTGTCCATATCACAAAGGACCTATCATGGTCCAAACACACCAAGACATAAAGAGGGCATGACAATGCCAATTCCCCCTCTGGAGGCTGAAAAGATTTGGCATGGGTCCTCAGATCCTCAAAAAGTTCTACAGCTGCACCATCCTGACTGTTTGCATCCCCGCTTGGTATGGCAACTGCTCGGCATTCCGACCGCAAGGCACTATAGAGGGTAATGAGTACAGCCCAGTACATCACTGGGGCTGAGTTTCCTGCCATCCAGGACCTCTATACCAGGCGGTCTAGGAGGAAGGCCCAAAGACTCCAGCCACCCTAAGCATAGACTGTTCTCTCTGCTACCGCATGCTAAGCGGTACCGGAGCTCCAAGTCTAGGTCCAAAAGGCTCCTTAACAGCTTCTACCCCCAAGCCATAAGACTGATGAGCAGTTATCAAATGGCTACCCTGACTACTTGCATTGACTCCATTATCTTACTCTTCTTTTTTTTTTTACATTGACTCTCTTGCACAGGCTCGATGTGCACTCGCTGAGCTCGAACCACACACTGACACACACTACACTGACACTCCGACACACAGACACGCTCTCACACACATCCCTTCTCACTCTTCCCATGCGCTGCTGCTATTCTCTGTTTATTATCTATGCATAGTCACTTCAACCCTACCTACACGTACATTTTGCCTCAATTACCTCGACTAACCTGTACCCCTGCACGTTGACTTGGTATCGGTGCTCCTTGTATATAGCTTTGTTATTGTTATTTTATTATGTTACTATTTGTCCTTTAGTTTATTTAGCCGATTTCTGAAGATTTTTGAAAACTCTGCATTGTTGGTTAAGGACTCGTAGGTAAGCATTTCACGTTAAGGTCTACACCTGTTTTATTCGCCGCAGATGACAAATAACATTTGATTTGATGTTAATTGAGATGCATTACTTAATAATTGCATCACCACAGGATAGTATCATTATTTGCACTTAGGCCTATAGGCTATGTGTTCCATGTCAAACTGTACCAGCACCCCTAGCAAGCTGTAACCCCCATGCGGTACTGTGACACACGCAAACAGCAGTCTTTACTGACTGCAAATCCGACCAGATTAGCCAAGCTCAGAGCACCTGGTGTGAGCAGAACTCCTGCGCTATGAGATCAGTGACCCGTTTACCACGGAGACAGAGAGAGGGAGGGTGAGAGTAGAAGAGGTGGGTAGAAAGAGAGAGAGAGGGAGGAAGGGAGGAAGGGAGATGAATGGTTGCTGGCGAGCGAGAGAGGGAGAAGATGGAGGAAGGTAGGGAGATACATGAAGAGAAAGAGTGGGAAGAGAGGAAGGGAAAGGGAAATGATAGAGTCAGAGAGAGGGGACGAAGAAAGAGAGAGAGAACTAGAAAGAGAGAGAGAGACAGAGACAGACTTCTGGCCAGGGATGATCAGTCAAACAGTTTTCTCCAAATAGCTATGGTAACAAACTGTCAGTAACAGTCAAACCTACAGTATGGTTCTGTCTGTCACCATGGAGACCAGAGCCCGAGAAGAGCCCGTCATCACCAAGGTGACAGCAGTTAAGGAACAGAAAGTATAATGTGTTGATTTCCGTAGTCACCTGGAATAGCAGCAATTATCTGAAGCAGTCAGGTGTGCTGTGATCAGTGTTACACACTAACACCTTGACAGCTATATCAGGAGATGGGGTGATACTGTACACTGTGATTACTCAAACACATAGACATCCACCTACATCCACCACATTACATAATATATACATCTCCTCATTCTCTTGAACCATAACATAATATAAAAATATTTTCTGGGACCTATATTACAAACAACAATCACCTTTGACACCCAATCAAAGTTTGATTCAACCAAATCACGAAGCTACTTCTGTGGTGTTATTTTAGTAGAGCCAACTAGAACCCTCTCAGAGATTTGAAAAGACCTTGATAAAGAAAGTTAACGTACAGTACATAAGCCCAGATGATACACTCAGGCCACACCTACGTCTCTTTGTCTCTGTCTCTCTCTCTCTCTCTCTCTCTCTCTCTCTCTCTCTCTCTCTGTCTTTCTGTCTATCTATCTCTCTCAGTCTCTGTCTCTGTCTCTCTCTCTCTCTCTGTCTCTCTGTCCCTCTCTGTCTCTCGGTCTCTCTGTCTTTCTGACTCTGCGTCTCGCTCTGTCTCTATATCGCTTTCTCTCTCTCTTTCTCTCTCCGTCTGTCTCTGTCTCTCTCTTGTGCTTTTTATACAGAGACAAAATTCCACCAACTTTACAATACCGTCTTCTTTTTACCTGCTTTTAAGAAAAATGTATGATAGGTGAAGCGGGCAACAATCCCTGTACTTTAAATGAAATGAACAGACCTATAGTATTATGTTTAATAATTATGTTTATGATGTTTACGTTTCTTTGTGATGGTGTATATTCAATAGACTTCTTAAAATATATGCCCTCCCACATCTCCAATTCTTGAAAAACAAGGACAAAGAAAGAAATACTTCTAATTTGATTCTGCAAAGAGCCATGAAGCCCAATTCAGCCCGTTAATTCCAGAGTGCTGTCGATGTTGGTCGATGTCCCACCAGCACAACTGGATGTATAAATGGCGTATGCCAGCAAGACATAAAAGAAAAATGCAGGACTGTTTGAAAGGGCATCATATAAACATATTGCCAGGTTTTTCTTCTTCAGGTAACATCCTGTCAATTATGTCTGAAATAGCTACCTCTCTCTCTCTCTCTCTCTTTCACTCGTACCTGTGTGTATACGTACGATGTGTGTGTGCATGCGCATGTCTGCATGAGTTGCATTGTGTGTGTGCTGTCTCTCTATGTGAGGAGAAAGGGAATCAGCAGGACCTACCCAGTGGATGTGGCGTGGGAGTATGGTAGGAGGCAGAGGTGAGAGGTCAGGACCCCTGCTATAGACTCAGCATGGCGGAGGAGGCCAACACTGCTGTACTCTTGTCTCCTGTCTGAGTCATATGTCTTACGCTGACTGTTGTTATCGCACACACGCACGCGCACACCTGTAGCTGTTTGGAAGCTGAAGGCTGCAGTATAGTTGTGTGTTGCAGTGCTGTGCTGTGTGGTTTTAGGCTTTACTATTGGAGTAGTGAGCAGCCCCCACTATCACTTTACTGCCCTGCTGATCACTGAATGGGCTTATCCTCTCCCAGGGTTTAGAATAGAACCCACACAGAGACTCAAATTCGCAAAAGCTGAAGCATAAACACACATTGATGCACACACACATGCATGATTTACACACACGCACGCACGCACACACACACACACACACACACACACACACACACACACACACACACACACACACACACACACACACACACACACACACACACACACACACACACTAGTGATGCGCAGGTTGACTCATAACCCGTAGTCCCCGCGGTTAGGGTCATGAAATACTATGTGGACGAAAGACGTGCGGGTTGAATAAAGAGAAAACAATGCATTAAAAATCCATAAATGTATGATTATTGTACAATTCATATCTATAGGCTACATTCAGGTTCTTCTTTCATTATTTGTATATTGCGTTAGTGCGTAAGCCTAAACTTTAAGACCTAACTTAGCGGCAATTGCCAAATTCTTTTGGGATCTTGGGCAGAAAAATGTGATGTCGATCCACTGAGGCAAAAAAGGACAATGTTGGAGTTTAATCAAAGAACATAAAAGCGGCAAATTGAAGAGTTTAACCATTTCTTGCAGTAAAATAATACAGAATTAACCATTTCTTGCAGTAAAATAATACATCAGATGTACATTTTGACCCAGGAACAGGAGTGGAGAAATATTCTTTATTTATTTCAGCATCTTAAGAAAATGAATGTGCGGTTATGGACCGTCTGTAAAGCTGCTATCTTTATCAGCATGAAAGCTGATGGTATTTCAACCACATAAAACATGCATCCAAACCGATCTGAAATCTTATCAAAAACATGTTTGTCGTTTTCGCAGCTTTTCATTTCCTTAAAACCTGGCAAACTGATGTCATTAGAAAATGTTGCACAGAATATCTTTACCGTTCGTTTTTATTGCATTTTCTCCACGATCCCTAAATGTCTTCGCTGTGCGAGAGAAGCAGAGATGAAGGGGGAAAGAGGAAACTCAACCGACGTCAACTAGATTGAAGCATTCATTCTAGCGATTTATTACATTCTTCTTGTGAGAAAGGGTTTAATTATTAGTCTTCTAGGGCAACAAGAAATGGTAGAGGAAAAGCAGCGTGTAAGTTGACTAACAAATATCCTACCAAAATGTTGGATAATATAAGTAGAAACACAGAACTGTCAAAGAAATCACCACCATCTCTGACTGTACAGCGCATTTTCTGTATATTTGCCGGTTAGGGTCAGGTGTGGGGCTCAGCTTTTCACTCTATCACATATAGCATATAGTCTGAAAGTTGTGGATGGGTTATTCGGTGTGGATGAATAAACAGCTGACCCGGCATCACTAAACACACACATGCACACACACACGCACACACACACACGCACGCGCACACACACACACACGCACGCACGCATGCATGCACACACACACACACACACACACACACATAGAAACCAGTTCTCCCGCCCTGTATTTCCACCTGAGATTGGTGTGAAAGGGTGTAATGGGAGACCTTTAACTCTTCCCTTTTCCCTACATCCATCTCTGCCCATCTCTCTCTACATTTTTGTCTCTCTCCACCTCTCTACCCGTCTCTCTCCCTCTCACTTTCTGTCTCTTGCTCTTTCTGCTTGAGTGTGCTCCCTACCAACTATTGATAGAGAGATGTTGAGAGTGCTGGAGCGTAATGACTGTCAACTCGGGGGGGCAGGAGGTGTGTCTGTGTTGTTTCCTTTATGTCTGCATGTGAATGTGTAACTTTTACATGCATATATGTGTGTGTGTGTGTCGTGTGTGTGCGCGCGTGTGTGTGTGTGTATGTGTGTGTATGTATTTATGAAGCAGTGTGTGGGTGTGTCTGTGTGTATCAATCAATGTGCGTGTGCGTGTGTGTGTGCGTATATTATTAATGTAGGTGGAGAGGCATGGCAGGGTGTGAAGGAGCCCTGTGATAATGACAGGCATTATGTAACATGCATATTGCATAAGGCAGATGGGTATTTTAAGCCCACATATTGAGGATTTATAAGTAATTTTGCAGTGGGTGTACTGTATGTACGCCTGTCTGTGTGTACATTTGTGCAGAGAGAATGAATGTGAAAGGTTTACCAAGAAAAACTTCCAAAAGGACTAATTCGAGGCAGAAAGGAGTTGGAGCACTCAACACAAAAAGCAGAGATTGGTTTATTTTTGCTCACTTTAATCCATTATACAGAGAAGGAATGTGTTTGAGTGTGTGTATGTGTTTTTTGGTTACTGTATATGAGAGCCAATGGGTATACCACATGTACAGTACTGTAAGTGCACTCTCTGAAAGGGAATGCATGTACTGTATGTACGCATATCTGTTTTTGTTTGAATATCTATACATTTGTGTGGATAGATATGTCTGGTCTAAGGTCCTAATCCCTATCATTTTGACCTCAGAGAGCTGTGTCCAGCAGAGCTTTGCTGACATGTCACCACACACGCACGCATAGGGTTGGGGAGTAACGTATTACATGTCGTCCGTTACATGTAAGGGATTACAAAGAAACGGTAACTGTAATCCGTTACGTTACCAGCAATTTGTTTTTTCATCAGATTACAGATACTTTTGAAAAACTAGATGATTACTTTGAGGATTACTTTGAAATTCAGAAAGGATGCTTGCGGAAAAAAATCTTTGACACTTCCTTGACACACCCTGTTTTCTCAATGATATTCAAACCATCATTGAAAAAATCAGCAAATTTAAGTTTGTTCCACCAGAGCGAGTCTGACCACAAGTCAGAGACCACTGTGATGACACACCAAATGTGTTTGAAGGATTGCAGGAAAAGAGCAGGAATAGGCTTTTGTAGGCTATAGTCCAAGCTATGTCTTACAATGGTGCGACTGCTGTCGGCATCCAAAGATTATCTAACTATAATAAAGAGGTAAGGATGAAAGCAGGGGTGTAGTTTACAGCGATATGGATATAACTTATTATTGATATCTACATAGCGCTTTGATGTGAATCACACTGTTGCTCTCTCATTTAGCTATTTGAGTCTTCCAGATTGTGGATGTTGTGGATGGCTGTTCACAAATCGAAATGTGTATTTGAAACCAGTGGATAGCCAGTGAAAAATGCACTCTTGCAACAGCTGAATAGTTTGTATCCCAGCCTATGTAATACAAGTGGGGCTTTGATTACTCAATCTAATTCATGCTTATAAAAAATATATATCCATAGGGCTAATGAACACATGCTCAAAGTCACACACTTTTGATAGACTTAAAGGGGAAATCTGTAGTTGCTACATCCATTTTTATATATACTGTGTATACACAGTACCAGTCAAAAATATTTCAAGAAGTTTTTAGAGTCTTCAAGTGCAGCCACAAAAACTATCAAGTGCTATGATTAAACTGGCTCTCATGAGGACCGCCACAGGAAAGGAAGACCTAGAGTTACCTCTGCAGAGGATAAGATCATTAGAGTTACCAGCCTCAGAAATTGCAGCCCAAATACATGCTTCACAAAGTTCAAGAAATAGACACATCTCAACATCAACTGTTCAGAGAAGACGGCGTGAATCAGGCCTTCAAGGTCAAATTTCTGCAAAGAAACCAGTAGTAAAGGACACCAATAATAAGAAGAGACTTGCTTGGGCCAAGAAACACGAGCAATGGACATTAGACCGGTGGTCTGATGAGTCCAAATTTGAGACTTTTGGTTCCAACCAACGCAGAGTAGGTGAACAGATGATTTCTGCACATATGGTTCCCACCATGAAGCATGGAGGAGAAGGTGTGATGGTGTTGGGTGCTTTGCTTGTGACACTGTCGGTGATTTATTTAGAATTCAAGGCACGCTTATCCAGCATGGCTACCACAGCATTCTGCAGCGATACACCATCCCATATGGTTGCGCTTGGTGGGACTTTTATTAAAAATATATATATTTATTTTTATTTCACCTTTATTTAACCAGGTAGGCCAGTTGAGAACAAGTCCCATTTACAACTAAGACCTGGCCAAGATAAAGCAAAGCAGTGTGACACAAACAACAATGCAGATCTACACATGGGGATAAGCAATCGTACAGTTAAGAACACAATAGAAAAATCTATGTACAGTGTGTGCAAATGTGGTAAGATTAGGGAGGTAAGGCAATAAATAGGCCATGGTGGCGAAATAATTACATTTTAGCAATTAACACCGGGATGATAGATGTGCAGATGATGATGTGCAAGTAGAAAAACTGGGGTGCAAAAGAATAAAAAATAAATTACAACATGGGGATGAGGTAGTTGGGTGTGCTATTTACAGATTGGCTGTGTACAGGTAAAGTGATCGGTAAGCTACTCTGACAACTGATGCTTAAAGTTAGTGAGGGAAATATAATTGTCCAGCTTCAGTGATTTTTGCAATTCGTTCCAGTCATTGGCAGCAGAGAACTAGAAGGAAAAGGCGGCCAAAGAGGTGTTGGCTTTGGGGATGACCTGTGAAATATACCTGCTGGAACGCGTGCTACGGGTGGGTGTTGCTATGGTGACCAGTGAGCTGAGATAAGGTGAAGCTTTACCTAGCAAAGACTTATAGATGACCTGGAGCCAGTGGGTTTGGCGACGAATATGTAGCGAGGGCCAGCCAATGAGAGCATACAGGTCGCAGTGGTGGGTAGTATATGGGGCTATGGTGACAAAACGGATGGCACTGTGATAGACTGCATCCAATTTGCTGAGTAGAGTGTTGGAGGCTATTTTGTAAATGACATCGCCGAAGTCAAGGATCGGTAGGATAGTCAGTTTTAGTCAGGTATGTTTGGCAGCATGAGTTAAGGAGGCTTTGTTGTGAAATAGGAAGCAAATTCTAGATTTAATTTTGGATTGGAGATGCTTAATGTGAGTCTGGAAAGAGAGTTTACAGTCTAACCAGACACCTAGGTATTTGTAGTTGTCCACATATTCTAAGTCAGAACCGTCCAGAGTAGTGACTCTAGGCGGGCGGGTGGGTGCGGACAGCAATCGGTTGAAGAGCATGCATTTAGTTTTACTAGCATTTAAGAGCAGTTGGAGGACACAGAAGGAGTGTTGTATGACATTGAAGCTCATTTGGAGGTTTGTTAACACAGTGTCCAAGGAAGGGCCCGATGTATACAGAATGGTGTCGTCTGCGTAGAGGTGGATCAGAGAATCACCAGCAGCAAGAGCGACATCATTGATATATACAGAGAAAAGAGTCGGCCCGAGAATTGAACTCTGAGACTGCCAGAGGTCCGGACAACAGGCCCTCGGATTTGACACATTGAACTCTGTCTGAGAAGCAGTTGGTGAACCAGGTGAGGCAGTCATTTGAGAAACCAAGGCTGTTGAGTCTGCCAATAAGAATGCGGTGATTGACAGAGTCGAAAGCCTTGGCCAGGTCGATGAAAACGGCTGCACAGTAATGTCTCTTATCTATGGCGGTTATGATATCGTTTAGGACCTTGAGCGTGACTGAGGTACACCCATGACCAGCTCGGAAACCAGATTCCATAGTGGAGAAGGTACGGTGGGATTCGAAATGGTCGGTGATCTGCTTGTTAACTTGGCTTTCAAAGACTTTAGGGCAGGATGGATGTAGGTCTATAACAGTTTGGGCTATGGGGGTAAGCCTAGGCATTGAGTGACGATGAGAGAGCTTGCATCTCTGGAGACACCAGTTAAGCCAGGTGAGGTCTGTGTGACAAAAGAGCTATCTAAGGCATGTTGAGCTGGACTAGGGGCTCTACAGTGAAAATAAAACAGTAATAATTAACCGAAACAGCAGAAGACAAGGCATGTTGACATTAGAGAGAGGCAAGACTATCATTTGTTTTTCAACAGGACAATAACCCAACACAACTCCATGATGTGTAAGGGCTATTTGACCAAGAAGGAGAGTGATGGAGTGCTGCATCAGATGACCTGGCCTCCACAATCACCTGACCTCAACCAAGTTGAGATGGTTTGGGATGAATTGGACCGCAGAGTGAAGGAAAAGCAGCCGAAAAGTGCTCAGCATATGTGGGAACTCCTTCAAGATTGTTGGAAAAGCATTCCAGGTGAAGCTCGTTGAGAGAATGCCGAGAGCGTGCAAAGCTGTCATCAAGGCAAAGGGTCGCTACTTTGAGGAATCTAAAATATAAATTATATTTTGACACTTTTTTGGTTACTACATGATTCCATATGTGTTATTTCATAGTTTTGATGTCTTCACTATTATTCTACAATGTAGAAAATAGTATAAATAAACAAAAACCCTTGAAAGAGTAGGTGTGTCCAAACTTTTGACTGGTACTGTATATATATATATATATATATATATATATATATATATATATATATATATATATATATATATAAATGTATATATATCCATTGATTCTTGAACTGTCACACTTCATGAGAACAAACAATTGTTTTTCTCCAATGTTTGTAAATATTTTAAATGCAAACAAACACTGTGTAACCTCGTTACATGATTAAAACAATAATTTTGTTATTATGGATGGGTAGTCCTTACATCCATAGCTCTGTCTGTTAATCTGAGAGTTGTTACATTTCTCCAGGCCCATCCCTCAGCTTTTTACCAAAACAGAGGCTGGGCGACCGTTTTGTTATTATTTCATCAGTGGATTTGCCCTTTAAGCGTATTATCAAGAAATCAAAGAAATCAAAGTGTAACCAATAAAAAAGTAAAAAATAGGCCTGTAGCAAATGCAGCATATGTCATACATTTTTCACATGTAAATAGCACTTTGGTTTTTAATGTAAAGATATAATTGAATCATATTATTATATGTAGTGGGAACAGATGGGTTAGAAGAAGCCTACATAACCAACCCATGAAGTAAAATGTAACATCCATTCATGGCCAGCTATGTAAACTATAACATTGATTTATCCTGCAATACATGGCGTTCAATTGGTAACATACATTTTTGTCTTCTTCTAATGCCTCTTAAGGGGAAAGTAATCTAAAAGTAATCAGATTACGTTACTGAGTTGGTTAATCAAAAGTTACGTTACCTATTACAATTTTGGACAGGTAACTAGTAACTGTAACGGATTGCAGTTAGAAAGTAACCTACCCAACCCTGCACACGCACACACGCACACATGCACACACGCACACACGCACACACAATAACAATAATACAGTAGTAGCCCATGTGTTGTAGAGAGTCACAGTTGCGAGTCAGAGAAAGACTCTCCAACGGCCTCTCCATGCCTCCTCTCTCAGCTGTGCCTTGCTCCATGCATAAGTGTACCCCTGTAAAAATAGACCTCTTAAAAGGCCAGTAACAAGTCAGTCCCAGACAAGAGGCCAGTCAATTCAGGAAGTACACTGACATTCCAATTCCAATTATCTTTCATGAGTTTCAAATAGGAATTTGTGTGTGTGTGTGTTTGTGCGTCTGTGCCTGCTCATGTGTGTGTGTGTGTGTGTGTATGTTTCTAAAAGAACGAGAGTGAGTTCATTCTCATTCAGAGATGTACTCACTCTTCAGCATCCCCCACACGCTCACACACAACCCTCACATGGTGTTGACGATAAACCTTGGATGAAATGTTTGTAACACAGTTTATATTATCCCTTAAGCTTTTGGAATGAACCCTGGTGAGTTCTTAGATGATACTGAGCTCTTTAAGCTTCTGACCTTACCATTCAAATTAGGATCATTATGTAAACTGTCAAAGAGAAGGAGTCAGCAGGCAGTGCCAGGTAGGTACTCAGTTTCCCAATGAGGACATGTGTTTGAGTGGCAGTGAATGCGACTGACAGGCACAACGGGAGTCAGACGCCATTCCGGCTTGATCACTTCACCTCAGAGGATTGAGACAGGAGACTACAATTTCAAATGAAAACAAAAGCCTAACAAAATAAATCTACATGTGTGAACTGATACCAGCCCACCCTGCCAAACAACGCACGCATGCAAACAGACACACACTCACACATACACGGATGCACACACAGTACATATGGACATTCAGAAAAGCACACAGTACCAAAGAAGTGCCCGGCTTTGCCAAGTCCTTTCAAAGGCAAGGGAGAATCCGACACCAAAAACAAAATTGAAACGGTTGAAAGTACAATCGATTCATATACACGTAACAGACTAACAGATGCTGACCATGCGTACTCTTACGTTATAATATGATATACAGTATCTCCTAGCTCTGGAATATTACTGTGAGACAGCTATATGTCTGACACCAGAGGAACAGTCAGTAAACTCTCTATTCAGACTGGAATGGGTGGAGGTTAGCTGTAGACACTGATCTAAGGTCAATTTAGTGTTTTTCTCGCTGTGGATTAACTTCTACTTGTACTATTCCAATCATCTTCAACAGACAGTCCAGGTGGGAAGGAAATTGTTAGACTACATGGTTAGAGTGCAATACTTGGTAATGGAAGTGATTCTATGTAAACTGACTTTGGGGTACCAAGAAACACATTGTGTAGTTGTAAGAGGTTTGAGTACTATGTGAGCTGCAGTGGCTGAAGCATTCCTGTGGAAGCAGAAAGAGCTATAATCATGCATGTATGAGCATTGCCTCCTCCACCATAGTGTTATAACTAGATATCACGCAGTGGGCAGAGAAACAGGGAGTGCTCAGGTGTACTGTCCCCCCCAAAAAAACAATCACCTCCACACAGTGTTATAGCACACACTCATGCATACGGACGCAAGTGCACACACACGCAAGGACGCACGCAAGCACGCACATCTAGGTATACGCTCTTCAACTCCTTTCAAAGTGAACCCCCTGGTGAGATCCATCTCAGACTATAGCGACACACAAGTTCCCTTATCTTCTTCAAAAACGCACTGTCTAAAAATGCTTCGTCTAACTGCTTGCATTTCTTCAAATGGTATAGCCACAATAATATTTCCTCTGTTGCAGGTATGAATGGACCCAACTCAGACAGTCTAGCTTACTCCTTTTAATCATGACGTTTATTGCAGTCTATTTGTCCCATTATCCTTGTTTGTCCTGCACTTTGTACTGGTCTAAAGGGACTGCTCATGTGAGAAAGGTTTCCAATGTCTTTCTTACAAATAAAGGCAATTCATTTGATCCTTGAATACAGAACATTGCTTTCTGTCTGTCCTTCAACCCCAACTTCCAACTCCACCACCACATTTACAGTCTGTATCTAACACACACCCCTCTCCCATATCTGCCCTCTACATGGGGGTATCTAACCTATCTGTTTTACTGCTGAACCCCATATGTGCCTCCTCTCTGTCTGTGCCAACCTAATTTAGATAGGAATATATGTTTCTGCTCATAATTTCCGACATTTTTGTAGACTATTTGTTAGTCAACTGGTCTATCATTTGTCACACCTTGATATGTTTCACCTGTCTTTGTGCTTGTCTCCAACCTTCCAGGTGTCACCCATCTTCCCATCATCCCCTGTGTATTTATACTTGTGTTCTCTGTTTGTCTGTTGCCAGTTCGTCTTGTCTTGTCAGGTCTTACCAGCGTTCTTTCCCGCCTTCCTGTTTCTCTAGTTCTGCGTCTCTGCCGTCCAGTACCTGCCTCACTCTGACCTGATCACAAACCTCTGCCTGGCCTGACCGCGAGCCTGCCTGCCGTCCTGTACCTGCCTGACTCTGATCACGAACCTCTGCCTGCCCTCAACCTGCCCTTTGCCTGCCCCGTGATTCTAATAAATAATTTGAGAACTGTACTATCCGCCTCCCGTTTCTGCATCTGGGTCATATCCCGAGTCGTGATAGTACGAACTGGCCATGACTGACCCAGCAGACTCGGACCAGCTCTGCAACGTTGTCTCCTCCCAGGGGAGCCACCATTGGAAGACACAAGGAGTTACTTCAAGGTCTTCTGGATGGATTTCAGACCTTGGTGGAACGCCAGGACCGTGACTTTAACTTCTTTGGGAGCAGCGCACGAGGTGACGGTTTTGGAGAGCCTGGCGTGCCCAAAGTAAAATGCCTCCCATTCAGGTCCAGAAAATAGGATATGCACATATTTAGTACCATAGAACGGATATGGCAGGCGAAAACCCGAGGAACTTCTGTCCTGGAAAAAGTGGTTTTGACACATTGCCTCATTTGGAACCCCTCCCTTATGAAAATGCCCATATAAGGGCATATGAATGCAGTACCTATTATTTTCTCTGGATGTCAACAGTCTCGAGAAAGTGTTTTGATTTTTTTTAGCTGCTTTTAGATTGTAGAAGAAGATGAATAAGGAAGTGGCCACACAGATGTCAATAGAAGAAAATGCGCGTTCCCGGCTGGCGCGCTCTGTGTTTTTTTTCCTTTCTTATCGCCCAGTTTATATTCCGGTTGAAATATTATACAACATATACATAAAAGTGTTCCTAAAGATACATTTACAATTTGTTTTCGCTGTGAAATGTGTTTTCTGTGAACCGTGAAGGCTTATGAATTTATGGTAATGGGAAAAATATGTGGGGTGCTATCCTCAAACAATCAAATGTGGTGCTTTCGCCGTAAAGCCTTTTTGAAATCTGACGCTGTGATATTGCCAAGAAGCAGAGCTTTTGATGACTATGCAACACTTGTATATTGATGCATGTTTAATAATTCAACTTTTGGATTTTGAATTTGGCGCCTTGCATTTCACCGGGTAGTGTGAAATGCAAGCGCCCCACCGCTCCCTAAGAAGTTAACACATTGCTGGAGCAATTACGCTTTTTTTCTGTGAGGCAGCCTGTCACTACAGTAACCCCACAGAATGTCAATTACCCCGCTACCATAGGCGTTTCTTCCCAATCTACCCCGGCTTCCCAAAAACCTCCTCCAGAGCTCTACAATGGAGATCCTGGATCCTACCGGGCGTTTCTCTCCCAGTGTTCTCTCATCTTTGAGCTGCAGCCCTCTTCATTTCCCTCGGATCACTCGAGGATAGTGTACGTGATAACTTTGATATCCGCGAGGGCTCTTGCCTGGGCTATGGCGGTGCGGGAGAAACAATCCACCGTTTGCCTCAGATTGGAGGAGTTCATGGCGGAGGGCCGGAAAGTGTTTGATTTTCCCGTGTCCGGGAGAGAGGCGCCTCGTAAGCTGCTCCAACTACGTTAGGATTCCCATAGTGTGGCAGACTACGCAGTGGATTTTTGCAGGTTGGCGGCTGAGAGTGCCTGGAACCCGGGAGCCCTGTTCGATGCGTTCTTCATGGGTTGTCGGAGGTGATTAAAGACAAGCTCGCAGCCTGGGAGCTGCCCCTGGACCTCGACTCCCTCATAGCCTTGACCATCCGGATCGATGGGCAGCTACGGGAACATAGGAGGGAGAGGGAGTCTGTTCCCTGTCGCTGACACTCGTCCTCGATCTCAATCTCGCCTCAGAGGAATCCCGGAAATCCACGAAGCCCACATTTCCGAGTGGATCCTATCTCAGCCGAAGTCACTCGGAGGTCACCGAGGGCTGCAACTGAGCAGGGCTAGATTGTCTCATGCTGAGCACTTACGCAAACTTAACACCCAGAGCTGTCTGTATTGTGGAGCTACGGGACATTTTTCATCTACCTTCCCATTAAAGAACCAGGCTAATCTAGCACGAGGAGGAACTAGTACGAGTACGCTGGTGAGCCGTATGGGGAGTCACCCATCTTCCATTGCTCGTACCCCTCTCCATGCTACCCTAATGTGGGGTGACCCGTCCAAATCTCTTCGGGTGCTCATAGACCCTGGGGCAGAGGAGAGCTTCATGGACGCTACCCTGGTGTCAGAGCTGGGAACCCCACCCCACCCCACCCAACCCCGATCCATTCCCATGGATGTCAGAGCGCTGGATGGGCTCTCTATTGGCAGAGTCACCCACACCACATGTCCCATTAACCTGAGAGTGTTGGGTAGTCACAGTGAGTATATGCAGTTCCTGCTCATTAAATCTCCTCATGCACCCGTGGGTTTGGGGTTTTTCTGGCTCCAGAGGCACAATTCCCTGATTGACTGGGCTACTGGTTCTATCCTGGGTTGGAGCCTGTTTTGGCATGTGTATTACCTGCCATGGGTATTACCTCCATGTCAGACAAGTTGTCCAGGGTCTTCTGGATGCACGTTGTGTTTGCTAATCCAAGTTTATCATTTTAAAAGGCTAATTGATCATTTGAAAACCCTTTTGCAATTATGTTAGCACAGCTGACAACGGTTGTTCTGATTAAGAAAGCAATCAGAATGATCAGACCCCATCTTCAAGACCTGAAATGTATTACAGTGAGGGAAAAAAAGTATTTGATCCCCTGCTGATTTTGTACGTTTTCCCACTGACAAAGAAATGATCAGTCTATAATTTTAATGGTAGGTTTATTTGAACAGTGAGAGACAGAATAACAACAAAAAAATGCAGAAAAACGCATGTGAAAAATGTTATAAATGGAATTGCATTTTAATGAGGGAAATAAGTATTTGACCCCCCCTCTCAATCAGAAAGATTTCTGGCTCCCAGGTGTCTTTTATACAGGTAACGAGCTGAGATTAGGAGCACACTCTTAAAGGGAGTGCTAATAATCTCAGTTTGTTACCTGTATAAAAGACACCTGTCCACAGAAGCAATCAATCAATCAGATTCCAAACTCTCCACCATCGCCAAGACCAAAGAGCTCTCCAAGGATGTCAGGGACAGGATTGTAGACCTACACAAGGCTGGAATGGGCTACAAGACCATCACCAAGCAGCTTGGTGAGAAGGTGACAACAGTTGGTGCGATTATTCGCAAATGGAAGAAACACAAAAGAACTGTCAATCTCCCTCAGCCTGGGGCTCCATGCAAGATCTCACCTCGTGGAGTTGCAATGATCATGAGAACGGTGAGGAATCAGCCCAGAACTACACGGGAGGATCTTGTCAATGATCTCAAGGCAGCTGGGACCATAGTCACCAAGAAAACAATTGGTAACACACTACGCCGTGAAGGACTGAAATCCTGCAGTGCCCGCAAGGTCCCCCTGCTCAAGAAAGCACATATACATGCCCGTCTGAAGTTTGCCAATGAACATCTGAATGATTCAGAGGACAACTGGGTGAAAGTGTTGTGGTCAGATGAGTGTGGTCAGCTCCAAAATTGAGCTTTTTGGCCTCACCTCAACTCGCCGTGTTTGGAGGAGGAGGATTGCTGCCTATGACCCCAAGAACACCATCCCCACCGTCAAACATGGGGGTGTTTTTCTGCTAAGGGGACAGGACAACTTCACTGCATCAAAGGGACGATGGACGGTGTCATGCACCGTCAAATCTTGGGTGAGAACCTCCTTCCCTCAGCTAGGGCATTGAAAATGGGTCGTGGATGGGTATTCCAGCTTGACAATGACCCAAAACACACGGCCAAGGCAACAAAGGAGGGGCTCAAGAAGAAGCACATTAAGGTCCTGGAGTGGCCTAGCCAGTCTCCAGACCTTAATCCCATAGAACATCTGTGGAGGGAGCTGAAGGTTTGAGTTGCCAAACGTCAGCCTAGAAACCTTAATGACTTGGAGAAGATCTGCAAAGAGGAGTGGGACAGAAACCCTCCTGAGATGTGTGCAAACCTGGTGGCTAACTACAAGAAACGTCTGACCTCTGTGATTGCCAACAAGGGTTTTGCCACCAAGTACTAAGTCATGTTTTGCAGAGGGGTCAAATACTTATTTCCCTCATTAAAATGCAAATCAATTTATAACATTTTTCACATGCCTTTTTCTGGATTTTTATGTTGTTATTCTGTCTCTCACTGTTCAAATTAACCTACCATTAAAATTATAGACTGATCATTTCTTTGTCAGTGGGCAAACGTACAAAATCAGCAGGGGATCCAATACTTTTTTCCCTCACTGTAAATATGTAAATAAAAAAATAAAAACCTTTACCATTACAAATGCAGACATACGTAGAGGATAGAGAAAAACCGAACCCAGATATAATTTGGGATGCTTTTAAAGCGTACATTAGGGGAATGATAAGCTCATACTTAGCACAGGTTAAATCTGAGTTTGAAATTAAAATGAAAGAAAAAAAAATCACTCAGAAAAAGACCATGAAAATCTTTACAGGGTAGAGAAGAACATAACATTTCTGAACTTAAGCAGGAATATGATCTTTTACTTTTGAAGACAACTACAGGTTCAACTCAGGTAAAGCATACTAAGTGTAATGGCAAAATAAAATGGTAAACATCTTGAATCCCTCACAAAAAAACTAAAACATTTATAATCTTAAAAGACACAGATGCGTTAATTAGAAACAATAATTTGATTAATTACAATTTTAAAATCTTCTATGGAAATCTAAATAATTCAGAATTAGACAACAAAGGGACTGATCCTGCAGCCTTCTTAGACTCCACAACCAGCAATAAATTAACAACAGACAAAAAAGAATCACTAAAAACATATGGAAATATTAGACACTGCTAAAACATTTGTAAGGAGAAAAGCATCGTTTTCCTATGGAATTCTATTTAACATTTTGGAACAAAGTAGGGCCCCTATTTACACGAATGACAACAACCGTCACTCAATTCAGTGCTTCCTAGTTACATGTATCAAACTGTTATTTCAGTTACAGTGAGGGAAAAAAGTATTTGATCCCCTGCTGATTTAGTATGTTTGCCCACTGACAAAGAAATGATCAGTCTATAATTTTAATGGCAGGTTTATTTGAACAGTGAGAGACAGAATAACAACAAAAAAATCCTGAAAAATGCATGTGAAAAATGTTATAAATAATACGTTTTACCAGACTTGATACGTTCAGTACAGTGCATTCGGAAATTATTCAGACATCTTGACATTTTCAACATTTTGTTACGTTACAGCCTTATGCTAAAATGTATTAAATATTTTTTTCCCCTCATCAATCTGCACACAATACCGCATAATGAAAAAGCAAAAACTGGGTTTTACATTTTTGCTAATTTATATAAAAAGAAAAACTGATATGACATTTACATATTCAGACCCTTTACTAAGTGCTTTCTTGAAGCACCTTTGGCAGTGATTACAGCCTAGAGTCTTCTTGGGTATGATGTTCAGCACACCTGTATTTGGGGAGTTTCTCCCATTCTTCTCTGCAGATCCTCTCAAGCTCTGTCGATTTGATGGGAAGCGTTGCTGCACAACTATTTTCAGGTCTCTCCATAGATGTTTGATCGGGTTCAAGTCTGGGCTCTGGCTGGGCCACTCAAGGACATTCAGAGACTCGAAGCCTGTCCTGCGTTATCTTGGCTGTGTGCTTAGGGTCATTGTCCTGTTTGAAAGTGAACCTTCGCTCCAGTCTGAGGTCCTGAGAGCTCTGGAGTAGGTTTTGATCAAGGATCTCTCTATACTTTGCTCCGTTCATCTTTGCGTTGATCCTGACTGGTCTCCCAGTCCCTGCCACTGAAAACATCCCCACAGCATGATGCTGCCACCACCTTGCTTCACCATAGGAATGGTGCCAGGTTTCTTCCAGACGTGACACTTGGCATTCAGGCCAAAGAGTTCAATCTTGGTTTCATCAGACCAGAGAATCTTGTTTCTCATTGTCTGAGAGTCTTTAGGTGCCTTTTGGTAAACTCCAAGTGGGCTGTAATGTGCCTTTTACTGAGGAGTGGCTTCCGTCTGGCCACTCTACCATAAAGGCCTGATTGGTGGAGTGCTGCAGAGATGGTTGTCCTTCTGGAAGGTTCTCTCATCTCCACAGTGGGACTCTATCAGAGTGACCATCGGGTTCTTGGTCACCTCTCTGACCAAGGACCTTTTCCCCCGATTGCTCAGTTTGGCCGGGTGGCCAGCTCTTGGAAGAGCCTTGGTGGTTCCAAACTTCTTCCATTTAGGAATGATGGAGGCCACTGTGTTCTTGGGGACCTTCAAAGCTGCAGAAATGTTTTGGTACACTTCCCTAGATCTGTTCCTCAACACAATCTTGTCTCAGGGCTCTCCAATCAATTTGTAGAAACATGTCAATGATGATCAATGGAAATATGATGCACTCGAGCTCAATTTCGAGTATCATAGCAAAGGGTCAGCATAATTACAGTTGAAGTCTGAAGTTTACATACACTTAGGATGGAGTCATTAAAACTCATTTTTCAACCACTCCACAAATTTCTTGTTAACAAACTACAGTTTTGTTTAACTCTATAAACTCACAACCCAATGCTTTTACTTGTGACACATCGTTAAAGCGGAACAATGGGTACATTTTGAAGATGCGCACGCTCATCCTATTTTCATGTGTCTAATTTCAAAGGATACAGTTAAGAACATTAACAACTTCATGGTTAAAAACACATTATAAAAACATGGAAGAAAATGAAACGTATTGTACAAGAACCAATACCAATCCCTAAAAACACAACCCTACAGAACAATCCTTGGATATGGAAAACTAAGGGCATAGAAATCGTAAATGACTTGGTAATGGGAAATACATTTATTTGCATGCTAGCATTAAAAAGAAATTTTGGATTGACCAATGCAGATATTTTCAAATACATGCAACTTAAATGTTTAATATCACAAAATGTCAATTTGAAATCTTTCGGACATCAGGGCATTCTTGAGGGAATCCTATTTGAGTCATAAAAGGATATTCCTATGATAGGTAAGCTATACAAAACTTATCCAACTGACAATCTCTTTGAAAAAATATAAATTATTGGAACCAAGACTTACAAATAACTGATATTGGCGCAAGATGGAGGGAATGTTTGAACTTAAGTGTAAAACTAACAATGACTCAATAATCCATGCTTTCTGGGAATGTTATGAAGTCCAAAATTATGGATGGAGTTAGAAAGTTGGCTGTCAGAAGTATTACAATGCAAATTTACTTTTAATCTGCCTGTCTGCAAATTTCAAGACATGGCATATGAGGGTGCAGTGAGATACCCAATGGGATGGACAATATTTTTTATCATCAATCATCTTGAAGAAAAAATGAAAATCAACCAATCCTCTGTTATTAACACAATGGAAAGGTCAAATGCTTTATTATCTAAATGTTGAATGTCCATGTGAGAGATTTAGACCTACAGTCAGTGTTCAGATTTCAGTTAGGCCTACTGTTCCATCTGAGCAGTACAGTTCCCTTGACGTGCCATTTTTTAAGTCCCCATCTTGTGACTGTCAAATTTGTATAGCACCTCACAATCATCACACATAAGATCTTTCCCAAAAATAAGACTACTGTTCTGGCCCTCCCTTCTCTTTGTTTTCAACTCTCCATTTCACAGCTTTTCGTTTATTCAATTAAACTACGACATTGTTCTTTTTGCCTAACTTTTTCTGCCCAAGTTCCCTAAAGCATTTGGCATTTGGCAATTGCTGTGTATTTGGCACGTAAACAGTTAAGCCCTAAAGCCTAACGAATGATAAAAAGAATGACAACCAAATCTCAATGTAGCCTATAAGAATGATACATGTATGAATTTATAATGCAGTGCTTTCTCTTTATTTAATCACCCACACACCCTAAACCCGCCTGCCACGCAGATATAACCACGGGGACTGTGGGTTATGAGTCAACCCACACATCACTATTCCCCATATCTACCCCCATATCTGTCCTTCATGTTAGCCCGTCCGCTGTCTGCCCCCCATATGTGCCCACTGACTGTGGCCCCTGGCTATCTCTGGACTGGGTCTATTTCAGCCCACTGCTCTAATTCTGAGCCCGGATCTGCAGACAGGCTGAATGGTGAACCTACTGGAACCTACACCTCTCTATCCCTTACACACACACACGCACACACACGCACACACGCACACACACGCACACTGTTAGACACACTGCTATGCAAGTACAGTACACACATGCTTCTATACCATATACAGTACACACATGCATGTTGTATTTCCTTCTCACCCGCACTAAGTATATTTTTCGTTTTTACCTCAGACACTTCTAAGAACACTTTCTTTCAGTATCACACATCCTGAAAATTCTTATAGTCAATACAGCACATCTTCAAACAAGACACTTCTCTATGCATATCTTTTATCCTTTCCATCTATATCTCTGTGTGTATGTCTCACACTCACTCCTACACCCACTCACACCCAAACACACACTCTCACAGACCCACACACTTGGAGGGGAGGAAGCATCCCAGTTACCTACCTCTCTGGGTGTCTTTGCGTGGTGAATAACGGAGTGAGTGCTCATTGGATCAGTCAGCAGTAAAGCACTTAGAAACATCCAGTTTTGATACTGCTAGCCTCTCTCTCTTTTCCCCTCCCCTCTGTCTCGCACTCTCTCTTTCTGTCTCCGACTCACTGTCTTCACTCTGTTCTTTCCTTTTCACCTTGTCTCACACTCTGTTTGATCTTAACTCGTCTATGTTCTTACACTCTCCCTCTAAATTAAATTCAAGCTAGCTCTCCCTCTGAGTGTGCGCTCTCTCTTTCCCTCCCTCTCTCTCTCTCTCTCTCTCTCTCTCTCTCTCTCTCTCTCTCTCTCTCTCTCTCTCTCCCTTTCTCACTCTGGCTTGCTTGATCTCTCTAACCCCCTCCCTCCCTCCCTCCCTTTCCTCTCTCTCTCTCTCTCTCTCTCTCTCTCTCTCTCTCTCTCTCTCTCTCTCTCTCTCTCTCTCTCTCTCTCTCTCTCTCTCTATCTCTCTCGTACACACACATACATACAACTATATCCCTCTCTCTTTTTCCCTCTCATAAACTCTCTCTTACACACTTACAATGCCATTCTCCCCCTCTTCTCCTTTCTTTCACACAGATTCTCTTTCCCTCTTACACACTCTCCTTCACACACACACACACGTGATCCCCCTCTCTCTCTCTCTTGCTCGCTCTCTCGCCCCCTCTATCTCTCCGTTCCTCTCTCTCCACTGCCTCCTCTTCTCTCTCCCCCTCTTTCTCACTCTCTTTCTCTCCCTCCCTCTCTCTCTCTCTCTCCCTCACTCTCTTGCTCCCTCCCTCTCTGGGTGTATAATTAGCCAGAGCTCAGTGCGGGGCTGAGAACTGATAGAGTCAGGCTCATTGTGGGAGCGTTAGCTAACAATAGGGTTAGCGAGCAGTAGCGTTAGCAGCAGCATTAGTGTTGCTGGGTGGCTAGTGTTTGGCTGAGTGCCCGGCGGCTACGTTCATTAACCTGAGGTGTGGGCCAGAATTCACCGGCCCACACCTCACACCAATCGCTACAACACCTCAACACCTCACAGCACTTTAAAATGCTAGGATAGGTGTGTGCAGTAACCAGGATGCGAAACGTTTGAGAAAAGTGGGAGGTTTTTGCATTTTTATTTTTTTTATGCATATTCTATTGTCATAGAGATATTCCTTCAATAATGACCTAATGGGAAAATCATTCAATTTTAACAACCAGCATAATAAATCAGTACACAGATAAGTGTTATTATTTGAATGTTCTTCCTTGTCTAGCATCATGTGATGCTTATCATTCAGCCATGAACCATAAGGTCCGTTGTAAGGGACAGCAAGCGCAATGGAGCACAATATAGCATTTGTGGCCTCCACCCATCATAAATGACATAGCATAAACCCTCAACAAATTGGCATGGCTCTAAACTAACAAAATACAGTATATACTGAACCAATATGGGGGCACAGTTGAATTGACACATTTCAGGCAAAAATGCTTCCTACTTGAATCCTAAGATGTGTGATGGGGAGTGATTTTAAAATACACAGCTGGTGAGAAAGAGTGTGACTGGCACATGGTGAGAAGTCACATGTTGTGTGTGTTGTTGCTTATGTGAGCATTGGGCACAACACAACCCTGCAGTATCATTTCCCCCTCTCGTTTCTTTCTTTACCATTTTTTCTTTCTCTCTCTCTTCTTTCTCTCTCTCTCTATCTCTCTCTCTCTCTTCTTTCTCTCAACCCTCTCTCTCTCTCTCTCTTCTTTCTCTCACCCCCCACTCTCTCTCTCTCTCTCTCTCTCTCTCTCTCTCTCTCTCTCTCTCTCTCTCTCTCTCTCTCTCTCTCTCTCTCTCTCTCTCTCTCTCTCTCTCTCTTCTTTCACTCACCCTCTCTCTCTCTTCTTTCTCTCACCCCTCTCTTCTTTATCTCACCTCTCTCTCTCTCTCTCTCTCTCTCTCTCTCTCTCTCTCTCTCTCTCTCTCTCTCTCTCTCTTCCACTCTCACTTCTGTATTCTCTGTTGAGACTCAAGGATCATTATGCACTGATAGAATGTAACACCTAGTGTACAGTATATCACACAACAAAGTATATCACAGCAAAGTTATATCGACCTACGTAACCTTCGGTCTCTGCTTGTCTTCTCTCTGACACACATATACACACACACACGTTCACTTTGACTGTCCAGGAAGGGATCAATGTGGGTAGGACAGACGTATATACAGCCACTGCGGGACGGCGAGGGCTCTGGCAGTATGTCCTCTGTGATCTGGCTACAGGAGGGCAAGCCAAGAACACACACACACACACATCCTGACAAGGCAACTCTGACACAGACACAGAGAGAGGGGGGAGCTGGGGGCTTTCTGGATGTAATTTGATGCAGTTGACCTAAAATCAAGGGTCTAAAAGAAACTGTGCACCCTGCAGAATCACAGAATGAATGGCCTGCCTGACAATACAGCACATTGACTACAGAATGGGTATAGTACAACACATGGAGTTAAGTGAAACATCCAAATGATAAGTCCTGGAGTGGAAATATTTTTTAGATTTAGACAGATGCTGAACCAATCAGGATGCAGACAGATGGACAGACAGACAGAAGGCCAACCAAGTTGCAGAAAGACCCGTGACTCTTACCCACACTCTGCGATGACAAGGCCCATGAAATTATTATTTCGCAAGTGTGCCTTTGTGTGTATGCATATGGGTTTGTATGTGTGTATGTATGTATGTGTGTGTGTGTGTGTGTGTATGTGTGTGTGTGTGTGTGTGTGTGTGTGTGTGTGTGTGTGTGTGTGTGTGTGTGTGTGTGTGTGTGTGTGTGTGTGTGTGTGTGTGTGTGTGTGTGTGTGTGTGTGTGTGTGTGTGTGTGTGTGAAAGTGACTCACCCCGTGTCAGTTACTCCTCTGCTAAAGTGTCCTTTCCATTTTGACTCCGTACCTCTTCAGCCTGCTATTCCTGTACTATGCTAATATATCAAGGGAAAACCATAGCATCCATGTGTCTGAGTGATAACAGCACACTAAAATAACATGGATTCTACTGACAGCGTCTTAGGGGATTTCTGGGAGTTCTGTGTCTTTAATAGTGTCACGGTAGAATCATAGATTCACTGAAGCGGACTGAAATATCCAGGCTTGCTCTGAAAGTCAAAAATATCGTGTTGCATAAGATGTTGGAGTGACCTGACCGCGTAGATGCAAAGTGCAACTGAAGTTGTCTTGCAAATGCACGCAGAAATGTATATCCAGGTATGTACGCATGTGGGTGCGAACACACACACACACAGAATACCCACACAAAACCCTCATACCCATACTCGGGCACACACGCACACACAGACACACAGTGATGTCCTATTATTGTCCTGCCGGCAGGGCGGGGCCGGGTGGCAGCAGAGAAACTGGAGCTGGGTGCTGACTCAGGGAACAGGCCCAGAGAGAGAGAGGAGAACATTGTGATAAAGGATTGTTACACACACACACATCTTTTCTCCATCCGCTTTGAGGCTTGAGCCAATGTCACCCAATCAGCTACTGGCAGGACAGCCTGACCAGATTTTACACTCACATTCATACATCCATGCATCTCTCTCTTTCTATCTCTCAGTCACTGAATATCGCTCTCACTCATTCTCTCCCACACTCATTTCTCTTTCACTCTGTTCTCTTTCTGTCTCCTTCCCTTTTACTATTTGTTTGTTTGTGTCTGTTTTTTTTTCTGTTTTTTTTTTCTGTCTCCTGTCCTCTGTTTATTAAGGCTGCAATTAGTTGAATTGTAGACTTCTAGGAATGATTGTGTGTGCGTGGGTGCGTGTGTGTTTATACGCTTGTGTGTGCGTGTGTTTGTTTGTGTGTGTGTCTGTGTGTGTGCTTACATCTCTTAAATTCTTTCCTCCAAAATGAACATGAGCTCAGCCCTATGCGCCACTGTATGAAGCAACTCACTGTATGTCATCCACTAAAAAAGGTGCAGCACTAATCAAGTCTTGCCCAGATGACTGCCGCTGCCCTCTGGATTTTACTGCCAACCCATCCCTCCCCTCTTTCTCTCTGTATTTGTCTCCCTTTTTCTCTATTTTGTTCTCTCTGTCTCCCTCTCTCTCTCCCTCTCTCTCTCTCCTCTCTCTCCTCTTCTCTCTCTCTCTCACTCTCTCTGTCTGCGTTTCCTGTTTTACTATCTGTCCTTTCTCTCTCTCTCTATCTAAAAATACTGCAACCCTGTCACTGTAACAGATCACCTCCGAGGAAATATGGAGCCAGCGCTGGACACTGCTTTACACACACGCACACAGACATGCACACGGTGGTGTTAACGGATGAATGCTTGTTCACACAGCATGTTGACATGGGCCGTATACGTGTGTGTCAGACTAACAGGTCCATCACGCGGGCTCTGCTAAAAGAGGAGTGTGAGGGCAGGTAGCTTTGTCAGGTCATTGATAGCACCCAGACACTTACGCACACAGACACAGAGACAAACTGGTGTGTGTGTGTGTGCATGTCTATTTCATTGTGTACTCAGAGTAACTGAGATTGTGTCTACTGTTTTGGAAAGATAGGGAGGAGGAATGCACCAAGTTTGTGAATGTATGAGAGAAACAGGGTGAGAGATTATATTTGCAGAAGAGATGGTGTGTGAGATAGTGTTGATGTAGAGAGAGAGAGAGAGAGAGAGAGAGAGAGAGAGAGAGAGAGAGAGAGAGAGAGAGAGAGAGGGAGAGGGAGCAAGAGTTGACAGGCTACACTTGTGACTAGTAAGGAAATTAAATAAATAAGTTCTCTCTGCAGCGTTCACACTCTATGTAACTCCTGAGAGTCTGGCGAGGAGAGAGAGGTGTCACTGTAAGATCCCAGAACTGGTGTTTCTATGGCAACGGCTGTCTCAGGGATACCCGGCCCCTAGTGATGACCTCTGGTGAACTCTGGGGACTGTTTGAATGAAGTTGCATCTTAATTTGAGCCAGTTTACTACAGCAGGAAAATATTACCGAAGCAACAGGAAACGTGAATGGCATCATCGGAGATCAAACCATAGATTTGTATAACCAAGATAAACCACAGCCTGTCATTTCCAATGGGAACAAATGAGTCATAATGGGCAGAACAAGCAAAGAGGTGGGCAGTGCCAAGCACAAGCTAGCGAGATCCTATTAGCCCGTTGTAACACACATCTGCATATTTCCGTTAGGGAATGCCTACTCTGTGAAGTATGCATGTGCCATAACTCAATTCACCTTTGCACTCCTTCTAAACAACGCCATTTTTTACAACTTTGGAAAAGGTTAAAGTCTACAAAACGTAGTTGACTCTGTTCATAACAGATTTTAGTTTGGGGAACAGAAAACTGTATTGAGATCAAATGTTTCATCGATGAGAACATTTGTAGAATGTCGGCCAAAATTCATCTCCTTCCATCTTCTCCTACTGCCGGCCACTGGGTTTCCTCTCCCTATCATATTTGGTAGTGAGTGGAAACGCCAAGCGAATGCTTAACATTTATACATCTGGTGAAATATCTGTCTCATTGTTCTATCTGTGGTCGAACTGTGTTAGAGCTGTCAAATCCACAAGCGGTTGGTTCCTTGCGTTAGCTTATATCGGACACTGACATTGGATGCAACCAAACCATAACGTTTTAATAATCCAACAACTCCCACGCAGCCAGAAGTTAATGTAGCCGCGTTACAAGTTCAAACACCCGACTGCATGATATTATATTGTTTACACCTCGATTAGACTGATATAAATCCACCTATCCAAATTAACAGGAAGACGTGCATTAGCCTACCAGTTCTATAGCCGTTCTGAACTTCTAACGCGGTTGGGGTTTAAGGAAGTGACTAAACAAGAGCAGCTGCTCACCTATTTGTCAGCTCATACCACAGTTACACCTCCAACTCCACCAAAACATCCTCTATGAGGATTTATGCCAACGTGGGTTAGCGCTTGATCTGATTGAATCAAAGCCTTAGTTCTCCCTCCTAGGATTAGGGGAGGGGTCCTAGATGTGTGCTGAAGGGCATCTTCACCCGGACGCTGCCCAACTAGCTTTATTCTCTTCCGGTCATGATGTGAAGGTGAAAGCTGTTATGTAAGAGGCTATCAGTCACATTCAACATCATCAAGAGCTCACGGTTTTACCAATTTGACCTCAAATTCTGAAGCTCATCCACGTTTCTCAAAAAGTTAATCAAAAGGTTACATTTCAAAATGTTTTTGACACCCTGGGTTGACTCTCAGCGTCGCTGCGTTTGGAGAAACGTCACATTTCAAAGTTATAGATTAAGACTTTGGATAGGGTTAAAACATTAGGTCTAGACATTGAAGTTAAGGTTTGGGATAGGGTATAAAAATGTAAATACAATTCTCCTACTCGGATTGAACACAAGACCTTTGGATCCGGAGTCATGGGATTACCTAATAGTACTCACTGTTGCCTCTAGTGGCCGGTATTTAAGGCCTTTCCTGGGATAGACAGACATCCAATTTCGAAAGTCAATCTTGAGTGATCTGTCTGCTGACATCGCCAAGCCTCCGCATACCAACCTCCATCAAATGCAGCGTCATTGCTACTCTACTCTCTGTACCTGGCATCCCTGTTAATTTGGTGTGTAGTCATTTGTGACTGGAGTGTGTTTGTGTGTGTGTGTGTGTGTGTGTGTGTGTGTGTGTGTGTGTATGTGTGTGTGTGTGTGTGTGTGTGTGTGTGTGTGTGTGTGCTTGCGCATGCGTGCATGTGCGTGCGTGCGTGTGTGTGCGTGTTAATGCTACCTGTGTTTTCACAGCCCTTGTCATCTCGTTATCACAGTGACATTTGTTCGGGCCTGCTGGGCCATCTGGATACGTCCCACACACATGTGAGAGAAACCAGCCTGGTTTAGGTCTGACTCACATCAAACAGCCTCCCTGCCCACACACTCACACACACCAACAAACACACTCAATCACAGAGAGAGAGAGAGAGAGAGAGAGAGAGAGAGAGAGAGAGAGAGAGAGAGAGAGAGAGAGAGAGAGAGAGAGAGAGAGAGAGAGAGAGAGAGAGGGAGATGAAAAATAGTGTGTCGATATAATTTTACAAACTGAGTGCAGAAAAACAAAAAACATTAAATCAATGCATTTGTTGTGTTTCTGTTGTTATTGAATGTGTGCAGCATGCCCTGGAACAGCACCCGTGATGTGTGTGTCTGTGTGTGTGTGTGTGTGTGTGTCTGTGGGACGGTCCCAGCATGCCAGAAGGTGGGGAGGTGGAGGTGTTGATGCCACATGTTGGAGTTCTGAAACAACACATTTGGTGCCAACGCACTGTCACAGAAGTAAACATATTTCAATCGAATACAGGCTTAACTGAATGAACAACAACGACAGAATGCAATAATACATTTTATAAAAAAGTTTGGGGAATGGCCTCGTCTCCGAGGGACGATCCTGGGAGCCAGATGATGTGATGGCAGGATGGTTGTTGAAAACTGTTGCTGAAAAACAGCAACTGAGAAAACGATGGTAAGTTGACACATAAATACAGTACATCCTAAGATTTACGCCCATTAGTTGAGAGAGAGGAAGGTGATAATTGCAAGAGTGAGCCCATAGGTTAAACGGCAAGTGTGAGGAATGTGGATTATTGTGCCGTGCTTATAGGCTATAAGGTACATTGGTGAATGAAATTCCTCACATGGCTAAGAGAAGAAGAAACAAGATGCTATGCTGCTGATGATATATTTGCCTGTACAGTAATATGCCTGTACAATAATAAATAAAGGGAATTATGTTGCTTATGCTTGCTGGATGAAGTTAAGTAATGCAGTGCATCTCCTCCTAATGGACTGCACCAGATTTGCCAATTCTTGCTGTGAGATGTTACCCCACTCCTCCACTAAGGCACCTGCAAGTTCCCAGACATTTCTGGGGGGAATGGCCCTAGCCCTCCAACAGTCCAGCCTCTCTGAGCACTGATGGAGGGATTGTGCGTTCCTGGTGATACTCGGGCAGTTGTTGTTGCCATCCTGTACCTCTCCCGCAGGTGTGATGTTAGGATGTACCGATCCTGTGCAGGTGTTGTTACACGTGGTCTGCCACTGCGAGGACGATCAGCTGTCCATCCTGTCTCCCTGTAGCGCTGTCTTAGGCGTCTCACAGTACGGACATTGCAATCTATTGCCATGGCCACATCTGCAGTCCTCATGCCTCCTTGCAGAATGCCTAAGGCACGTTCACGCAGATGAGCAGGGACCCTGGGCATCTTTCTTTTGGTGTTTTTCAGAGTCAGTAGAAAGGCCTCTTTAGTGTCCTAAGTTGTCATAACTGTGACCTTAATTGCCTACCTTCTGTAAGCTGTTAGTGTCTTAACGACCGTTCCACAGGTGCATGTTCCTGAATTGTTTGTGGTTCATTGAACAAGCATGGGAAACAGTGTTAAAACCCTTTACAATGAAGATCTGTAAAGTTATTTGCATTTTTACAAGTTATCTTTGAAAGACAAGGTCCTGAAAAATAGATGTTTTTTTTTTTGCTGAGTTTATACGAAGATTACTAAATATGAAAGAAAACAAGCTCCCAAATGTATGCATGCATGCACACACATACACACTGTATCAAAGAGCAGAGTGAATGAATCATAAGTGCAGGAAACTTTGTGGTGAGGAGGAAGTGTATCTCTTTTTCCCTCTTGCTCTCTCACTTTCTGGCAGTGCAGTGTGGGGATTTCACAAGCCTCACTCATTCAGCGAGTGCCCCACAAACACAGATATTCGGAGATAAATACACGCTCTCTCTCCCTCCAGGGTTGCATTCATTTGAATGTGCTGTGTATCCTGCTTAAAGCCCCCATTGCAGTGCCTGCGTGTGATGATGATCACCTGTCCGTTCTCCTCTGTAACCCCATGTACCAGTGTTCTTGCAGCGAATGCAGCCAAGTCCCTTGCGATACAAGTCAGTATTAGATGTCTATAAATGTCTGAGGACATCTGGAGATGCCATGGAAAGCGACCATTAGGGGCAACAGAGAGCGCTGTTACCTTCGAGTATGTTTCAATTTTGCTAGGGTGTTGTGGAAGGGGATGACAGATTGGCATAAGCATCTAAATCTGGGACAAAAGGTTGCATGTTTGAATCAAGTGATAGAAAGTTATATTTGAGATTTTGGTTTTAAGCCTATCCCAAACCTTTACCCTTACCTTAACCATTCAGAGTTAATACCTAACCATGATTTCGGCATTAATGCCTAAACTTAACCCTAACCTTAAAAATGCAGAGTTAATTCCCAAATGTTACCTTAAACACTTCCACAGACTGTGAGAGCTATACTGTGTCAAATATGTTGAATTCTGTGGCAGTACGTTGGCCCCAAATGTATTGTTTCAGAACTCAAACTTGTGGCAACAACACCTCTACTTCCCCACCCTCTGCTTTTTGGGACAGCCCCCCCACATATACACACATGCACAGACATAACAACTGAAACAAAAATTATAATTATATTGACACACTATCTTTGGCCCTCTCTTTCTCTATACCAGTACTATGTCTAATGTATTGTAGTTTATGAAAGTTCAATCAGGAAGGCTGTTCTGATACTGACGGTTACTTTTGATTTCGACCCCCTTGTTCAGGGACACATTCTCCCATTTATGTCTGTGGAACTTGTTCAGTTTATGTCTCAGTTGTTGAATCTTGTTATGTTCATACAAATATTTACACATGCTAAGTTTGCTGAAAGTAAACACAGTTGACAGTGAGAAGATGTTTATTTTTTTGCTGAGTTTATGTGTCTGCTCTGTCCTATGTTGAAATATTGTGTGTGTCACATTTTCTGTGAAAATGCTGAATGTGGAGAAGTGTATTCTGGTTTCAGAGCACTCTGATAACCTACTGATAACTAGGCTAATTAGGAGATCATAATCAGTTAGAAGATCAAACCCAGTTTCAGTATGACTGTGTTGGAGAACTAGTAAAGGGTAAACACCAAGATTACAAACCTGAACCATGGTGAACCAGAAGTCATTAACAAACATTTTTTTTTTTTCATTTCACCTTTATTTAACCAGGTAGGCCAGTTGAGAACAAGTTCTCCTTTACAACTGCAACCTGGCCAAGATAAAGAAAAGCAGTGTGACACAAACAACACCACAGAGTTACACATGGAATAACACAATAGAAAAAAATCTATATACAGTGTGTGCAAATGAGGTAAGATTAGGGAGGTAAGGCAATAAATAGGACATAGGGGCGAAGCAATTACAATTTAGCAATTAAATACTGGAGTGATAGATGTGCAGAAGATGAGTGTGCAAGTGAAGATACTGGGGTGCAAAGGAGAAAAAAAAAAAATAATAACAATATGGGGATGAGGTAGTTGGATGGGCTATTTACAGATTGGCTAAATCAAATCAAATTCTATTTGTCACATACACATGGTTAGCAGATGTTAATGCGAGTGTAGCGAAATGCTTGTGCTTCTAGTTCCGACCATGCAGTAGTATCTAACAAGTAATCCAACAAATTCACAACAACTACCTTATACACACAAGAGTAAAGGAATGAATACGAGAATGTACATATAAATATATGGATGAGCGATGGCTGACCAGCGTAGGCAAGATGCAGTAGATGGTATGGAGTACAGTATATACATATGAGATGAGTAATGTAGGATATGTAAACATTATATAAATGGCATCGTTTAACGTGGCTAGTGATACATTTATTTCATCCAATTATAATTATTAAAGTGGCTAGAGATTTGAGTCGATGGCCGAACGGCATAGGCAAGATTCAGTAGATGGTTTAGAGTACAGTGTACACATTTGATATGAGTAATGTCGGATATGTAAACATTATATACAAAATTGTTTAAAGTGGCTAGTGATACATTTGTTACATCCAATTCCTATTATTTAAAGTGGCTAGAGATTTAACTTCTTATGGAGCGGCAGGTGAGGTGAGAGTCTGGCGTGCCCAAAGCAAAATGCCTGCCACTCAGGCTCAGAAAATAGGATATGCACATAATTCGTACTATTGGATAGGAAACACTCTGAAGTTTCTAAAAGTGTTAACATAATGTCTGTGAGTATAACAGAACTCATTTAGCAGGCAAAGACCTGAGAAAAAAACATCCGGAAATCAGTTTCTGGTGACCTTTGGCTCTGTTAGACACACTCCCTATTGAATCCATTTGTTACCAGGACTGAGACTGCAGTACCTATGGCTTTCACTAGATGTCAGCAGTCTATATACAAAGACTCAGGGAGATTGGAGTAAGCAGAATGAATAGGTACAGGAAATGGCATGGGGACCTGAAATGTCAACAAGTTTTCTCGGGCGCGAGTCTGGCTGGTGCGCCCCACTTTATTTTACTTATATAAGGTATAGGCGACCATCCGAGTGAAATATTATCGCTAATATTCATAAAAGGATAGCTAAGGATGCATTTTAACTGGTATTTGATTTGTTTAGGAAACGTTTATAAGTATATTTGAACGCGTTCTCTTCACGTTTCAATGGGCGATTCGACGTTGGATTTTCTGAACATAACGCGCCAACCAAACGGAGATTTATGGATATAATAAATGACTTTTTCTAACAAAAGAACCATTGGATGTCTTCGTTGGACACTTGGGAAGCCTTCAGCAGAAGTTCTTCAAAAGGTAAGGGATTTGTTGTCGCTGTGAAATGTGTTTTGTGTGAACCGCGATGGTTTATGAATTTATGCTAATGCAGAAATATTGGAGGTGCTACCCTCAAACAATCAAATGTAGTGCTTTCACCGTAAAGCCTTTTTGAAATCTGACAACGCTGTGATATTGCCAAGAAGCAGAGCTTTTGATGACTATGCAACACTTGTATATTGATGAATGTTTAATAATTCAACTTTTGGATTTTGAATTTGGCTAGCGCCCCACCACTCCGTAAGTAGTTAAGTCAGTATGTTGGCAGCAGCCACTCAATGTTAGTGATTGCTGTTTAACAGTCTGATGGCCTTGAGATAGAAGCTGTTTTTCAGTCTCTCGGTCCAAGCTTTGATGCACCTGTACTGACCTCGCCTTCTGGATGATAGCGGGGTGAACAGGCAGTGGCTCGGGTGCTTGTTGTCCTTGATGATCTTTTTGGCCTTCCTGTGACATTGGGTGGTGTAGGTGTTCTGGAGGGCAGGTAGTTTACCCCCAAGGATGCGTTGTGCAGTCCTCACTACCCTCTGGAGAGCCTTACGGTTGTGGGCGGAGCAGTTGCCGTACCAGGCGGTGATACAGCCCGACAGGATGCTCTCGATTGTGCATCTGTAGAAGTTTGTGAGTGTTTTTGGTGACGAGACTAATTTCTTCAGCCTCCTGAGGTTGAAGAGGTGCTGTTGTGCCTTCTTCACCACGCTGTCTGTGTGGGTGGACCATTTCAGTTTGTCAGTGATGTGTACGCCGAGGAACTTAAAACTTTCCACCTTCTCCACTACTGTCCCTCTGATGTGGATAGGGGGGTGCTCCCTCTCCTGTTTCCTGAAGTCCACGATCATCTCTTTTATTTTGTTGATGTTGAGTGAGAGGTTATTTTCCTGACACCACACTCTGTGGGCCCTCACCTCCTCCCTGTAGGCCGTCTCGTCGTTGTTGGTAATCAAGCCTACCACTATGTTCAGGTGCAGTGATCTGTGAGCTGCTCTGACAGCTGATGCTGAAAGCTAGTGAGAGAGATATGAATCTCCAGCTTCAGTGATTTTTGCAGTCATTTCCAGTCATTGGCAGCAGAGAACTGGAAGGAAAGGCGGCCAAAGGAGGAATAGGCTTTGGGGGTGACCAGTGAAATATACCTGCTGGAGCGCGTGCAACGGGTGGGTGCTGCAATGGTGACCAGTAGGCTGAGATAAGGTGGGGCTTTACCTAGCAAAGACTTATAGATGACCTGGAGCCAGTGAGTTTGGCAACGGATATGGCTGCATGAGTGAAGGATGCTTTGTTGCGAAATAGGAAGCCTATTCTATATTTCATTTTGGATTTGGAGATGCTTAAAACCACTTAGGGATCATTGGGGCTCAGGGATCAATCCCGACACTACCCGGTGAAATGTAAGGTGCCAAATTCAAAATCCAAAAGTTGAACTATTAAACATTCATCAATATACAAGTGTTGCATAGTCATCAAAGGCTCTGATTCTTGGCAATATCACAGCGTTGTCAGATTTCAAAAAGGCTTCACGGCGAAAGCACAACATTTGATTGTTTGAGGATAGCACCTCTCATATTTCTGCATTAGCATGAATTCATATCCAGCGCGCGGGTCACACAAAACCCATATAAGAGCTAAAATAAATAACTTACCTTTCGAAAAAACTTCTGCTGAGGGCATCCCAAGTGTCCAAACAAGAGAATCCATGGTTCTATTGTTAGAAAAAGTCATTTATTATATCCAGAAATCTCAGTTGGGTTGGCGCGTTATGTCCAGAAAATCCACCGTTGAGTCGCCCGTTGTACAGTGATGAGAAAGCGTTCAAATTATATCTATCAACTTTGCCCAAACAAATCAAACATAATTTATAATGCATCCTTAGGTATTAACGATTATATTTTACATGGATGATATCCTAAAAGATATAAAAGGAAAATAAAGTGGGGGCGCGCTCACGGTCTCGTGCCCAGGAAAAGTTATTGACATCCGTGGTCCCTTCACTATTTCTTCTTCTGTTCGGTTCTGTTCAATGATAAAGCCTTCAAACACTGTCTAAAGACAATTAGTACTATTGGATAGGAAACACTCTGAAGTTTCTAGAACTGTTAAGATAATGTCTGTGAGTATAACAGAACTGATATAGCAGGCGAAAACCAAGGAATTTCTGTCCAGATTTTTTTTTTGTGACATTTCCTCAGTTTGATAGGCTTCCTATTGAAATCCATGTAAAATAGCTCCCAGATTGCAGTACCTATGGCTTCCACTAGATGTCAACAGTCTTTAGACTGTCTTTAGACTACCACTCCATAAGTAGTTAACATGCATGAAACCAAGACTTTTACGGTTACAGAAGTCAACAAATGAGAGCGCCTGGGGAATGGGAGTGGAGTTAGGCGTTGCATGGCCTTGATTAACCTCTACATCACCAGAGGAACAGCGAAGGAGTAGGATAAGGGTATGGCTGAAGGCTATAAGAACTGGACGTCTAGTGCATTCGGAACAGAGAGTAAAAGGAACAGATTCTTGGGCGCGGAAGAATAGATTCTTCCGCGCCCAGATGTGAATACAGTGGAGGTAAACCTAGGCATTGAGTGACCATGAGGGAGGTTTTGTCTCTAGAGACATAATTTAGATCAGGTGAGGTCACCGCATGTGTGGGAGGTGAAACAAACGGGCTAGCTAAGGCATATTGAGCAGGGCTGGAGGCCCTACTGTGAAATAAGACAATAATCACTAACCAAAACAGCAATGGAGAAGACATATTGACATTAGGGAGAGTTATGCGTGGCCGAATGATCATAGGGACCAGTGGGAGGCTAGGCGAACTGGAGACACTACAATTCAGACAGCTTGCGGGCCGGGGCTAGCAGGCTAGCAGAATGGCCTTAGGGGGACGTCGCGATGGAAGAAGTCTGTTGTAGCCCCCTGGGACGGTTTCGTCGGCAGACCAGTCGTGATGGGTTGGCAGGGCTCTGTGTAGGCAGTAAAAGGGTCCAGGCCAATTGGCAAAATAGGTATTGTAGCCCAAGAAATTGGCTGATGGCCCTCTTCAGCTAACAGTCCGATATGCTCTAGATAGCGGCTAGCAGGCTAGCGGATGAGCCTTCAGGGGACGTCGCGACGGAGGAGCCTGTTGAAACCCCTCAGGCGAATTACGTTGGTAGACCAGTCGTGGTGGAATCGTGGCTCCTTGTCAGCAGTAAAAAGGGTTCCAGGCCAATTGGTATCTTAATGAACCAATTAGGCACATTTGGGCAGTCTTGACACAACATTTTGAACATATATGCAATGGTTCATTGGATCAGTCTAAAACATTGCACATACACTGCTGCCATCTAGTGGCCAAAATCTAAATTGCTTCTGTTCTGGAATAATACATTGTGGCTTTCTCTTGTATTTCAAAGATGATGGTACAAAAATAAAAAAATAATGTTTCTTTGTATTATCTTTTACCAGATCTAATGTGTTATGTTCTCCTATATTAATTTCACATTTCCACAACCTTCAAAGTGTTTCCTTTCAAATGGTATCACGAATATGCATATCCTTGCTTCAGGTCCTGAGCTACAGACAGTTAGATTTTAGGCAAAAATCTAAAAAAGGTGTCGGATCATTTTTAACCCTCAAAATACCAACATATATTACGTACATGGATTACCAACTGGGGTCGTTTGACCCCAAGAAGAAACTGGAAAAATCTAAGCAGAATATAATTTTAATTATTATTGAAACATCAATAGACATGTAAATAATGTTATGGGTAATAAAGAAATAACCAAAACAGACTGTTATCTTTGTAAAAGTACAGCTAATTTGCATATTACGTAAAACAAAACAATTTCTTTTTTAAATCCCTTATTTAAAGTGGAACTATTTTCCAAAGTACAATCCATATTAGTACCAAAAAATTGATTTAGCATTATTTGATTGTAGTATTATTTAGTTTTCAGAATTTTTAAGTAAATGTTAATTTGAACACATTTATGTGGTGAGAACAATCACCATTTAAAGGGAAAGTACACCAACATTTAAAATATACTTAATTTTACTGAAAGTGATTCAATTCACTTAAAAAAGTGATCCTGGGAGACATTTACCAAAAAAATATGGCTTAGTTTTCTTTATTTACTTACCCCACAGCCAGCATTCGCATCGCTGCTAGTGAATAAATGGGAGTAGACTTCTAAAAGCATGCCCAAATCCTCAAATGTTATAGCAACCAAAATACCGTAACAATTTGCACATGTAGAACATTGGAGAGCATTATAGGAATTCTGGTTTTAACATCAATAGAAAGAAAAATAAATCTGAGAAAACACACCAATTGCTCCCGAGTGGTGCAGCGGTCTAAGGCACTGCATCTTAGTGCAAGAGGTGTCACTACAGTCCCTGGTTAAAATCTAGGCTGTATCACATCCAGCTGTGATTGGGAGTCCCATAGAGTGGCGCACAATTGGTCTGGGTTTGGCTGGGGGTAGGCCATTATTGTAAATAGGAATTGGTTCTTAACTGACTTGCCTAGTTAAATAAAGAAAAAAATAAGAAACACTATGTGTACTTTCAGAGGGTAGCTAGTTTCTGTATCACAGTTCCACCAAGTATGTATACCACTGACAGACTTTAATGAGCTCATTTGACTGCAAAAAAGCAGATATTAAAGTAATTCAGATTTTGTACATGGTCATACCTAGTTAAAACCAGTTATGCTAAATAACAAAAATTTAAAAAAAAATTATAATAGCCATATTCGAGTACATAAGGTGTACCATCTTTTCCGGTGAATTGTCTATCAGGTCAAGATCACTCCAACAGGTTCCACTCCATCCTCTAACTTAATAGTATGTCTCCAGAGAAACCTGGGTTAAAATAAATACTTTTTTAGATTTGCCCTATACAAATTTTCGGGGAATACACACCAATACAGCTTTCTGTGTAGATTCAGAGCCTATTTGAGTTCTGCATTGCATCTCTATCAAGTATTTATACCATTGGCCGATTTTTATATGCACAAAAAATAAGGTAATTTTGGTTTTGTTTACAGTCGTACGATATGTGACATAGAAAAGTAAAATTTTAGGCATAGAAAGATAATCTGCAGACATATAGCTCCCTATCTGGTCAGAATAACTGACACAGGTCCTCCTCCACCCTCTGGTGGTATGGATATTGTTATTATGTTTCCATAGAAACTTAGATTCAAATATATAGGTCCTATCTAGCAAAAAACTCTAAACGGCATTAGGTGTTTTTGGCTGAGGTCAAAATGACCCCAAAGGACTTATTGTTTAGATTTAATAAGAACAAGTTGATTGACAAAGTCATGAAAAATGTACTGAATTGAATTAACCTTTGGACTCAAAAATATGAATGGGGTCTAAAAAATGGTTTGAGGGTTAATAAAATTGTAAGTTGTATAATATTACTCAGTCTATAGGAACTATCAAAATGACTGCCATCATGTTACAACCATCTCCTGGTTTATTTCAAGCTATTACTGTCAAGGAGGAAAAGACTCATATAGAGTAATGTGTGCGTGCGTGCTGTACGTGCGTGCGTGTGTGTACAGTCAATTTTTGTGTCGAGAGAAGAATTGTGGTGCATGAATGTGGCTGTGTATGAGCAGTATTAAAGGCGTGTTTAACGCTGTGCTGGTTTCTCTTGCCTCAGTGTGTGTTGTATCTGTGTGGGCCTGTGTGTGCGTGTGAACACTGTTATAAATGCTGCTGTAATATTCACTGACATGCTAAAACCCTGCTGCGCACCGGGTGGGTTCTCCCTGTCACATCGCCTCATCCTCCTCCCTTTCTCTCTCTCTTTCTTTCTCACCCTCCCCTCTCCTTCTCTCCTCCCTCTTTCTCAATCAGTCTCACAGACACTCCCCCCTCTCTTCCTCTCTTTCTTCCCTCTCTCTCCACCCACTGTCTCTCTCTCACCCCGTCTCTGCCTGCCCTCTCTCTCATCTATAATTGAGCGTTCCCACTGTACCAACTTAATTTGCTGCCTGTGAATAATGAATGAGACACTTTTTACCCTCCGCTAGTTTGATAACCGATTAGTAGTTTATCCGTGCTATCCGTGACCAGGCCTCGCGGTGCAGATATCACCCAGGCCTCGCGGTGCGGGCATCACCTAGGCTTGGGGGTGCGGGCATCACCCACCATGTGCCACCAAGGGAGGGAGACTACCAGGCAGATTATGTGGATGGAATCGCCTGGGGAAAAGACAAAACGGCCCAAAAACGCATCTCTCCGTCTTTAACAACATTATTAGGAAGACGAGACAGATTTACACTACTCACATGGAAGCCCATCATGTTGCTACGTTATACTGTATGTTACATTGCTTTGATTAATATTTAGTTAGGAGGCAGGGCAGAGAGCAGACATTCACTGTACGGAGTTCGATATGGTGCACTCTTTATGAAGAGTGCATCTGACAAGGGCAATGAATGTCCCCTTAGTGCAGGTGAACTCAACTTTACAGCAGTATTAGACCCTAGTCACCCTATAGTAACCTTATTACCTTTGGCCTACAGTAATGGTACCGGGATTTCTTATACAGTATGAACATTGCACACACTCACACGTACACACACTCATTCACACTCAGTCATAGAACACTACTGTGGGATTCTATTGAGGCAAAAACAACAAAGTACCTTTCGGGTTTTAACACCTCTGCTCTCCTCAATGGACTTTCAAGCTGTGCCCTACACACACGTTTGCACACACACACAGACAGACAGACACACACACACTCTGAACACTCTGTCGCATAGGCACCATGCTTATTAATAGCATGTTTCAGTTCCACAACGCCGCGGAGAAGTGCAAGCGAGGCGGTTTAGAGCTGGGGGACCATAGATGACGTTACTCCTCTTGGGGTAAAGTTACGTAAAGTAACAGCTGATCACTGCCCCTTCCTACACAGAAGGCAAGTTGACAAAAAGTGTAGTCAACTTTGTTCTGAGGGCAGAAAGAATCTGATTGGTTTATAGCAGCACAAATTGGTTTCTTAAAGGTCAATGGGCGGTGTTTAACAGATAGGGGTGGCAGGTAGCCTAGTGGTTAGAGCGTTGGGCGAGTAACCGAAAGCAACATGCTTAACGAATCAGAGAAAGCTAGTGAGCTAAGCATTTAGCAACCTCTTAGCTACGCATGTTAAATTAACAAATTCAAATCAAATCAAAGTTTATTTGTCACGTATGCCGAATACAACCTTACCGTGAAATTCTTACTTACAGGCTCTAACCAATAGTGCAAAAAAAAAAGTAATTAGGTGAACAATAAGTAAGTAAAGAAATAAAAACAAGAGTAAAAAAAAAAACAGGCTATATATAGTAGCGAGGCTATAAAAGTAGTGAGGCTGTAAAAGTAGCGAGGCTGTAAAAGTAGCAAGGCTGTAAAAGTAGCGAGGCTACATACAGACACCCGTTAGTCAGGCTGATTGAGGTAGTATATGTACATATAGTTATGGTTAAAGTGACTATGCATATATGATGAACAGAGAGTAGCAGTAGTGTAAAAAAGGGGTTGGCGGGTGGGGGACACAATGCAGATAGATAGCCCAGTTAGCCAATGTGCGGGAGCACTGGTTGGTCGGTCCAATTGAGGTAGTATGTACATGAATGTATAGTTAAAGTGACAGAAAGTGGCAGCAGCGGGGGCGGGGTGGCACAATGCAAAAAGTCTGGGTAGTCATTTCATTACCTGTTCAGGAGTCTTATGGCTTGGGGGTAAAAACTGTTGAGAAGCCTTTTTGTCCAAGACTTGGCACTCCGGTACCGCAGTAGTAGAGAGAACAGTCTATGACTGGGGTGGCTGGGGTCTTTGACAATTTTTAGGGCCTTCCTCTGACACCGCCTGGTGTAGAGGTCCTGGATGGCAGGCAGCTTAGCCCCAGTGATGTACTGAGCCGTACGCACTACCCTCTGTAGTGCCTTGCGGTCAGAGGCAGAACAATTGCCGTACCAGGCAGTGATGCAACCAGTCAGGATGCTCTCGATGTTGAAGCTGTAGAACCTTTTGAGGATCTCAGGACCCATGCCAAATCTCCTGAGGTGGAATAGGCTTTGTCGTGCCCTCTTCACGATTGTCTTGGTGTGTTTGGACCATTCTAGTTTGTTGTTGATGTGGACACCAAGGAATTTGAAGCTCTCAACCTGCTCCACTACAGCCCCGTCGATGAGAATGGGGGCGTGCTCGGTCCTCCGTTTCCTGTAGTCCACAATCATCTCCTTAGTCTTGGTTACTTTGAGGGATAGGTTGTTGTCCTGGCAACACACAGCCAGGTGTCTGACCTCCTCCCTATAGGCTGTCTCGTCGTTGTCGGTGATCAGGCCAACCACTGTTGTGTCGTCTGCAAACTTAATGATGGTGTTGGAGTCGTGCCTGGCCATGCAGTCGTCGGTGAACAGGGAGTACAGGAGTGGACTGAGCACGCACCCCTGGGGAGCTCCAGTGTTGAGGATCAGCGTGGCAGATGTGTTGCTACCTACCCTCACCACCTGGGTGCGGTCCGTCAGGAAGTCCAGGATCCAGTTGCAGAGGGAGGTGTTTAGTCCCAGGATAGCTTAATGATGAGCTTTGAGGGTACTATGGTGTTGAACGCTGAGCTGTAGTCAATGAATAGTATTCTCACATAAGTGTTCCTTTTGTCCAGGTGGGAAAGGGCAGTGTGGAGTGCATTAGAGATTGCATCATCTGTTGATCTGTTTGGGCGGTATGCAAATTGAAGGGGGTCCAGGGTTTCTGGGATAATGTTGTTGATGTGAGCCATTACCAACCTTTCAAAGCACTTCATGGCTACGGACGTGAGTGCTACGGGTCTGTAGTCATTTAGGCAGGTTGCCTTTGTGTTCTTGAGCACAGGGACTATGGTGGTATTACAGACTCAATCAGGGACATGTTGAAAATGTCAGCGAAGACACCTGCCAGTTGGTCAGCACATGCCCGGAGCACACGTCCTGGTAATCCGTCTGGCCCCGCAGCCTTGTGTATGTTGACTTGTTTAAAACCTCTTAGGGATAACCGGGGCGCTAGCGCCCCATTCCCAGCACTACCCGGGAAATGTAAGGCGCCAAATTCAAAATCCAAAAGTTGAATTATTAAACATTCATCAATATACAAGTGTTGTCATCAAAAGCTCAGAGTCTTGGCAATATCACAGCATTGTCAGATTTCAAAAAGGCTTTATGGCGAAAGCACAACATTTGATTGTTTGAGGATAGCACCTCTCATATTTATTCATTAGTATAAATCCATAACCAGCGCGGGTCTCACAAAACACATATAAGAGCTAAAATAAATTGCTTACCTTTGATGATCTTCTGCTGAGGGCAATCCGAAGTGTCCAAGCAAGACATCCAATGTTTCTTTTGTTAGAAAAAGTAATTTATTATATCCATAAATCTCTGTTTGGTTCAGAAAATCCACCGTCGAGTCGCCCGTTGTACAGTGAAGAGAAAGCGTTCAAATTATACCTATCAACTATGCCCAAACAAATCAAACATCATTTATAATGTATCCTTAGGTATCCTTTTATGTATATTAATGATTATATTTCACACGGATAACATCCTAAACGATATAAAAGGAAAATACCAAGAAGAGCGCTCACTGTCTCGCGCACAAAACTCAGAATCGACTTTGTCACTCCTCCTACCAATTCTTCTTCTATAAGGCTCTGTTCCATGATAAAGCCATGAAACACTGTCTAAAGACTGTTGACATATAGTGGAAGCCATAGGTACTGCAACCTGGGAGCTATTATTCTGGAAATTCCATAGATTTCCGGTCAGAAATTCCTCGGGGTTTCGCCTGCTATATCAGTTCTGTTATACTCACAGACATTCTTTTAACGGTTTTAGAAACTTCAAAGTGTTTCCTATCCAATATGTGCATATCCTAGTTTCTGGGCCTGAGTGGCAGGCATTATACTTTGGGCACGCCACACCCTCCAAAACCGACACCTCTGCTGCCGCTCCCTAATAGGTTAAAGGTCTTACTCATTTCGGCTACGGAGAGCGTGATCACACAGTCGTCTGGAACAGCTGATGCTCTCATGCATGCCTCAGTGTTGCTTGCCTCGAAGCGAGCATAGAAGTAATTTAGCTCGTCTGGTAGGCTCGTGTCACTGGGCTGCTCTCGGCTGTGCTTCCCTTTGTAGTCTTCGTCGCAGGGCATATAGCTAGGTAGGTGTAAAATATAAAACTAAGTGAGCTAATATTTGATTACTGAAATGTTAAGTGTAATAAGCTAATTGAATGTAAAGAAAAACAGGGCTTGACAGTTATGCTGCCCCGGGGACAGCAACGTATATTTCTACACTGAACACAAATATAAATGCAACATGCAACAATTTCACAGATGTTACTGATTTATAGTTCATAAAAGGAAATTAGTCAATTTAAATACATTCATTAGGCCCTAATCTATGGATTTCACATGACTGGGAATACAGATATGCATCTGTTGGTCACAGATACCTTAAAAAATGGTAGGGGTGTGGATCAGAAAATCAGTCAGTATCTACTGTGACCACCAGTGCAGCGCGACACATTTCCTTCACATAAAGTTGATCAGGCTGTTGATTGTGGCCTGTGAAATGTTGTCCCACTCCTCTTCAATGTGTGTGCAAAGTGGCTGGATATTGGCGGGAACTGGAACATATTGTCATACATGTTGATCCAGAGCATCCCAAACATGCTCAATGGGTGACATGTCTGGGGAGTATGCAGGCCATGGAAGAACTGGGACATTGTCAGCTTCCAGGAATTGTGTACAGATCATTGTGACATGGGGCCGTGCATTAATGCTGAAACAGGAGGCGAGGGCGGCAGATGAATGGCACGACAATGGGCCTCAGGATCACGTCACGGTATCTCTTTGCATTCAAATTGCTATCGATGAAATGCAATTGTGTTCGTTGTCCCCAGCTTACATTGTCTACTTTATTGTCCTGGGACTGAATATTAGCAAGTAATATACCCGGAAATGGTAGCTGGTGTGCAGGCCTCCTGAGTCGGACTAAAAGTTCACTCCAAATAGCTCTTCTATGCAGGAGGCGTCTTGGAGCAGCCTCTTGGTTAAGTTGAATCACCTTGGGGGGTAGGAACAAAGGATCCATTTCAGAAAAGTCGTATTCCTGGTTGAAATGCTGTTGAGTTACCACCACTCTTATATCTAAAAGTCCTTCCCTGCTGTATGAAGTAATGCAAACAACCAAAAATACTGTAAAGTTGCTTAGGAGCCAGAAACCATGTCTATCGGCACCATCTTCATTATGGTAGATGGGTAGATTGAGCACGGTGAAGTTATTAATTACACTTTGGATGGTATCACTACAATGACACTGGGGAGTTAAGGACTGGGGAGTTTTTCCAGGATAAAAAATGTACGTAATGGAACCAAGCACAGCCAAAATCATAGAGGAAAACCTGGTTCAGTCTGCTTTCCACCTGTAACGTCTGCATCCAACTCACACTCTCCAACACGTAGATCCCCTGAACAGATCCCAAACACCTGAATTCGGATCACCTGTTCACACACCTGTATGTCATTATCACCCACTATTTAGTTCAGTTCTTTGCACCTCATCATTGTGAGGTATTGCTTTTTTTTTTTTGTAACACACGGCTAGTCGGAGTGATGGGTTTCCTGTAATGTCATCCTCCCGTGTATGATAGTTTGCCTCACTAACGACGCCTTTTGCCTATTCCCTGCCTGTACTTTAGGATTACCTGTTATCAACCTATTGCCTGATCTCCCGGACTATGTTACTAGCCTTTTCCCTGCCTTTACTGTTGCCTTTTTGGACCCCCTGTGTATGACCTTCTGTCTGCCCCTGGACCCAGCTACCTGCCTCCTCCTGTGGGCCTTTACAAATAAACACCTGCTGCTCCCTGCGCTTGAAACCAGCTCTCTGTCTCCCATCGTGTTCATTACACCACCAGGCACTGGGAGATGAATTCACCTTTCAGCAGGACAATAAACTAAAACACAAGGCCAAATCTACACTTTACCAAGAATATAGTTTACCAAGAATATAGTGAATGTTCTAGAGTGGCCGAGTTAAAGTTTTTACTTAAATCTATGGCAAACCTGAAAATGGTTGTCTAGCAATGATCAACAACAAATTTGACAGAGCTTGAAGAATGTGTGGAAAGATCTAAGAGACTTACCCAGAAAGACTCACAGCTGTAATCACTGCCAAAGGTGCTTCTACAAAGTATTGACTCAGTGGTGTGAATGCTTATGTAAATGATATATTTCTGTATTTCATTTTAAATAAATGTGATAACATTTCTAAAATCAATATAGCCACCAGTCTGCTCCCCACCACTCCCCACCACACTTGTCTGACAGCCTGGCCATTAAGGCCCAATATGGTGAGTCACTGTATAATGACACAGCAGCTCATCATCTCACTGGCTGTTGATAGATTGCCTGTCATTCTGTTTGTTTGTTTTTTTGTGTGTGTGTGAGATTGTGAGAGTGCTTGTGAGATTGTGAGCATGCTTGTGTGTGTGTGTGCTTGCTTCCATTGTTGCATGTGTGCATGATTAGTGCATTGATGGTGGAGATGATGAAGATGATGATAGTTATTGTTATTGCTCCCAGAAATGCACTGATGACCGCTCAATTCTTCCTTCACATATTTTTTTGTCAAGGGTATTCTTAAATAAATATATGCATTTACTTAACAATTTCTATTGAGTGGAGCCCTCACATCTGTTTTTCAGAGTAAACCTAAGTTATGTTGAACATAATGTATCCCTGAAAACCGTAAACATCCCCTTTCTGCTGAAACCACGGAGAGTGCACCTCCAGAGACCTGGAGACGCACCTGAATCAATCCAATACAGCATGTCTGGCAATGTCAGCAAACATTCACACAAAAACATTTGCACTCTCTCTCTCTCTCGCTCTCTCTTTGTGTATCTCTCTATCTATCCCATTCTACCTCTGTTTCCCTTCCTCTCTTTCTCTCTGTCCCTCAAAAACACACACACAAAACCACACACACACTTTATTTCGGAATCTAATATCCAATGTCAAGTCTGAGTCTGAATAAGTCTGAAGCTGCGGGGGCAGAGAGAGAGAGATAGAGGTGGAGGGAGGGATGGAGGGAGGATGAGAGAGAGAGAGAGGAATAATAGAGAACATGCCTGCTGCTGCTGTTGAGTTCAGTGGGTTTACTAGTGGAGAAGAGAGCAGTGAGTGGAGAGAGAGGATGAGAGAGATGGGCATCAGAACTGAAAACCCAGCGGGAAAGACTTGGTGCGTGACTTACATACACACGCTCACACACACACACACACACACTCACATACATACAGTACACTCATACACCATTTCATATTCAAACACACAAATGTACACACAGTGCCTTCAGAAAGCATTCACCCCTCTTTACTTTTTCCCATTTTATTGTGTTACAGCCTGAATAAAAAATGTATTCAATTGAGATTTTGTGTCACCGGCCTACACACAATACCCCATAACGTCAAAGTGGAATTATTTATTTTATAGAATAAAAAATAAATACAAAATAAACGACAGCCTAAATAAGGAGTAAAAATGTGCTTAACAAGTCACATAATAAATTGCATGGACTCAATCTGTGTGCAATAATAGTGTTTAACGTGATTTCTGAACGACTACCTCATCTCTGTACACCACACATACAATTATCTGTAAGGTCCCTCAGTCGAGCATTAAAATTCAAACACAGATTGCAACCACAAAGACCAGATGACAAAAAAAAGCTGACATTCAATATACCTTTGAGCATGAATAAGTTATTAATTAGTCACCTGGAATGCATTTCAATTAACAGGTGTGCCTTGTTAAAAGTTAATTTGCGGATTTTCTTTCCTTCTTAATGTGTGTGAGCCAATCAGTTGTTGTGACATGGTAAGGGTGGTATACAGAAGATAGTCCTATTTGGTAAAAGTCCATATTATGGCAAGAACAGCTCAAATAAGCAAAGAGAAACAACAATCCATCTTTACTTCAAGACATGAAGGTCAGTCAATCTGTAAAATTTCAAGAACTTTGAAAGTTTCTTCAAGTGCAGTCGCTAAAACCATCAAGCACTATGATGAAACTAGCTCTCATGAGGACCGCCACAGGAATGGAAGACCCAGAGTTACCTCTGCTGCAGAGGATAAGTTTATTAGAGTTAGCAGCCTCAGAAATTGCAGCCCAATAAATGCTTCACAGAGTTCAAGTAACAGACACATCTCAACATCAACTGTTCAGAGGAGACTGTGTGAATCAGGCCTTCATGGTCGAATTTCTGCAAGGAAACCACTACTAAAGGACACCAATAAGAAGAAGAGACTTGCTTGGGCCAGGAAACACGAGCAATGGACATTAGACCGGTGTAAATTTGTCCTTTGGTCAAATTTGGCAATTTTTGTTTCCAACTCCATGTCTTTGTGAGACGCATTGTGGGTGAACAGATGATCTCCGCATGTGTATTTCCCACTGTAAAGCGTGGAGGAGGAAGTGTTATGGTGTGGGAGTGCTTTGCTGGTGACACTGTCTGTGATTTATTTAGAATTCAAGGCACACTTAACCAGCATGGCTACCACAATGTTCTGCAGCGATACGCCATCCCATCTGGTTTGGTCTTAGTGGGACTATCAATTGTTTTTTTTAACAGGATAATGACCCATCACACCACCAGGCTGTGTAAGGGATATTTTACCAAGAAGGAGAGAGATGGCCACAATCCCCCAACCTCAACCAAATTGAGATGGTTTGGGATGAGTCGGACGGCAGAGTGAAGGAAAAGCAGCCAACAAATGCTCAGCATATGTGGGAACTCCTTCAAGACGGTTGGAAAAATCATTCCAGGTGAAGATGGTTGAGAGAATGCCAAGAGTGTGCAAAGCTGTCATCAAGGCAAACGGTGGCTATTTGAAGAATCTCAAATATAAAATATTTTGGATTTCTTTAACACTTTTTTGGTAACTACATGATTCCATATTTGTTATTTCATAGTTTTGATTTCTTTGATTATTCTACATTGTAGAAAATAGTAAAAATAATGAAAAACCCTTGAATGAGTAAGTGTTCTAAAACTTTTGACCAATTGTGTATGTAAATACATACGAACACATAAAGTACACATACTGTACACACATGAATAAATGCAGAATTTGAATACTGTGTTCCAATTCTTCTTCTACTTTCTTAAGTAATGCAGACATGATACAACTTATTTTCTGACTGAAAGTTTAGAACGCATTACAACATTTTCCTCTTTAATCACACGATTCTTAGCAAAGAATAATCACACAGAACAAAAAAATTCTACACAGTAAGAATCATCCAATTGTTATGCCTTCCATAGACAAATTCAAAATGTGTTTTGGCAATATGTTTTCCTACTGCATTTATTCTACTTACAATGGGTGATTTGACTCCATACCAGTACTGTCTATCACAATTTTCAAGGACTGATTTTACTCACTGCGTTCATTGTGAATAATTGTGACTCAGAATGCCCTATAATTTCACTGAATTAAACTCTCTCACACATGGGAGAAATATAGTGAGACAAAGAGAAAGTACGAGACAGGGTGAGAAGAGAGACAGAGACAGAGACAAACCTAGGCCGCTGTAAGTTGTGTGTGTTTGTGACTGATATCTTCCACAGAAGAATATGAAGGTCGTTCTACTCTGCCCTGTTCGACAGGCAGTCAAACTGATACTGTTAGTCAGCCGGCCCCAACAGCCTGCACTCTCTCAATGACTCACCAACCCTCATTTAGACACAGAACACTGCCCACCTTGCCAAATATCACCATCCCCGTCACAACACCTAGTTAACAAAGACAACCTAACCAGGGGCCTTAAAAATAAAGCTTGTCAGAGTAGCAGAGTTGATTTAGGATCAGTTTGGCTTTTTAGATCACATGGACAGGGGTGACCTGATCCTAGATCAGCACCACTACTCTGAGATGTTTGATACATACTGCCCCAGATCTCATACGGCCACAGTGCCTTAGATACACACGGCCACAATGCCTTATGGCACAACCCTACAGAGACATAACCCTACAGATATACATTAGAAAACACTGTAGACCTGAACACAGATCCATCACACCTAACACAGTGGTCTCACCAGATCACACTAGCCACAACAGAGAAGATTGTGATCACACAGAAGCCCAGATGCTCACAGAAGTGCCCAGACAGACAAAACTCTGACTTGCTTTGGTTTGACGGCAGACTAAGCTATGGCTTCCTTGGAGAAAGCGTCAAACGGATGTTCACCCAGTTTCATATGAAGTGACAGGCTTTACTTACTTACTTACTTACTTACTTACTTACTTACAGGTGGTCTTTAGCCAACATATAAAAGGGCAAGGAATAACTCTCTCTGCATTTTTATCTCTCACTTCTTTCTCACTCCCACAGTAGGCAAGGTGAGGAATGTGCAGTGTCTTTTCACCATTCAGCAAGCACAATCCTCTCGACCTTCCAGCAACACAACAGATAATTAGCACCTTCTACAGAGCTGTAAGAGTCCTCTCTATAGAAACAAAGACAGCTAGGGCTGCTCTCACCTCACAGTCCTCACAGACCTAGCAGACAGAAATGAACAGATGTCTGTTACCTTGGTAACATCAAGAAGCGGAGATAAAAAAGAGAAAGACAAAAAATATATAACCAGTAGCAGTCAAAAGTTTGGACACACCTACTCATTCAAGGGGTTTTCTTTATTTCAACTTTTTTTCTACATTGTAGAATAATAGTGAAGACATCAAAACTATCAAATAAGTAACCAAAAAAGTGTAATTATATTTTAGATTCTTTAAAGTAGCTACCCTTTGCCTTGATGACAGCTTGCACACTCTTGGCATTCTCTCAACCAGCTCCATCGGGAATTTTTTTCCAACAGTCTTGAAGGAGTTCACACATATGCTGAGCACTTGTTGGCTGCTTTTCCTTCACTTTGCAGTCCAACTCATCCCAAACCATCTCATTTCAGTTGAGGTCAGGTGATTGTGGAGTTCAGGTCATCTGATGCAGCACTCCATCACTCTCCTTCTTGGTCATATAGCCCTTGAGGTGTGTTTTGGGTCATTGTCCTGTTGAAAAACAAATGATAGTCCCACTAAGTGCAAGCCAGATGGGATGGCGTATCGCTGCAGAATGATGTGGTAGCCATGCTGTTTAAGTGTACTACGAATTCTAAATAAATCACAGACAGTGTCACCAGCAAAGCACCCCCACACCATCACACGTCCTCCTCCATGCTTCACGGTGGGAACCACACCTTCACAGATCATGTGTTCACCTACTCTGCGTCTCACAAAGACATGATTGGAACCAAAAATCTCAAATTTGGACTCATCAGACCAAAGGACAGATTTATACCGGTCTAATGTCCATTGTTTTATGGCCCAAGCAAGTTTCTTATTATTATTGGTGTCCTTTAACAGTGGTTTCCTTGCAGCAATTCAACAATGAAGGCCTGATTACAGAGTATCCTCTGAACAGTTGATGTTGAGATGTGTCTGTTACTTGAACTCCGGTAAATCTCGAACTCAGGTAACTCTAGGTCTTCCTTTCCTGTGGTGGTCCTCATAAGAGCCAGTTTCATCATAACGCTTGATGGTTTCAGCGACTGCACTTGAAGAAACGTTCAAAGTTCTTGACATGTTTCGGATTGACTGACCTTCATGTTTTAATGTAATTATGGTCATTTATCTTTACTTTTTTTTATCTGTTTTTGCCATAATATGGAGTTGGTCTTTTACCAAATAGAGTTATCTTCTGAAAACCATCCCTACCTTGTCACAACACAACTGATTGGCTCAAAAGGATTAAGAAGGAAAGATATTTCACAAATTAACTTTTAACAAGGCACACCTGTTAATTGAAATGCAAACCAGGTGACTACCCCATAAAGCTGGTTGAGAGAATACCAAGAGTGTACAAATTGTCATCAAGGCAAAGGGTGGCTACTTTGAAGAATAAGTTACTCTGGATAAGAGCGTCTGCTCAATGACTAAAATGTGTGTGTTTACCACAACATGACTCACAAGCCACATCTGAGATTATGTTGCAACACATTGAGACAACTCCACCGTTTCATACAGGAAACCAGCACGGATAGAGCTCAACAAGCACACACACACACAATAGTGTGTGGAGCATGCATTTTGATTCTGATCATGCTGCAGTAAAAAAAATCCTCAAAATATTATTTTGAACATTTTCAAATTGTATCAATTTATTAACACTTAGAAAGTAATACCGGTTGATCTTCTATTCTCAGGAATGTGTTTTTGTTTGTGAATATGCAGGCCTAGCTTGAGAATTATTAGCAGGTAGCAGGTAGCGCTTAAGAGCATAACCAAAAGGTTGCTGGATCGAATCATTGAATGAACTAGGTGAAAAATCTGTTATGTGCCCTTGAGCAAGGCACTTAACCCTAATTGCTCCTGTAAGTTGATCTGGATAAGAGCGTCTGCTAAATGACTCAAATGTAAATTTAGAAATGTTTCTGATGTGTAATACACAATGCCTGCCACTAGGTGCCAACATACACCAGCAAACACAGCCAAAAGCTAAGGCAATCTGTAAGGTTGTAAAGGGAGTACAAGGATTCCATTAAATAAATGTGTAAATGTGGCATTGCTGTTGCTGGTACGGTCTCTGTGTATCACAACTGCAAACTGACTGGTTCCTTTTCTGATGCCATTGTAATTTAATTTTAATTCAGTGTTGACCAATCTGTCATCTCCTTTGCTTACATTGGTACAGTATTGCTGTAACTCTCCATGTGACTCTTTCTAATCTTGTGTTGGCTCTGGTTAACCCGTCTTGGTAGGACTCCCTCTGGTGATTTCTCAGTTCCACTAGGTTAATCTGTGGCTGTTGTAAAGGAGATTACTACATCTGATTAAAAACACTCTGTCATTTCCCCCTCACTCCTGGTTCTCTATTGCTTCATCTCTTCTTCATTATCCCTCCCCTTTCTTTTCTCTCTGTTCCCTTCCTTCCCTTACTTTCCTTGTCTTATCAGACATACAGTATGCTATCCCAGTAGAAGGTACTCTAGTCTGTTAGATGATGTGTGAGTAGGCAGCTTGGAGAATACAATCCCCAGAACAGACATCACAGTAAAGATGGATCGTCACTGCACCAGGATGAGACTGTGTCATACATCATAGCCCTATTCCCTGTATAATTAGGATTGTACCCTGTGCGCTACACAGTGAGATGAAGTTTTAAGTGTTAGCGGTTCGCTGTAGAGCTGCCTCGTAATTTCCAGCTGCACATGTGTGATGTAATTGGCTGTTAGTAGCCCCTTATTATGGAGAGAGGAGTGAGGCCCTGTCAGAACCCCTCAGGCTCAACATATTATCAACCCCCCAGTGACCGTGTGTGTGTGTGTGTGTTAGTGCAACTCTTTATTTCAATTGTCTAAGGTGCAGCAGTCAAACTCACAATTACCATACAATGAAGCAGGCCACTTACAATAAGAAACATGTTGTCTAAAAGACATACGTTGGATATTCTGCACAGCATTGGACCCTTACATCATGCCCACTTCTGCTTTGCGCTGATCCAGGACGCTCAAGATCCACTTCAAAATCTGACGTCCATCCAGGTACCCAGGACGTTGGGAAATGCCTTCAAATCCGGCCACTAAGTGCAACGGTGAGTGCTATTACCATCAAGTAGGATTGGATTTTGCTAGGACATTGTGGACAGTGGTGTCGGAAGAGCATAAGCCGCAAGCTCTGGCTCCAAGGGTCATGTGATCAATCCCAGTGATAGTAAAGCTGTGATGATGCCAGTATCGCAACATTTTTTCCATGTCAAAAATGAAAACCCGAAGCAGACCAAACTCTTCGGCCATTTAAAAACCCGGTGTAGGTAAAATATTGTGTGCTATAGCTTGAAAAATAAATGTGACTCTGGATGACAACATAATGATGTTTGTTTCCAACATTAGGGCCTTTTTTCTGAAGAAGTGAAATCCTCTTTGTGTTCTGTTGCTAAATATACTGTAGAAAACAATGTCAGCAGCAAACTGCGCCGAGTCCCTGTTTGCCAAAAGCCTACATGAATGATGTATAATTCTGGAGGAATGGGCAATGTGCAGAGATGCAGAATGTATTGGGTTAGGTCAGGGCTGGTGACTGCTGAGTTCTGCCCATCCAGTCCTGTCCTGTCATTCTCTGTCAGATCAGGAAAAATGTTGCTCTCGCTGCAGTACCTCGCTTATCAATCAAGGTACAGAAGTGTAAACAGAAGTGTAAACCAAAGATGATGTCACAACTTCCGCCGAAGTTGGTCCCTTTCCTTGTTCGGGTGGCGTTCTAGCCGCCACCGATCCAGCTTTCATTTTCCGTTGTTTCATTTTTTACACACCTGGTTTCCATTCCCATAATTACATGTTCCTTATTTAACCTGATGTTTCCCCGATGTTTTTGTGCGTGATTATTCGTTGTAATCCTTGTCCGTTGTTTCGTGTGATATATTATCACTACTTGTATTGTATTCCTGATTGAGTACAGTTTCTGAATACTCATCTTTGTTGTCCTGCGCCTGACTCCGCTGTACCTGCATCACCGAGACCCACAGATGAGGATAATATAAAGCAACTCTTGGTAGAAAGTGCCTTCTTGGTTTTAACAATAAGAAAGCATTTTTTAGGTCCATTTCAATTTTCCTTCACAACCATAATTTCCTCATCTTTACTTTGTTAGCTACACAACCTTAAATTTCTTCCCACCATGTCTCTCAGAAACATACCGACTTATATTTTCACACACAAAGGAGAGAGAAGGGGTTTTACTAACCCTGGAACATTCCTCCATATTATGCTCCACCTTATCCTATCACATGCTGTCGCCCCTGTGGGTGTCCACTTGGTACAGGCCACACTGCTTTTACCCACACTCTCTCCCTCTGTCACTAAGCTGCAGCTCTGCAATGCTCTGCACTGCCCTATCAGGTCTGAGAGAGAGAGAAAAAGAGAGATAAAGAGAGAGAGAGAGCTGCTGAAAGAAAGAGTCGAAAAAGAACACAGAGTGAGGGAACTTCCGAAGAAAAGGAGGTGAGAGAGTAGAAAAGAGATGCTATACAAGAGGAGAAGAAGGGATTTTCTGTGAGGCATATCTTAGATTTTCTTGGTTTTAAACGTTCTCAAAGGATCCAGAGAGTAGATGGCCAGGCTTCACACACCCCAGTGTCCTGTCCTGGAACTTTGACAGGAATGGACACAGACACACACTCTCATACACACACTCTCACACACACACTCTCTCTCTCACACACACACACACCTGCACACACAAGGTAGACGTTCTCCATCAATGCATCCCACTCAATTGGACCATGTCCATGTCCTCATCTGGATCGACCAACCACAACAAGCGTCTGTCATGTGAGTAACTCAGTAGGTATGCCTAATAAACTAAACTCAGCAAAAAAAGAAACGTCCTCTCAATGTCAACTGTGTTATTTTCAGTAAACTTAACATGTGGAAATATTTGTATGAACATAACAAGATTCAACAACTGAGACATAAACTGAACAAGTTCCACAGACATGTGACTAACAGAAATTGAATAATGTGTCCCTGAACAAAGGGGGGGGTCAAAATCAAAAGAAACAGTCAGTATCTGGTGTGGCCACCAGCTGCGTTAAGTACTGCAGTGCATCTCCTCCTCATGGACTGCACCAGATTTGCCAGTTCTTGCTGTGAGATATTACCAGACTCTTCCACCAAGGCACATGCAAGTTCCCAGACATTTCTGGGGGGAATGGCCCAAGCCCTCACCCTCCGATCGAACAGTTCCCAGACGTGCTCAATGGGATTGAGATCCGGGCTCGCTGTCCATGGCAGAACACTGACATTCCTGCCTTGCAGGAAATCAAGCACAGAACAAGCAGTATGGCTGGTGGAATTGTTATGCTGGAGGGTCATGTCAGGATGAGCCTGCAGGAAGGGTACCACATGAAGGAGGAGGATGTTTTCCCTGTAACGCATTGTGTTACAGATTGCCTGCCACGACTACAAGCTCAGTCCGATGATGCTGTGACACACTACCCCAGACCACAACGGACCCTGGTCCTCAAAATCGATCCAGAGTACAGGCCTCTACATTAAAATACTAAATGATTTGTTTTTTCAAATAAAATATGTGTGTATACTTCCTTCGAACATATGTGAAAGTAATTGAGATCTTTGAAATGGTATTTGAATCCAGGTCTGGAAACCTACACACATAGAAAGGGGTTAACACTGTTACACAATTATTTCACGAAGCCGGGAAGGACTGCCTAACAAACTCAGGTTATACACGCTAGCACGTACAGTTGAAGTCGGAAGTTTGCATACACCTTATCCAAATACATTTAACCTCTCCAGGCACCGGGGCAGTATTCGGAAGTTTGGAGAGTCTGGCGTGCCCAAAGTAAAATGCCTGCCACTCAGGCCCAGAAACTAGGATATGCACATAATTAGTAATATTGGATAGAAAATACTCTGAAGTTTCTAAAACTGTTAAAATAATGTCTGTGAGTATAACAGAACTGATATGGCAGGCAAAAACTCAAGGAATTTCTGTCCTGATTTTTTTTTTGTAACATGCCCTCCCTTTCAATGCCTGCCTATGAGATTCTCTGTAAAATAGGACCCAGGTTGCAGTACCTATGGCTTCCACTAGATGTCAACAGTCTTTAGACAAGGTTTCATGCGTTTATCATGGAAGATTACAGAATAGAAGAAGAATATGTAAGAGGAAGGAGGAAGTCACTTCAGTTTTTGGTGCGTGAGACCGTGAGCGCGCTCCTTGGTATTTTCCTTTTCTATCATTTAGGATACTATCCGTGTGAAATATATACCTATACTCGTTAATATTCATAAAAGTATACCTAAGGATACATTATAAATGATGTTTGATTTGTTTGGGCAAAGTTGATAGGTATAATTTGAATGCTTTGTCTTCACTGTACAATGGGCGAGTATTTTCTGAACATAACGCACCAACCAAACTGAGATTTATGGATATAAACAATTACTTTTTCTAACAAAAGAAACATGGATTGTCTTGCTTGGACACTTCGGATTGCCCTCAGCAGAAGATCATCAAAGGTAAGAGATTTATTTGAGCTCTTATATGTGTTTTGTGAGACCCGCACTGGTTATGGATTTATGCTAATGCATAAAATATGTGAGGTGCTATCCTCACACAATAAAATGTTGTGCTTTCGCCGTAAAGCCTTTTTGAAATCTGACAATGCTGTGATATTGCCAAGACTCTGAGCTCTTGATGACTATGCAACACTTGTATATTGAGGAATGTTTTATAATTCAACTTTTGGATTTTCAATTTGGGGCCTTACATTTCACCGGGTAGTGTCGGGAATGGGGCGCTAGCGCACCAATGATCCTTAATTAAACAGTTTTTCACAATTCCTGACATTTAATCCTAAATATTCCCTGTCTTAGGTCAGTTAGGATCACCACTTTGTTTTAAGAATGTGAAATGTCAGAATAATAGTAGAGAGAATGATTTATTTCCGCTTTTATTTCTTTCATCACATTCCCAGTGGTTAAGAAGTTTACGTTTTGTTTTATTCACTACCCTAGCACACTCTGCCAACACGGATTGTCTAGCATTGTCTGAATCCTGGCTTAGGAAGAACACCAAAAATCCTGAAATTTCCATCCCTAACTATAACATTTTCCAACAAGATAGAACTGCCAAAGGGGGCGGAGTTGCAATCTACTGCAGAGATAGCCTGCAGACTTCTGTCCTACTATCCAGGTGTGTGCCCAAACAATTTGAGCTTCTACTTTTAAAAATCCACCTCTCCAGAAACAAGTCTCTTACCATTGCTGCTTGCTATAGACCACCCTCTGCCGCCAGCTGTGCCCTGGACACCATATGCGAACTGATTGCCCCCCATCTATCTTCAGAGCTCGTGCTGTTAGGTGACCTAAACTGGGACATGTTTAACACCCCGGCCATAATACAATCTAAGCTTGATGCTCTCAATCTCACACAAATCATCAATGAACCTACCAGGTACAACCCCAAATCCGTAAACAAGGGCATCCTCATAGATATCATCCTAACCAACATGCCCTCCAAATACACCTCTGCTGTCTTCATCCAGGATCTCAGCAATCACTGCCTCATTGCCTGCATCTGTAATCGGTCTGCGGTCAAACGACCACCCCTCATCACTGTCAAACTTAGTGTATGTAAACTTCTGAACAACTGGAATTGTGATACAGTGAAATTTAAGTGATATAATCTGTCTGTAAACAATTGTTGGAAAATTACCTGTGTCATGCACAAAGTAGATGTCCTAACCGACTTGCCAAAACTATAGTTTGTTAACAAGAAATTTGTGGAGTGGTTGAATTTTTTTTTTAATGACTCCAACCTACCTCCATCCATCTACTCTGAATTTTCTAAAAGTGTTAACCATTTGTCTGTGAGTAAAACAGAACGGATATGGCAGGCGAAACCCCGAGGAATTTCTGTCCTGGAAAAAGTGGTTTTGACACATTGCTCATTTGGATCCCCTCCCTTATGAAAATGCCCTTATATGGGCATACGAATGCAGTACCTATTGCTTCCTCTGGATGTCAACAGTCTCGAGACAGTGTTCAGATTTTTTTTAGATGCTATTAGAACAGAGAAGAAGAGGAATCAGGAAGTGTCCTCTCGCCATGCGTGCTCTGTGGTTTTTTCCTTTCTTATAGCCCAGTTTATATTCCGGTTGAAATATTATGCCATTTCTACATAAAATTGTTCCTAAGGATACATTTAAAATGATGTTTGATTGTTCTTGGACAAGTTTATAGGTATAAGTTGAATGAGTTCTCTTCACGTTTCAATGGACGAGTGGAGGCTGTAGTCTATGATTATAACGCGCGAACCAAACTGAGATTTATGGATATAATGCATTACTTTTTCTAACAAAAGAACCATGGATTATCTTCGTTGGACACTTGGGAAGCCATCAGCAGAAGTTCTTCAACAGGTAATTGATTTGTTTTCGCTGTGAAATGTGTTTTGTGTGAACCGTGAAGGCTAATGAATTCATGGTAATGGCAAAAATATGTTAGGTGCTACCCTCAAACAATCAAATATGGTGCTTTCGGCGTGAAGCCTTTTTGAAATCTGACAGCGCTGTGATATTGCCAAGAAGCAGAGCTTTTGATCACTATGAAACACTTGTATATTGATGCATGTTTACTGTAATAATTCAACTTTTGGATTTTGTATTTGGCGCCTTGCATTTCACCTGGTAGTGTCGAGAGTGGGGCGCTAGCGCCCCAGCGCACCTTGCTGCTCCTTAAGAGGTTTTAAGCAAGCTAAGTCCTCTAATAGAGTACTGTCTTTGTGTGTCATGAAGACAATATGCTAATGTTAGCTAGCAAAATTCCTAAAATGTGTTTAGAATGTGTTTGTGTGTTGGACGGAGGATGGGGGTGATAACTGGGGCTATTTGTCTCCAGACCATTTAATCTCTGGAGCTTTAGTATCTCTATGCTAAGTGTCTGGGAAGTCTATGGAGACAGAGTTAGAGTTATTCTCTAAATTTAGTTAACCTCTTCGTAAGGCGCCAAATTCAAAATCCAAAAGTTGAATTATTAAACATTCATCAATATACAGTGGGGCAAAAAAGTATTTAGTCAGCCACCAATTGTGCAAGTTCTCCAACTTAAAAAGATGAGAGGCCTGTAATTTTCATCATAGGTACACTTCAACTATGACAGACGAAATGAGAAAAAGAAATCCAGAAAATCACATTGTAGGATTTTTTATATATTTATTTGCAAATTATGGTGGAAAATAAGTATTTGGTCAATAACAAAAGTTTATCTCAATACTTTGTTATATACCCTTTGTTGGCAATGACAGAGGTCAAACGTTTTCTGTAAGTCTTCACAAGGTTTTCACACACTGTTGCTGGTATTTTGGCCCATTCCTCCATGCAGATCTCCTCTGCATGGAGGAATGCAGACTTTCAACTCCCTCCAAAGATTTTCTATGGGGTTGAGATCTGGAGACTGGCTAGGCCACTCCAGGACCTTGAAATGCTTCTTACGAAGCCACTCCTTGGTTGCGGCGATGTGTTTGGGATCATTGTCATGCTGAAAGACTCCAGCCACGTTTCATCTTCAATGCCCTTGCTGATGAAAGGAGGTTTTCACTCAAAATCTCACGATACATGGCCCCATTCATTCTTTCCTTTACACGGATCAGTCGTCCTGGTCCCTTTGCAGAAAAACAGCCCCAAAGCATGATGTTTCCACCCCCATGCTTCACAGTAGGTATGGTGTTCTTTGGATGCAACTCAGCATTCTTTGTCCTCCAAACACGACGAGTTGAGTTTTTACCAAAAAAGTTATATTTTGGTTTCATCTGACAATATGACATTCTCCCATCCTCATCTGGATCATCCAAATGCTCTCTAGCAAACTTCAGACGGGCCTGAACATGTACTGGCTTAAGCAGGGGGACATGTCTGGCACTGCAGGATTTGAGTCCCTGGCGGCGTAGTGTGTTACTGATGGTAGGCTTTGTTACTTTGGTCCCAGCTCTCTGCAGGTCATTCACTAGGTCCCCTGTGGTTCTGGGATTTTTGCTCACCGTTCTTGTGATCATTTTGACCCCACGGGTGAGATCTTGCGTGGAGCCCCAGATCGAGGAAGATTATCAGTGGTCTTGTATGTCTTCCATTTCCTAATAATTGCTCCCACAGTTGATTTCTTCAAACCAAGCTGCTTACCTATTGCAGATTCAGTCTTCCCAACCTGGTGCAGGTCTACAATTTGGTTTCTGGTGTCCTTTGACAGCTCTTTGGTCTTGGCCATAGTGGAGTTTGGAGTGTGACTGTTTGAGGTTGTGGACAGGTGTCTTTTATACTGATAACAAGTTCAAACAGGTGCCATTAATACAGGTAACGAGTGGAGGACAGAGGAGCCTCTTAAAGAAGAAGTTACTGTGAGAGCCAGAAATCTTGCTTAAATCTTGCTTAATACTTATTTTCCACCATAATTTGCAAATCAATTCATTAAAAATCCTACAATGTGATTTTCTGGATTTTTTTCCCTCATTTTGTCTGTCATAGTTGAAGTGTACCTATGATGAAAATTACAGGCCTCTCTCATCTTTTTAAGTGAGAGAACTTGCACAATTGGTGGCTGACTAAATACTTTTTTGCCCCACTGTACAAGTGTTGCATAGTCATCAAAAGCTCTGCTTCTTGGCAATATCACAGCGTTGTCAGACCCTTGGCATTAAAGCCAAAGAGTTAAATCTTGGTTTCATCAGACAGGAGAATCTTATTTCTCATGGTCTGAGAGTCCTTTAGGTGCCTTTTGGTAAACTCCAAGCGAGCTGTCATGTGCATTTTCCTGAGGACTGGCTTCCGTCTGGCCACTCTACCATAAAGGCCTGATTGGTGGAGTGCTGCAGAGATGGTTGTCCTTCTGCAAGGTTCACCCATCTCCACAGAGGAATTCTGGAGCGCAGTCAGAGTGACCACCGGGTTCTTGGTCACCTCCCTGACCAAGGCCCCCCCCCGATTGCTCAGTTTGGCCCAGGCAGCCAGCTCTGTCTTCTTGGGAACTTCAATGCTCTATGTTTTTTTTGGTACCCCTTCCTAGATCTGTTCCTCGACACAATCTCTACGGACAATTCCTTCGACCTCATGTCTTGGTTTTTGCTCTGAGATGCATTGTCAACTGTGGGACCTCATATAGACAGGTGTGTGCTTTCCCAAATCATGTCCAATCAATTGCATTTACCACAGGTAGGTGGACTCCAATCAAGTTGTAGAAACATCTCAAGGATGATCAATGGAAACAGGAAGAAACATTGGTGTTTTTTTACCCAATAAATTACAAGGTGGTTATTTACAGTGCCTTGCAAAAGTATTCATCCCCTTGGCATTTTTCCTATTTTGTTGCATTACAACCTGTAATTTAAATGGATTTTTATTTGGATTTCATGTAATGGACATGCACAAAACAGTCTAAATTGGTGAAGTGAAATGAAAAGTGGTGTGTGCATATGCATTCACCCCCATTGCTATGAAGCCCCTAAATAAGATGTTGTTCAACCAATTACCTTCAGAAGTCACATAATTAGTGAAATCAAGTCCACCTGTATGCAATCTAAGTGTCACATGATCTGTCACATGATCTCAGTATATATACACACCTGTTCTGAAAGGCCCCAGAGTCTGCAACACCATTAAGCAAGCGACACCACCAAGCAAGCGGCACCATGAAGACCAGGAAGTTCTCAAAACAAGTCAGGGACAAAGTTGTGAAGAAGAACAGATCAGGGTTGGGTTATAAAAAAATATCAAAAACTTTGAACATCCAGCGGAACCCATTACTAAAAAATGGAAAGAATATGGCACCACAACAAACCTGCCAAGAGAGGGCCGCCCACCAAAACTCACAGACCAGGCAAGGTGGGCATTAATCAGAGAGGCAACAAAGAAACCAAAGATAACCCTGAAGGAGCTGCAAAGCTCCACAGCAGAGATTGGAGTATCTGTCCATAGGACCACTTTAAGCTGTACACACCACAGAGCTGGGCTTTACAGAAGAGTGGCAAGAAAAAAAGCCATTGATTAAAGAAAAAAATAAGCAAACACGTTTTGTGTTCGCCAAAAGGCATGTAGGATACTCCCCAAACATATGAAAGAAGGTACTCTGGTCAGATGAGACTAAAATTGAGCTTTTGGCCATCAAGGAAAACACTATGTCTGGCGCAAACCCAACACCTCTCATCACCCCGAGAACACCTTCCCCACAGTGAAGCATGGTGGTGGCATTATCATGATGTGGGGATGTTTTTCATCAGCAGGGACTGGGAAACTTGTCAGAATTGAAGGAATGATGGATGGCGCTAAATACAGGGAAATTATTGAGGGAAACCTGTTTCAGTCTTCCAGAGGGATGGAGGTTCACCTTCCAGCAGGACAATGACCCTAAGCATACTGCTGAAGCAACACTTGAGAGGTTTAAAGGGGAAACATTTAAATGTCTTGGAATGGCCAAGTCAAAGATCAGACCTCAATCCAATTGAGAATCTGTAGTATGACTTAATGCTGTACACCAGCAGAACCCATCCAACTTGAAGGAGCTGGAGCAGTTTTGCCTTGAATAATGGACAAGAATCTCAGTAGCTACATGTGCCAAGCTTGTAGAGACATACCCCAAGAGACTTAAAGCTGTTATTGCTGCAAAAGGTGGCTCTACAATTGTTTTGACTTTGTTTTTTGCCTTATTTCTTATTTGTTTATCAATAAAAAATATGTTGTATCTTCAAAGTGGTGGGCATGTTGTGTAAATCAATCGATTTTAATTCCAGGTTGTAAGAAAAATGCCAAGGGGGATGAATACTTTCGCAAGCCACTGTAAGTACCTGTAAGTATGTTTGAATACTGCCATCATTCTTATCCGCTCTGAAAATTGTCTAATGTTGTTATAGGTTGAGGTTTATTCCATTGACTCCACATATACTAATGCCTCTGTTTGGTTAAGTTATCAAGTTTGGTTAAATTTGATGAAAACACCCATGGGGCCAGGGCAGTTTGAGGGTTCTCCCTCTAATACTGCTGTATACATATAATCAAAATTCCAGCCTACAATTATACTTCTATTACTTCTATGACTGTGTGTCTCTGATCTCAAATCGGATCCACATCACAGTCTGGGAATCACATTCCAAAACAAAAAGAGACATCTGGAGAACCAACCAATTTTCAGTTTGCATTCAACCTTCAGGAGTAGTGGAGCTGAGGATGAGAGCAAGATAGTAACTGGTTGTGTACTTTTACCGGTCTGAGACACGAGAGGGAAGGCATTTGGGTAATTTAGCAGGGAGGAATTTGTTAAGTACCTCTCGCCAAATGTCTCTTTTGCCTAAGTAAACTTGATAAGTAGCATTTGGATTAATCCATTGATTCCCTCACTATCAAGACACTAAGAAGGTGGTCAGGTTTACTCAGTCCCCATACGTTCACTGTAGACCTACACTGTTATCTGTCCATGCAGGAAGTTGTAAATTAAACATTTATGTATTACATTGTAAATGCATACCTTATTCGACAAGTGCTCCTGGAAAAAAGGTATATGCCCCACCATATCATCATTTAGCTCATCAGTCCATTCCACTTTTCCACCAGTTTATTTATTTAATTACAGCATCTACACTTTTAATCTCAAATGTCATGGCAGTGCAACTGAGGAAATCCTGTTGTTTACACAATACTGAGAACCGTAAAATATATTTAAAATGACCCCAACTAGGGCTGTCCGGCATGATACAAATTTCTATCAGTGGTAATTGCAGTCTTTTTTATACAATTTCTATACCTTGAACGTCACTGTCATGATGTTTACTTCCTTTTCCTATTCCTTCCTACTCATCTCTCCTGTCTGCTCCTCTCGCCCACATCAGAGGTAGACGATGAAGAGGAAGACGAGGAAGACGAGAGCAAAGAGGTTATCTACAGGGAGCGTGTGCCAATATATCCGCATGTCGACGGTCGCTGGGGGTCAAAATCTCGTATGTCCTCCGCCTCCTCTGGTTCGAGTGACACCAGCGGGGGCGGAACCGACAATGTGGTCCAATCAGATGAAGAGGAGGTGCTCGCCGACACCCTGCTGCTGACCTCCGTGCCCCGAATGAAAGATGAAGAGAGGAGAAGAAGAGGAGGAGAAGCATGTCCACTCCATCTTAGAGACACCAGTCAATCAGCTGTTCTGACTGTTGTCAAGGACAACAGTGAAAGGGTGAACAGACTAACTCAGAGATTGATACCTATTCCGTACCATCACTGTCTCTTTCTATGTTACCCTGTGGGGATGCCCCTGGAAACACCGAGCATGAACACCCCTTGTAGTGGTTTGGTGTGTTGTCGCGTACCTATGAAAACAACTTATTGATGACGTCTCATCATTTCAACTTAGCACTATTGTACTGAACACTCAGTTTTCACTGGGTGTTTTTTCTGTTGCTTCAGAGAATTGTGCTCATATTTTGTTAAACCATTATCATGTTGCCAATAATGTGTTTTGTCGTATTTGTCATACACAGAATATAATTGTCAGAGGGAGAAATTAAGACTGATCCAGATGTCTGTCACAGACAAGAACCTGTGAACAGTGAGAGACTACATCCTAGATCCAATCCTATCCATTCCTTAATGCTGCTATTTAAACACTGAATTCTGATAGATGAGTCTCTTTGCAGCATGATTGGGTTCAGTTAGTGGTAGTCTTAAGCAGTTTGGTTTCATTTGTTCTCAGTCAAGGTATTTACCTCCCTTCATGTAACAGTTGAAAGGGGATAAATATGTAGCAACATCACTCTTCGTGTAGACTGGATTTTCCCAAGTCAGTAGGCCTAGGAGTCTACCAGGGAAACACCTTACCTGAACAACACCTTGGTAAAGGCCTTGGTGTCATTGAAGGCAATATCTGCTAGCTACAGGGAATTTCCTCCACTTGCAACTACCCTAGGGAGCGGCAATCTTACCCAGGCATGTGCCCTGCATGCCCGGTTGGTAATCCGACCCTGCTGCTCCCACACCGGCCATCACAGGGTAAGATTGCCCACCATTTTACTACAGTACACTCTGGTGTTTTTACTGTAAGAGAGCAGTAGAGAGTAGGAGCGAGCCATAAACAGCCCCCAGCCTCATGTTGTGTTGTTATGCTGATATCGTCTGGGTACCATGGGGTGACTGTGTTTGTAAATGCATGCCACGTTTTAAATGTGTGTTCTGCATAGGTTTGATCATTCTGCAATAAAGTGTTTCATAAAAAAATAAAAAAATCCCTGACAATTCAGATGACATTGTAGGGCTTTCTATGCATGAAACAAGAGTTGTGAGTGCAAACAGGGTATCTTTCCTACCAGTAGCCTCCTCCTGAGCTGAGTGTTGAGCGTTGGAATACGTACAGTAGACACCAGAAACGTGGCTCACAAAGTGGTTTACGCAGCTCTACGGGTTTAAGAGTCTATGAACAAGCTGGAATGGTGTGTCTGTTTGTGCAGTGGTGGAAAAAGTACCCAATTGTCATATTTGAGTAACAGTAAAGATACCTTAATAGAAAATGACTAAAGTAATGTGAAAGTCACCCAGTACAATCCTACTTGAGTAAAAGTCAAAAAATATTTTGTTTTAATTATATTTAAGTATCAAAAGTAAATGTAATTGGTAAAATGTACTTAAGTATCAAAAATAAAAGTAAAAGTATAAATCAACTCAAATTCAACCTCACGGCACCATTTTCTTGTTTTTTAAATTTACAGTTAGTCAGGGGCACGCTCCAAACCTCAGACATAATTTATAAATGAAGCATGTGTTTAGTGAGTCCGCCAGCAGCAGTAGGGATGACCAGGGATGTTCTCTTGATAAGTGTGTGAATTAGACAGTTTTCCTATCCTGCTAAGCATTCAAAATCTATCGAGTACTTTTGGGTGTCAGGGAAAATGTATAGAGTAAAAAGTACATAATTGTCATTAGGAATGTAGTGAGGTAAAAATATAAAGTTGGCCTCGAACCACGGACACTCTGCACACATCAACAACTGACACCCTCGAAGCACCCTTACCCATTGCTCCACACAAACCATGGCCCTCACAGAATAATGGGAACAACTACTTCAACGTCTCAGAACAAGGGACGTCACCGATTGAAACGGTATTAGTGCGCACCGCGCTAACTAGCTAGCCATTTCACACTGGTTACATATAGATACCCCAAAAACCTACTTAAGAATGTACTTTCAATAATTTTTACTTAAGTACTTTACATCACTGTGATTGTGTGTGCTTCACTGTGCGTGCGTGGGTATGGGAATCCTCATGCTAAGTTTGAGTGTGTATCTGCTTTCTATTTTAAGATGGTCTTTCTTTGACAGTGGAACAACTTGGTGTATGTGTATAATTTCACTCGCTCTTTATCTGAGTCAAGATCAAGAATACAATTATGAATATAATTATTCGATAAATAAGTACAAACTTTTGCGTCCTTTTTTCAGAGTAACATACAACATGTTGGTGTGTATTGCCTCAAGCTCTCTAGAAATAACTTTTAAAGGTCATACAACCGAGTAAATTGAAATGGAATGTTGAACACTTCTAAGCTTGTTCCATAAGGTGCTGCTAAATTACAAACCGTGTACAGTGGGGAAAAAAAGTATTTAGTCAGCCACCAATTGTGCAAGTTCTCTCACTTAAAAAGATGAGAGAGGCCTGTAATTTTCATTATAGGTACACTTCAACTATGACAGACAAAATGAGGAAAAAAAATCCAGAAAATCACATTGTAGGATTTTTAATGAATTTATTTGCAAATTATGGTGGAAAATAAGTATTTGGTCACATACAAACAAGCAAGATTTCTGGCTCTCACAGACCTGTAACTTCTTCTTTAAGAGGCTCCTCTGTCCTCCACTCATTACCTGTATTAATGGCACCTGTTTGAACTTGTTATCAGTATAAAAGACACCTGTCCACAACCTCAAACAGTCACACTCCAAACTCCACTATGGCCAAGACCAAAGAGCTGTCAAAGGACACCAGAAACAAAATTGTAGACCTGCACCAGGTTGGGAAGACTGAAACTGCAATAGGTAAGCAGCTTGGTTTGAAGAAATCAACTGTGGGAGCAATTATTAGGAAATGGAAGACATACAAGACCACTGATAATCTTCCTCGATCTGGGGCTCCACGCAAGATCTCACCCCGTGGGGTCAAAATGATCACAAGAACGGTGAGCAAAAATCCCAGAACCACACGGGGGGACCTGGTGAATGACCGGCAGAGAGCTGGGACCAAAGTAACAAAGCCTACCATCAGTAACACACTACGCCGCCAGGGAATCAAATCCTGCAGTGCCAGACGTGTCCCCCTGCTTAAGCCCGTACATGTTCAGGCCCGTCTAAAGTTAGAGAGCATTTGGATGATCCAGATGAGGATTGGGAGAATGTCAGATGAAACCAAAATATAACTTTTTGGTAAAAACTCAACTCGTCGTGTTTGGAGGACAAAGAATGCTGAGTTGCATCCAAAGAACACCATACCTACTGTGAAGCATGGGGTGAAACATCATGCTTTGGGGCTGTTTTTCTGCAAAGGGACCAGGACGACTGATCCGTGTAAAGGAAAGAATGAATGGGGCCATGTATCGTGAGATTTTGAGTGAAAACCTCCTTCCATCAGCAAGGGCATTGAAGATGAAACGTGGCTGGGTCTTTCAGCATGACAATGATCCCAAACACACCGCCCAGGCAACGAAGGAGTGGCTTCAGAAGAAGCATTTCAAGGTCCTGGAGTGGCCTAGCCAGTCTCCAGATCTCAACCCCATAGAAAATCTTTGGAGGGAGTTGAAAGTCCGTGTTGCCCAGCGACAGCCCCAAAACATCACTGCTCTAGAGGAGATCTGCATGGAGGAATGGGCCAAAATACCAGCAACAGTGTGTGAAAAACTTGTGAAGACTTACAGAAAACGTTTGACCTCTGTCATTGCCAACAAAGGGTATATAACAAAGTATTGAGATAAACTTTTGTTATTGACCAAATACTTATTTTCCACCATAATTTGCAAATAAATTCATAAAAAAACCTACAATGTGATTTTCTGGATTTTCTTTCCTCATTTTGTCTGTCATAGTTGAAGTGTACCTATAATGAAAATTACAGGCCTCTCTCATCTTTGTAAGTGAGAGAACTTGCACAATTGGTGGCTGACTAAATACTTTTTTTCCCCATTGTAAGTACCTGTATGTATGCTTGTGTCACGTGTGCTCCCTCTCCGGCCTCTAAGTCACCAGGCTGCTCATTAGGGCGCTCACCTGTCACCAGCGTTATGCGCATAAATGACACTCACCTGGTCTCCATCCCTTCCTTGATTACTTGCCCTTTATGTGTCACTCCCTTTAGTTTCTGCCCCAGATGTCATTGTTTCTGTTTCATGTCGGTGCGCTGTTTGTGTTTCTTGTTTTGTTCATTAAATGTGTTCCCTCCCTGAACTTGCTTCCCGACTCTCAGCGTACATCGTTAAAGAATGGTGACTCAACTAAAGGAAGCATAAGGGAGTGTTTTTTTTGTTGTTGTTTTTTTGGGGGGGGGTGATGTCGTTCCGGGTATTGGAGCCGGAGATACCTGGGAGGCCTCGGACGGTTTGTAGGCTCCCATGCCTAGCTGGGTGAACAGGTTCCCGTGCCTCACCTGAGGCAACCGGGGAGGTCTCAGCTTGCTCTCGCTCCTCAGCCAGTTCATCAGGTTTCTGCCCCTCAGCGGAGGTGACCAGTCCTCTCCGGATCCCCGGGAAAGCAGACTGAACCAGGATTTCCTCTAGGATTTTGCATGTTACTCAGCTCTATTCCATTTATTTTAATACTAAAAAACTCCCTAGTCATTCCAATGACAAACAAACTCGTAACATGATGCAGCCAGCACTATGCTTAAAAATATTAACAGTGGTACACACTGATGTGTTGTATTTGCCACAGACATAACGCTTTGTATTCAGACATGTTCATTTTTTTGCCACATCATTTTTTTCCCTTTACTTTAGTGCTCTATTGCAAACAGGATGGATGTTTAGGAATATTTTCATTCTTTACAGGTTTACATCTTTTCACTCTGTCATTTAGGTTAGTATTGTTGAGTAACTACAGTGTTGTTGATCCATCTTCATATTTCTTCTATCACAGCCATTAATCTCTCTAACTGTTTTAAAGTCACCACTGGCCTCATGGTGAAATCCCTAAGCGGTTTTCTTCCTCTCTGGCAACTGAGTTAAGAAGGACACCTGGATCTTTGTAGTGACTGGGTGTATTGATACACCATCCAAAGTGTAGATAACTTCACCATGCTCAAATGGATATATTATTTTTTACCCATCTACCAATAGGTGCCCTTCTCTGTGAGGCATTGGAAAACCTTCCTGATCTTTGTGGTTGAATCTGTGTTTTGAAATTCATTGCTCGACAGAGGGACTTTACAGATATTTGTATGTGTGGGGTACAGAAATTAGGTGGTCATTAAAAAATCATGTTAAAAACTATTATTGCACACAAAGTGAGTCAATGCAACATATTATGTGACTTGTTAAGCACATTTTTACTCCTGAACTTATTTGGCTTGCCATAACAAATGGTTAAATAATTATTGTGTAACGTAGACGCAGGGATTCAGGAAATAAGTGCATTGTGAGTTTAATGATAACGAACATGGAACAAATACAAAACGAGAAGCGTCTAACAAGGAAATAAACAATACTACCTGATGACTGACAGAACAGAGTACTAAATAAATGGCAGGCGTGCATAATTACGGGTTGCCAAGACAGGTGGTTAGTTAAAACCTGTTAGGAAGCGGCGGCAGTGTTTGGAGGTTTGGAGAGTCTAGCGTGCCCAAAGTAAAATGCCTTGTACTCAGGCCCAGAAACTAGGATATGCACATAATTAGTAGTATTGGATAGAAAACAATCTGATGTTTCTGAAACTAATGTCCACTTAGTTTTCCCATTGACATGCTATTGAAAGGAGGGGGATCCAGCTCCCAGATTGCAGTACCTATGGCTTCCACTAGAAGTCAACACGCTTTAGACAAGGTTTAATGCATTTATCTTTAAAAATCAAGGAGTAAGAGATGTTTTGCCAAGTGGACTAAGGAAGTCACTCATCTCTTTGATGCGCGGAACCGAGAGCATGCGCCTCGGTTTTTTCCTTTTCTATCGCCCAGGATATTATCTGTGTAAAATATTATAGTTTAGATACATTTTAGTGTACCTAAGGATCAATTTGAAACGTTGTTTGAGTTGTTTGAACAGTTTATAGGTATGTCTTGTTTATTGGACGAGTGGACGGTGGATTTCTGAACAAAACGTGCCAACCAAGTGGAACTTTTAGGATATAAAGAGGGACTTTTTCGGACAAAAGGAACATTTATTGTGTTGCTGGGACCCTTCCGATTGCCATCAGAGGAAGATCTTTAAAGGTAAGCAATCATTTTTATCGCCTTTTCTGATTTTTGTGACACCCATGCTGGTTATGTTACTATGCTAATGCTGGAAATATGCGGGGCGCTGTCCTCAGACAATCAAATGTTATGCTTTCACCGTAAAGCCTTTTTGAAATCAGACAACACTGTGAGATTACCAAGATTCTAAGCGTTTAAAGAGTGTGCAACACTTGTATTTTCATGAATGTTTACTACTTTTGTATTTTGAATTTGGCGCTCTGCATTTTTCCGGATGTTGTCGCAGGTGAGGCGCCATCGCCCCACTGATCCCAAATAAGTTTTTAACCATCGACATCGAGCACAGGAGCAGGGCAGCTGGAGTAGACGTGACAGTACAGCAGGACAAAGTTGATGTTGGGATCTAGAATGTCTTCCACCAGAACCCAGGCGGGGCTTTCCTCGATGTCCAGGGGAGGTGGAGGGTGTGGTGGGGGATGGCCTCAGCCAGGGGTCCAGGAACCATGAAAAGAGGGTGAGATCCGGCAGTTAGTAGAAAGCTGTAATTTATATGTCACCCTATTGACCCTCTGGAGGACCTTGAATGGCCTCACAAAACAGAAGACTCAGCTTCTTACAGGACAGATGGAGTGGGAGGTTCCTGGTGGAGAGCCAGACACGATCACCAGGAGGGTACACGGGAGCCTCATTGCAGTGGCGATCCGCCTGTGGCGATCCGAACCACTCATCCACTGCAGGAGCTTCAGTCTGGCTCAGGGTCCACAGGGTGGAGGTTAACACCTCACAACCTGGTTGTAAATCAAGGAAAGAAGATTCAGGTGTCCCTCTCAAAATCCACCAGAGGAATGTGCCTTTGTTTCACATACTTTTGCAGTCGAAACACTAACACGTTCTAAAGCGAACACTGGAACAATATTTCTAATATAGAATGTGAACAAACTGTATAAATTGGGTTAAGAATCACGTCATAGACGCGTAGAGCTGCAGCCCACGTTTTAAGTGGTTTGAACTCTGAATCTCAACATGAGGTAGAGACGATAAAGTCACCTCCCGGACAATCATTGGTACGGCTGATTAGCTGTCCTAAGTAAAGTATCTACAAAAGCGAATTGAAGTGGAACCATTCTACTACTCTGCTCAAACCACAGTAGTATGCTAATCTCATAACCCCACTGGGAACCATCAACATGGCTGGCTACCCTATCTTCCAGAGCAAAAGGAAGGAGAATTAACTACACAAGTCACTGGATGATTGAAGAAGAGAACAACAGAGAAACCTCTTTTGAACAATCAGAGCCTTACAAGCATGCCGCAAAAAGGCCCAACCTCCTTTCCAAGAAGCCCCTGTCCACTGAGAAAAACCAACGTTAAGTGTCTCTGTCTTGCTCTCTCGGGAGATGGTAACTCTTTATTAAACAACTGTTTTCATGGTGCTCCAATTCCTATTGAGTTAAATGTTACATGATTAATGTAATCGGGTAACAATTTAACATAGTATCAGGAAAAGGTAAGACCCTGATGCAGACCGTGTTGGCTCAGGGTCAGGTCATGCAGAGGTTGGAAATACAGATAAGGGCAAAGGTACAGGACGGCAGGCTCAGGGGCAGCCAGAGTGGTCAAGCGGGCAGGTTAAGGGTCAGGAAAGGCAAGGGTCAAAAACCAGGAGGGTGAGAAAAAGTGAGGCTGGGAAAACCAGGAGCTGACAGGACAAACTCTGGTAAGCATGACAAACAAGACGAACTGGCAACAGACAAACAGAAAACACAGGTATTAGTACACAGGGTAAAATGGGGAAGATGGGCGACAAATGGAGGGGGGTGGAGACCAGCACAAAGACAGGGGAAACAGATCAGGGTGTGACAGTACCCCACCCTAGGGGCTCCTACCTGGGCGCATACCTGGTTGACCAGGGTGCCGGCGGTGGAAGTCGGCGATGAGGACTGAGTCCAGGATGTCTCTATAGGGGACCCAGAATCTCTCCTCCAGGTCATAACCATCCAAGTCAACCAGGTACTGGAAACCCCTGCCCTGCTATTCCCCAGCTGAGTGCCGTCACCAGGCATGAGGTGGGACGAATGGTCTTGAGTTCAGGGGTAGTAGTATTGGGAATTGTCCAGTACAATCAGCTGAAGTCTGAGTTTAAATACGCTTAGCTTGGAGTCAATAAAACTTGTTTTTCAACCAATCCACAAATTTCTTGTTAAACAGAAAATATTGTCATGCCTTTAGAAGCTTCTGATAGGCTAATTGACATAATTTGAGTCAATTGGAGGGGTACCTGTGGATGTATTTCAAGGCCTACCTTCAAACTCAGTGCTTCTTTGCTTGACATCATGGGAAAATAAAAAGAAATCAGCGAAGACCTCAGAAAAAAGATTGTAGACCTCCGCAAGTCTAGTTCATCCTTGGGAGCAATTTCCAAACGCCTGAAGGTACCACGTTCATCTGTACAAAAATTAGTACGCAAGTATCTACACCATGGGACCACGCAGCCGTCATATCGTTCAGGAAGGAGACGCGTTCTGTCTCCTAGAGATGAACGTACTTTGGTGCAAAAAGTGCAAATCAATCCCAGAACAACAGAAAAGGACCTTGTGAACATGCTGAAGGAAACAGGTACAAAATAATCTATATCCACAGTAAAACGAGTCCTATATCGACATAACCTGAAAGGCCGCTCAGCAAAGAAGAAGCCACTGCTCGAAAACTGCCATAAAAACGCCAGACTATGGTTTGCAACTGCACATGGGGACAAAGATTTCTCCAAAAAGTGCAATGTCCTCTGGTCTGATGAAACAAAAATAGAACTGTTTGGCCATAATGACCATCATTATGTTTGGAGAAAAAAGGGTGAGGCTTGCAAGAACACCATCCCAACCGTGAAGCACGGGGGTGGCAGCATCATGTTGTGGGGGTGCTTTGCTGCAGGAGGGACTGGTGCACTTTACAAAATAGATGGCATCATGAGGAAAATTATGTGGATATATTGAAGCAACATCTCAAGACATCAGTCAGGAAGTTTTAGTTTAGAAATGGGTCTTCCAAATGGACAATGACCCCAAGCATACTTCCAAAGTTGTGGCAAAATGGCTTAACTTCTTTGGGAGCAGCACACGAGGTGACGGTTTTGGAGACCCTGGCGTGCCCAAAGTAAAATGCCTCCCATTCAGGCCCAGAAAATAGGATATGCACATATTTAGTACCATTGGATAGGAAATACTCTGAATTTTCTAGAGGTTTTAACATTTCGTCTGTGAGTATAACAGAACGGATATGGCAGGCAAAAACCCGGGGAATTTCTGTCCTGGAAAAAGTGGTTTTGACACATTGCCTCATTTGGAACCCCTCCCTTATGAAAATGCCCATATAAGGGCATATGAATGCAGTACCTATTGCTTCCTCTGGATGTCAACAGTCTCGAGAAAGTGTTTTGATTCTTCTTAGCTGCTTTTAGATTGTAGAAGAAGACGAATAAGGAAGTGGCCACACAGATGTCAATAGAAGAAAATGTGCGTTCCCGGCTGGCGCGTTCTGTGTTTTTTTCCTTTCTTATCGCCCAGTTTATATTCCGGTTGTAATATTATACAACATATACATAAAAGTGTTCCTAAGGATACATTTAAAATTATGTTTGATTGTTCTTGGACAAGTTTATAGGTATAAGTTGAACGAGTTCTCTTCACGTTTCAATGGAGGAGTCGACGCTGTATTTTCTCATTATAACGCGCCAACCAAACAGAGATTTATGGATATAGTACATTACTTTTTCTAACAAAAGAAGCATATATTGTCTTCATTGGACACTTGGGAAGCCCTCAGCAGAAGTTCTTCAAAAGGTAATTGATTTGTTTTCGCTGTGAAATGTATGTGTGAACTGTGAAGGCTTATGAATTTATGGGAACAATATGTGGGGTGCTATCCTCAAACAATCAAATGTGGTGCTTTCGCCGTAAAGCCTTTTTGAAATCTAGCGCCCCACCGCTCCCTAAGAAGTTAACCTCTCCGGGCTAGGGGGCAGTGTTCGGAAGTTCAGAGAGCCTGGCGAGCCCAAAGTAAAAGGACCAGAAGCTAGGATATGCATATAATTAGTTGTATTCGATAGAAAACACTTTGAAGTTTCTAAAACTGTTAAAATAATGTCTGTGAGTATAACAGAACTTATGTGGCAGGCAAAAATCAGAGGAAAATATGTTTTTATCATGTCACAGTTTTTTCCATTGACTTGCTATTGTCTATAGAAGGAATTAGCTCCCAGATTGCAGTTCCTATGGCTTCCACTAGATGTCAACAGTCTTTAGACATGGTTTCAGGTTTGTTTTTTTGAAAAATGTACAAGAAATAGAAGTTCTCACAAGTGGCTGTTGAAACGGACACTACTGTTTTGCGCGCGTGACTGTATGCGCGCTCTTCGTTATTTTTATTTTATTCTACCCTGTCTGAAATATTATTGTTTATTTAGATATTTGACAACCTGAGGATTAATAAAAAACATTGTTTGACTTGATTGGACGAACTTTACTGGTACTTTTGGGATTTCTTTGTCTGCATGTTGAATGACTGGATTACAGAACTCCATGGCACCAAATAACTGACTTTTTGGGATATAAAAAAAAAGGACTTTATCGAACAAAACAACAATCTTTTGTGTTCCTGGGACCCTTGTGATTGCAAACAGAGGAAGATCTTCAAAGATAAATGATTTATTTTATCGCTATCATTGATTTTGTAACGCCTGTGCTGGTTTGAATAATATTTTGTTGTGGTGCGCTGTCCTCAGATAATCAAATGTTTATCTTTCGCCGTAAAGCCTATTGTAAATCTGACAACGCGGTTCGATTACCAAGATTCTAAGCTTTAGAATAGTGTACAACACTTGTATTTTCATGAATGTTTAATATGACTATTTTTGTCATTTGAATTTGGCGCTCTGCATTTCACCGGTCCACTGATCCCTGAGAAGTTTTAAGCAGACCAAGAACAAGGTAACCTGCATAAACGACTACTGACCCATAGCACTCACATCTGTAGCCATGAAGTTCTTTGAAAGGCTGGTCACGGCTCACATCATCACAATTATCCCAGAAACCCACTCCAATTTGCATACCGCCCCAACAGATGATGCAATCTCTATTGCACTCAACACTGCCCTTTCCCACCTGGACAAAAGGAAAACCTATGTGAGAATGCTATTAATTGACTACAGCTCAGCGTTCAACACCATAGTGCCCTCAAAGCTCATCAATAAGCTAAGGACCCTGGGACTAAACACCTCCCTCTGTAACTGGATCCTGGACTTCCAGACAGGCCGGCCCCAGGTGGAAAGGGTAGGTAACAACACATCCGCCACACTGATCCTCAACACAGGGGCCCCTCAGGAGTGCGTGCTCAGCTCCCTCCTGTACGCCTTGTTCACTCATGACTGAACGGCCAGGCACGACTCCAACACTATCATTAAGTTTGACGATGACACAACAGTGAGAGGCCTGATCACCGACAACAACTATAGGGAGGTGTCAGGACAACAACCTCTCCCTCAACGTGATCAAGACAAAGGAGATGATTGTGGAACTGCATTAAAAAGAGGACAGAGCCCGCCCCAATTCTCATCGATGGGGCTGCAGTGGAGCAGGATGAGAGCTTCAATTTCCTTGGTGTTCACATCACCAACAAACTAACATGGTCCAAGCACACCAAGACAGTTGTGAAGAGGGCATGGCACCTATTCCCCATCAGGAGACTAAAAAAGATTTGGCATGGGTCCTCAGATCCTCAAAAAGTTCTACAGCTGCACTATCGAGAGCATCCTGGCTGGTTGCATCACTGTCTGGTATGGCAACTGCTCGACCTCCGACCGCAAGGCACTACAGAGGGTAGTGCAAACAGCCTAGTACATCACTGGGGCCAAGCTCCCTGCCATCCAGGACCTCTATACCAGGCGGTGTCAGAGGAAGACCCTAAAAATCTCATATGTATATACTATACTCTATACCATCTACTGCATCTTGCCTATACCGTTCAGACATCGCTCATTTATATATTTATATGTACATACTCGTATTCATTCCTTTACACTTGTGTGTATAAGGTAGTTGTTGTGAAATTGTTAGATTACTTGTTAGATACTACTGCATGGTCGTAACTAGAAGCACAAGCATTTCGCTACACTCGCATTAACATCTGCTAACTATGTGTATGTGACAAATAAAATTTTATTTGATTTTATTTGAAAATTGTCAAAGACTCCAGCCACCCTAGTCATAGACTGTTCTCTCTGCTACCACACGGCAAGCGGTACCGGGAGCGCCAAGTCTAGGTCCAAGAGGCTTCTCAACAGCTTCTACCCCCAAGCCATTAGACTCCAGAACACCAAATCAAATGGCTACCCAGACTATTTGCATTGCCCCCCCTCAACTAACCGGTGCCCCCGCACATTGGCTCTGTACCGGTACCCGCCTGTATAAAGTCTCGCTATTGTTATTTTACTGCCGCTCTTTAATTACTTGTTAATTTTATTACTTATTCTTGTCCTTATTTTGATTTTTTTTGTAAATGCATTGTTGGTTAGAGTAAGCATTTCACTGTAATGTTGTATTCGGCGCATGTACAATTTGATTTGATTTTAATTCTAACACACTGATACATGATGAGTCACTTTACTGCATGATTGGGTTCAGTTAGTGGTAGTCTTAAGCAGTTTGGTTTCATTTGTTCTCAGTCAAGGTATTTACCTCCCTTCATGTAACAGTTGAAAGGGATCCAAAATGTAGAAACATAATATATCAGTCACTCACACTTTACATGTAGACTGGATTTTCTGATTTGGTTTCTGCTCTTACTATTACCTCCAACTCAGCATACCTTGATCAAGCCCATTTTCTTGGGACTTGAATGTAAGTTGAGAAAGATCAAAGAGTTTAATTTCTAAGTAAACAGAAACAACCCTGTGTGGCATTCTCCCAAGTAAATAGGCCTATGAGTTAGGAATTCACCAGGGCAACACCTCACCAGAACAACACCTAGGTAATAGCCTCTATGTTGCTTTGATCATTCTGCAATGAAGTGTATCATTTCCAGTGTTTTCCCTGACATTTCAGATTGCATTGTAGGCCAAAGTTTCCCAAACTCGGTCCTGGGTTTTGGTTTTTGCCTTAGTACTACACAGCTGGTTCAAATAATTAAAGCTTGATGACGAGTTAGTTATTTGAATCAGCTGTGTAGTGCTAGGGCAAAACCCAAAGCCCAGGACCGAGTTTGGGAAACCCTGTTGTAGGCTTATCTATGCATGAAACAAGAGTTGTGTGTACAAACAGAGCGTCTTTCCTCCCTGTAGCCTCCTCCGGAGCTGAGTGTTGAGTGCTGGATATATACAACCAAAGTGGTTTATGCAGACACAGGAGGCAGATGGTTGGAGTCTTACAATGTTTATTAATCCAAATGGAATAGGCAAGAGAATGGTCTTCGACAGGCAAAAAGGTAAAAACCAGTTCAGAGTCCAGGAGGAACAGAGCGGCTGACACGCTCGTGGTCAAAGCAGGCAGAATGGTCAGGCAGGCGGGTACAGAGTACAGAAACAGGCAAGGGTCAAAACCGGGAGGACTAGAAAAAAAGAGAATAGCAAAAAGCAGGAGAACAGAAAAAACGCTGGTTGACTTGAAAAAACATACAAGATGAACTGGCACAGAGATATGAAACACAGGGATAAATACACTGGGGGAAATAAGCGACACCTGGAGGGGGTGGAGACAATCACAAGGACAAGTGAAACAGATCAGGGCGTGACAACAGATGCCGGGAGCTGACACTGTCGTGGTCCATGTGGGGTCAAACGACATCAGGAGGGCTAGCTCGGAACATTTCAAAATTGATCTTAAGGAGCTGATTTTAGCATTAAAAGACTCCAAAAAACAGCCAATAATTTCAGGTCCAGTACCATCGTTGGGCCAAGAGTGTGAAAGATTCAGTAGAATGCTAGCATTACACATCTGGCTAAAAGACTACTGTAGCTCTGCTGGAGTCACTTTTATTGATACTTTGACACCTTCTGGAAACAAAAGATAATCTACAGGAATTTTTTATTTTACCTTTATTTAACTAGGCAAGTCAGTTAAAAACAAATTCTTATTTTCAATGATGGCCTATGAACAACTTCATAGGGAGCGGTGGGGCGCTACCCGGTGACACTACCCGGTGAAATGCAAGGCGCCAAATTCAAAATCCAAAAGTTGAATTATTAAACATGCATCAATATACAAGTGTGTCATAGTCATCAAAAGCTCTGCTTCTTGGCAATATCACAGCGTTGTCACCACATTTTATTGTTTGAGGGTAGCACCCCACATATTTTTACCATTACCATAAATTCATTAGCCTTCACGGTTCACAGAAAACACATTTCACAGCGAAAACAAATCAATTACCTTTTGAAGAACTTCTGCTGAGGGCTTCCCAAGTGTCCAACGAAGACAATCCATGGTTCTTTTGTTAGAAAAAGTAATGTATTATATCCATAAATCTCCGTTTGGTTGGCGCGTTATAATGAGAAAATATAGTGTCGACTCCTCCATTGAAACGTGAAGAGAACTCGTTCAACTTATACCTATAAACTTGTCCAAGAACAATCAAACATAATTTTAAATGTATCCTTAGGAACACTTTTATGTATAAATAGTATAATATTTCAACCGGGAATATAAACTGGGCAATAAGAAAGGAAAAAACCAAAGAGCGCGCCAGCCGTCAACACGCGTTTTCTTCTATTGACATCTGTGTGGTCACTTCCTTATTCGTTTTCTTCTATGCTCTAAAAGCAGCTAAAAAGAATCAGAACACTTTCTCGAGACTGTTGACATCCAGAGGAAGCAATAGGTACTGCATTCATATGCCCTTATATAGACATTTTCATAAGGGAGGGGTTCTAAATGAGGCAATGTGTCAAAACAACTTTTTCCAGGACAGAAATTCCTCTGTTTTTTTGCCTGCCATATCCGTTCTGTTATACTCACAGACAAAATGTTAACACTTTTAGAAAATTCAGAGTGTTTCATATCCAATGGTACTAGATATGTGCATATCCTATTTTCTGGGCCTGAATGGGAGGCATTTTACTTTGGGCACACCAGACTCTCCAAAACCGTCACCTTGGGAGCCGCTCCCTAAGAAGTTAACCTACCAGGGTAGTTACAAACAGTACAGGAATGTATTAATCACATTTTTACTAACACTGCAGATTCTTGCTTTAAAGCAGTATCCAAATCCATAGGATGTAGTGATCACAATATAATAGCCATATATAGGAAAACTAAAATTCCAAAGACTGGGCCTAATATAGCGTATAAGAGGTCATACATAAATTTTGTAGTGATTCATATGTTGATGATGTAAAGAATATTTGCTGGTCTGTGGTGTGTAATGAGAAGCAACCAGATGCTGCACTCAACGCATTTATGAAACTACTTATTCCAGTTACTAATAAGCACGCACCCATTAAGAAAATTATTGTAACAACTGTTAAATCCCCTTGGATCGATGAGGAATTGAAAAATGGTATGGTTGAGAGGGATGAGGAAAAAGGTATGACAATTAAGTCTGGCAGCCCAACTGATTGGCAAACATACTGCAAATTAAGAAATCATGTGACTAAACAAAATAAAAATAAACTACACAATAAAACAAATATATATTCTATAAAGAATGATAGTAAAAATCTTTGGGGCACTCTTTGGGGCGTCATTTCGGCTCCTTCATTTATTGAATCAGATGGCTCATTCATCACAAGGCCCACTGATATTGCAAACTACTTTAATGACTTTTTCATTGGCAAGATAAGCAAACTTATGGATAACATGCCAGCAACAAATGCTGACACTATACATCCAAGCATATCGAACCAAATTATGAAAGACAAGAATTGTACTTTTGAATTCTGTAAAGTCAATGTGGAAGAGGTGAGAAAATGGGGACACACTATGCAGTAGTAGCTAAGATTATAGACTGTCTGTCTATAATAAAGTGATGCTCTGCCTTCCTAACAACACTATCAACAAGGCAGGTCCTACAGGCCCTAGTATTGTCACACCTTGACTACTGTTCAGTCGTGTGGTCAGGTGCCACAAAAAAGGACGTAGGAAAATTGCAATTGGCTGAGAACAGGGCAGCACGGCTGGCCCTTGGATGTACACATAGAGCTAATATTAATAATATGCATGTCAATCTCTCCTGGCTGAAAGTGGAGGAGAAATTGACTTCATCACTACTTCTATTTATGAGAGGTATTGACATGTTGAATGCACCGAGCTGTCTGTCTAAACTACTGGCACACTCCTCGGACAACCAGGCATACCCCACAAGACATGCCACAAGAGGTCTCTTCACAGTCCCCAAGTCCAGAACAGACTATGGGAGGCACACAGTACTACATAAAGCCATGACTACATGGAACTCTATTCCAAGTAACTGACGCAAGCAGTACAATTTGATTTAAAAGACAGATTAAAAAACACCTTATGGAACAGCGGGGACTGTGAAGCAACACAAACATTGGCACAGACACATGCATACACAGACACATATGATAACATACACAACATACATACACATGGATTTAGTACTGTAGATATGTGGTAGTGGTGGCATAGGGGCCTGAGGGCACACAGTGTGTTGTGAAATCTGTGAATGTATTGTAATGTTTTAAAATTGTATAAACTGCTATTTTGCTGGACTCCAGGAAGAGTATCTACTGCTTTGGCAGCAGCTAATGGGGATCCATAATAAATACAAATACAAATACATTCAAAAACAAAAAGAGCCATCTGGAGAACCAACCAATTTTCAGTTTGCATTCAACCTTCAGGAGTCTCTCCCTGGAATTGAGGTTGGGCGGAAAATTGTCAATCACTGGTATGTTTTAAAGCCCAGGGGCACTAGTGGAGCTGGTGATGAGAGCGAGATAGTAACTGGTTGTGCCAGACAGGTACTTTTACTCTCTCTTCCAAGGAAACACGAGAGGGAAGGTATATGGGTAGTTTAGCAGGGAGGAATTTGTTAAGTACCTCTCGCCAAATGACTCATTGCCTAAGAGGTGTCAAAGTAAGCTTTATAAGTAGCATTTGGATAAATCCATTGATTCCCTCACTATCAAGACACTAACAAGGTGGTCAGGTTTACTCTGTCCCTATATGTTCACTGTAGACCTACACTGTTATCTGTCCAGGCAGTAAGTTGTAAATTAAACATTTGTTAAATATTACATTGTAAATGGATACCTTATCCGACAAGTGCTCCTGAAAAAAAGTATGTCTCTGTCAGAAGTAGTGCAAATGGAGATTCTAACAAGTGTGGTCTTGTGGTCTACCCATCTTAGTGCTATGTAAGTATGTAGACTTAGTATCCTTAGCTGCCAACCATAGCACTGAGTCGACATGAAATACAATCTGTCAGTCAACCATAGCACAAAAAGAAAATGTACATTTTAAGTCAAATCCATACCTCTTCACTTCTAGGAACAGCTCAGCTGAAACGCCTAGAGTATAGAGCACTTTGTCGTATATTCTGGCATCTTCTCACACCCCCAGGACACAAAGCAAATTATTGGGTTGTGTACTGAGAAATACTTGCTTTGCAAAGGGTTCGGGAGTGAGGAGAGGGATAGGCTGGGATAATATTTGTTAGAGTTGTGTTTATAATGTGCACTGCGACAACCCTCTGCCATCTGCAATTCCAATTAAACCTGGACACTCAACCTATTGCACTTTATTGACCTAAACCTCGAATTCAATACAAAATTCCTGCAACAACAGCATCTGTACTGTCTGCAGGCCTGTAAATGCCTTTCTGATTTAGACAAGACCCTAGAAATCTGGGTAGTGACTAGGATGAGTCATCTCGTGCCTTAGGACGACCATCAATAAAATATGAGAACCTGAGACTGGCAGAGAGGGTCTTACTAAGACCTCGCAAACTACGCCTCTCACTAAAGCCCTGGGGACCTGAGATGTGTCACAAAGCAGCAACAGGTTATTAGTGGAACACCTATACACGCACACACTAATGCCTGCATGCACACACACACACACACGTATATACTAAACAAAGTGTAAACACCTACACTCACACGCTCTCTCACACATACACAATCTCTCTTTCGCACGCACACACATACTTGGTGAGGACACATGCCTGGGACACAGGAAAAAAAAACGATGTTCAGAGAGCCTGGAGGGATAGTGGGCCGTCCCTCACATGCTGCCTGTACCAAATGTCTCAAGTACCTCTACCACAGGTGAGTTCATGACACTTACCCAAAGGATATTAAGAGGAACGGTCCAAAATGGAAAAGGTGTCCTTGCTTCTGCTGATGGTGAGTACAGATCCAGCTTCTACAGAATTAGCTTTGACACAATAGGTTCATTTGCATAAACGTAAATATTTGACCTTTTAGTAATTTGCAGATGCTCTTATCTAGAGAATGTTAGTACATACTTTTTTCATACTTTTTCATACTATATTATGTAGTGAAATATAGATCACGGAAGTGTCATGTGGGTGCAGTATATCATGTCATAATATTAGTTTGACACTTTGAGTTTTTTCTCTCTGAACGCTGAAAGGTTATCAGTCTGTCTAGCCTACCTTATAAACAATAGCACAAAATGGCTGCCAGTGGTTTTAATGATGTTCAGTCAGAAGCTAAACACGCCACTCCCTTTTTCTGATCGGGGCTGAGCCACTCTGGTCTACTTAAGTATTGCCCCAGACCCGCAGAGGCATCTCACTGGCTATTTTTTTTTAAATAAAGTCAAAAAATGAATTAAAGGGTGCCTCCCGGGTGGAGCAGCAGTCTAAGGCGTCACTACAGACCCGGGTTTGATCCCAGACTGTGTCACAACCGGCCGTGACCGGGAGTCCCATAGGGCGGCGCACAATTGTCTCAGCGTTGTCCGGGTTCGGGTAGGGTTTGGCCGGGGGGGCTTTACTTGGCTCATTGCGCTCTAGCAACTCCTTGTGGCGGGCCGGGAGCCTGCAGGCTGACTTCGGTCATCAGTTGAACAATGTTTCCTCCGACACATTGGTGCAGCTGGCTTCCGGGTTAAGAGGGCGGGTGTTAAGAAGCGCGGTTTGGCAGGTCATGTTTCGGATGACGCATGACTCGACCTTCGCTTCTCCCGAGCACGATGGGGAGTTGCAGCGATGAGACAACATCACAATTGGATATCACGAAATTGGGGAGAAAAAAGTGGTAAAAATAAACTGGCTCATTTATTCAATAATAATTTATCGGGTATCATTGGTCTTCAAGCTTTTTTTCTTTTGTAATCTATAACAAATGTATTTTTATGTAGTCGGAAGTTTACATACACCTGGGCCAAATAGATTTAAACTCAGTTTTTCACAATTCCTGACATTTGATCCTAGTAAACAGTTATTTTTTATTTCAAGAATGTGAAATGTCAGAATAATAGTAGAGAGAACGATTTGATAGCATTGCCTTTAAATTGTTTAACTTGGGTCAAACGTTTCAGGTAGCCTTCCACAAGCTTCCCACAATAAGTTGGGTGATTTTTGTCCCATTCCTCCTGACAGAGCTGGTGTAACTGAGTCATGTTTGTAGGCCTCCTTGCTCGCGCACACTTTTTCAGTTCTGCCCACAAATTTTATATGGGATTGAGGTCAGGTCTTTGTGATGGCCACTCCAATACCTTGACTTTGTTGTCCTTAAGCCATTTTGCCACAACTTTGGAAGTATACTTGGGGTCATTGTCCATTTGGAAGACCCATTTGCGACCAAGCTTTAACTTCTTGACTGATGTCTTGAGATGTTGCTTCAATATATCCACGTAATTTTTCTACCTCATGATGCCATCTATTTTGTGAAGTGCACCAGTCCCTCTTGCAGCAAAGCACCCCCCACAACATGATGCTGCCACCCCCGTGCTTCATGGTTGGGATGGTGTTCTTTGGCTTGCAAGCCTCACCCTTTTTCCGCAAAACATAACGATGGTCATTCTGGCCAAACAGTTCTATTTTTGTTTCATCAGACCAGAGGACATTTCTCCAAAAAGTACGATCTTTGTCTGGCTTTTTTATCGTGGTTTTGAAACAGTGGCTTCTTCCTTGTTGAGCGGCCTTTCAGGTTATGTCGATATAGGACTCTTTTTTACTGTGGATATAGATACTTTTGTACCTGTTTCCTCCAGCATCTTCACAAGGTCCTTTGCTGTTTTTCTGCGATTGATTTGCACTTTTCGCACCAACGTACATTCATCTCTAGGAGACAGAACACGTCTCCTTCCTGAGGGGTATGACGGCTGCGTGGTCCCCATGGTGTTTATTCTTGCGTACTATTGTTTGTACAGATGAACATGGTACCTTCAGGGGTTTGGAAATTGCTCCAAAGGATGAACCAGACTTGTGGAGGTCTACAATATTTTTTCTGAGGTCTTGGCTGATTTCTTTTGATTTTCCCATGATGTCAAGCAAAGAGGCACTGAGTTTGAAGGTAGGCCTTGAAATACATCCACAGGTACACCTCCAATTGACTCAAATGATGTCAATTAGCCTATCAGAATCTTCTAAAGCCATGACATCATTATCTGGAATTTTCCAAGCTGTTTAAAGGCACAGTCAAGTTAGTGTATGTAAACTTCTGATCCACTAGAATTGTGATACTGTGAATTATAAGTGAAATAATCTGTTGCAAACAATTGTTGGATTAATTCTTGTGTCATGCACAAAGTAGATGTCCTAACCGACTTGCCAAAACTATAGTTTGTTAACAAGACATTTGTGGAGTGGTTGCAAAACAAGTTTTAATGACTCCAACCTAAGTGTATGTAAACTTACAACTTCAACTGTATTATACGTAAATTGGTTGCAGTAAATATGATCCCAACTCAATTGTTATAAACCTCACCTTGTGTTCAACCATAACAGCTTTGGAGTGAAATAAATGAATGATATGATAACTTAAAAATGTTGTTCCCCATCTAAACTCAAAACATAAGCTTGTTTTACTCCAATGTTTGTAAACAAAGTAAATGTAAACAACCAAAACATGGTTAAAGCTCTCGTTTTTATTTCATGGAGTCCTTGCATCCGTAGCTTAGTCTATGAATTTGAGAGTGGTTACATCTCTCCAGCCCCATCCCTCAGCTTTTAACAGAAACGGGCGGGGAAAACGCTTTGTTGTTTTTTTCCTCCTGCTGATTGCCGCTTTAAATCCTCATAACACACACCCCATTGAGTTCTAATGCCTATTCTAAAAAAAATGTACTTTAAGTTGTTCATTTGTGGTGCACCTTTTCAATTTGACCATCCCTTTACCAAGTTTACCAGCCCAAGGTGACCATCCCTTAGTGGGTCTTCAAGCTTTTACATGTTTTTATTTGATGTCTATGACAAATGTCTATGAAATGTTTGGTGTCCATGACACATATGTATGGAATCCAACTTTGCATGGCATATTTTCTGTGCTGTAAACAAAGTGAAGGTGTCTCGTGCCTTGTTGCTCTCTGTTTGCTGTGGTACACTGTCTGGAATCTACATGGGTTCTTCGGCTGTCCCCATCGAAGAACCCTTTTTGGTTCCAGGTAGATCTCACAGAGGTTTCTACCTGGAACCTAAAAGTGTTCTACCTGGAACCAAAAAGGGTTCTATCTTTAACCAAAAAGGGTTGTCGTATAGAGTCCAAAGTTGAGGTATTATAATACCCATAAAACCTAGTGGTCAAACAAAAATTGTTCCAATCATTACTCCACCATTCGTTTTCCAAAATTAGTATTTCATTTTATGGGGGTAAATACAGGCGACTATATTAATAAAAGTCACCTTGTCCTAGAGCTATGTACACGGTTATCAAAATGTCACGCCAGGGTAAGCCTACACGAAAACACAGCCCATATTTTACGTGTTTCTAAAAACTTCTATTGGAAAAATGAATGGAGGAAAAATGATCTGACTAGAAGGATGGCTGGTATGCCCTCACCCGTCTGAGTGGTCGGCTGTGAATAGCCTCACCCGCTATATACTTATAACTGATTGGTTTGGTTCTGCCCACTATTGTGCTGTCCGGTTAGAACATGATGTTGAGGCCCATACTGAACACTTGGTCAACACCACATGCTCACCCACACACACGCAGACACAGCTTTTTCTATTTGAGGATGTTTATATGATTGTGGTAATCCTAATCCTAATGACTTGGAATCTTATTGTTGTGGTTCTATAAGACAAAGATATGCACACATGTAAACAGTATTAGTTAAGGGTTATAACTATACAATATACATATACACTACCATTAAAAAGTTTGGGGTCACTTAGAAATGTCCTTGTTTTTGAAAGAAAAGCAAAAAAATGTGTCCATTAAAATAACATCAAATTGATCAGAAATACAGTGTAGACATTGTAAATGTTGTAAATGACTATTGTAGCTGGAAACGGCAGATTTTTTATGGAATATCTACATAGGATGTACAGAGGCCCATTATCAGCAACCATCACTCCTGTGTTCCAAAGGCATGTTGTGTTAGCTAATCCAAGTTTATCATTTTAAAAGGCTAATTGATCATTAGAAAACCCTTTTGCAATTATGTTAGCATAGCTGACAACTGTTGTTCTGATTAAAGAAGCAACAAAACTGGCCTTCTTTAGACTAGTTGAGTATCTGGAGCATCTATCAAGTATCCAGGTAAGACCCAAGTGCAGACCATGTTGAAGTAACTATGTTTATTGCAGCAAACAGAGGCAAAGGTAGAGGGCGGCAGGCAGGCTCAGGGCCAGGTCATGCAGAGGTCGGAAATCCAGATGGGGCAGAGGTACCGGACGGCAGGCAGGCTCAGGGTCAGGCAGAGTTGTCAGGCAGGTGGGTTCAGGGTCAGGACGGGCAAGGGTCAAAAACCAGGAGGGCGAAAAGACAGGAGCTGACAGGGCAAAATGCTGGTAAGCTTGACAAACAAGATGAACAGGCAACAGACAAACATAAAACACAGGTATCAGTACACAGGGGATAATGGGGAAGATGGGCAACACCTGGAGGGGGGTGGACACAAGCACAAAGACAGGTGAAACAGATCAGGGCATGACAGTACACACACCAGAACTCCCTCCAGAACTGGGACGAGAACTGAGGACCCCGGGAACTGCACCATGAGCTGGGCTGGGCCGTCCAAAGCCAGGGAGATGTGAGACTAGGGATGGTGGGGGACAGGCAGAGGTTGGAGGAGACCAGCCGGAGCTTGCCGATGAGTCTTATTCTGTGCACAAACTGTGCAAGCGACGACAAATGCAGACACGTCCGGGATCATGGTAGGCCAGGGTCCGGGTCCGACGGGCGCCCGGGTGGCAGACCAGCTTGGGGGAGGGGGCCCACGCCAGAAGTGCGGAGCGGACGGTATCAGAAACCAACCAAATTGTTTTTGCTGAGAATGCTGTGCCTCACGGACCTGCTTCCCTATTCCCCAGCTGAGTATCGTCGCCAGGCATGAGGTGGGAAGGATGGTCTCGGGTTCCGGGGTAGTAGTCCGGGGGCTGTAGCGACTTGACATTCTTAGATCCCGGGTGATACGAGAGGGAACATTTTATCCGTGTGAACAGCAGGGCTCATCTGGCTTGCCTGGAGTTGAGGTGCTTGGCGGTGCGGAGATACTCCAGGTTCTTGTGGTCAGTCCACACGATCCCCTCCAGCCAGTGCCTCCATTCTTCACCGCAAGAAGCTCCCGATTCCCCACACCGTAGTTCCTTTCCGTGGTGTTGAGGCGATGGGAGAAGAAGGCGCAGGGATGTAGCTTGAGGTCGAGGGCAGAACGCTGGGACAGGACAGCCCCCATTCTGACATCCAAGGCATTGGCCTCCACCACGAACTGATGAGATGGGTCCCCAGGAACCCCAGGAAACGTTGCAGCTGCACTCTGGATGTAGGCTGAGGCCAATCCATCACAGCTCTTACCTTCCCAGAATCCATCTGGACACTCCCAGCCGAATTGATGTAACCCAGAAAGGGGATGGTGAAGCAATGGAACTTGCACTTCTCCCTTCACAAACAGCTGATTCTCCAGAAGGTGTTGAAGGACCGGGCCGGACAAGGAGCACGTGTTCTTGAGGGGAGCGGGAGAAGACAAGGATGTCATCAAAGTAGATGAAGACGAACCAGTTCAACATGTCAAGAACTGTCTGGGATGACTCTAGAAGCTCTCCCATGGCAGCGCAATAAAACACCTTAATAAGGCCACTATGGGAAACGCTGTGTTAGCGTGTGCATGCAAAAGACTGTTAACCAATAAAAATAAAACTCTTCTGCAAAAGTATTTGTGCAACCAATGCAATAATAACACTTATGGCAGCACGGAATAATACTACATATGATAAACAATAGGCAATGCAGTTAAATAAAGGTGAAATAAAATAAAATGTAAATAAAGTAGGCTGAGCAGCCAAACTAACAGGACTTAAGAGAAACTGAAGGGATCTTGAAGGGAAGTTAGGTAGAGAGGAGAGGAGCAGGATGGCCTTCATGTTTACAATAATAGTTACAGTGTTCAGTTAATCATGCAATGTGTTTGCATTGCAACTTTATGGCATGTGAGACTAATACAGGCAATACACAGAATGGCAATGTCCTCTATCTTACATGGCTCCAATCATCCCCTGCTGCATTTAATGTACTTCCCACCATCATCATTACTCATCATGTACGCACACAGACACGCACGACATTATACAGTACATCCAACCTCTCCCACTGTCATGATGACTCCCACAGGTCTGTCACCTGCAATGATCCACACGTTCATCTTTATGTATTTTTACTACACACACCTGCAAATATTTTCTCTCTAATTGCATGTTTGCACTCTTATGTCATCAGGTCTCCATGATGGTGGCATTTGCACTGGCACATGATACTGGCAACTATACACTGAACAAGAGGGAAAAGAGGGTACGTCATGGGGTATTTCCAGAAATTAAAATACATTTGAGTTTAAAAACACAGGTACAATGACCCTCTTCCCCTCACCTGCTCTGATTTCCTAAAGGAGCTGCTGCTGCGTTCCAAAAGAAGGTGGGTCCTATCCACAGTTGAGCTATTGGAGGAGGACCCTGGACCTTTCCCTAAATTCGCCATTCAGGTAAAAACATCATATAGCAACAAGCAAGACAAATCTGTCTACACATGCTACCTCAGTAAAGGTAGAAAACCACTGGGCCAATAAATAGCATGTAATCATTCAACAGAAGAACAGTTCCAACATAACTCTGTAGTAAGCTTTACTGTGAACCCTGGACCGCTCTTGGGCTTCTCCTAAACCAGACCCAGTGTTCATAGCCCTGAAAACTGGTCATCTTTCCAGATGTTCAACGATAAAACGGCTACTTTCCAAAGTCACAAGTTTCAGTTATCTGGAACGGGAGTAACCGAGGAACCGCTGGGCCTGTTCTCCATCGACGACAATGACGGAGGGGTGTACGTACACAAGACTATCGACAGGGAGACATACCCCTTCTTTCATGTAAGCATCAACAGACAAAACCGATGGATGGACAGACAGACAATCTAAAAAGACAGACAAATGGAATATCTAAACATAACAGTAATATATTATTTCCCACAGATTATGTTTGACATCATTGACAAGGAGACTGGTATGCTTGTGGACAAGACTCTGGCGCTCGACATAGCGATTACGGACATCAATGACAATGCCCCTTACTTTGAGCAACCTGTCATGAAAGCCAGTGTAAAAGAGAACTTACCAGAGGGTTAGTACACACAAAGGCTGTAAATCATGTGTCTGTATATAATCCTTGTACAAAGTATACTTAGCTAGACCGTTCGCCCAAGAACTAGGCAGTTGTTGCATTCGGCTGAGAAATTAAGTGGCAAGTAGCTGCTCTTTCTTGATCATAGAGAACATGTAAAGGGGAACTAATTTCCCCTCTTCTCCTCCCCTTTTCCCCCTCCTCTCCTCCTTCCCTCCCTCCCTGTCTCAGGGTATCTGCCAGTGCCTCTGACAGCCAGGGACATGGATCAGGTGAACACACAGAATTCCAACATCAGTATAAGGTTGTTGTCTCAGGAGCCAGCCGAGCCCAAGATCAAACTGAAGCAGGTGGAGGGCACCAAGATGAACCAGCTCACCTTCACCGGCTGCTTTGACTATGACGTATGGCTCCACTATGACACACACACACATCATTACATACAGCATGTGCAAACACACACAATTGACGCACAAACTCTCTCTCAGACACACACACACACACAATCAATAACTTTATGTAAAATGGTGGATCAATATTTCATTTATTTTGTTGTTCACATAGAAAGCAAAGATGTATAAAGTGGTTGTTGAAGCTAAGGATCATGGGATACCAGCCCTGTCCTCAACTGCAGTGATCAACCTCCACATAATGGACTCCAACACTCACCAGCCAGTGTTCAAAGACAAGACCGTAAGTTCCAAGTTGATTGATTGATTGACTGGTTGATTGATTGATTGATTGATTGATTGATTGGTTCAATGATTTGTTGGTTGATTGGTTGTTTGGTCAATTGAACAATTGATCGATTGATTGAAAATGTCTTGATTGATTTTTGAAACACAAATACTTACTTGACCGTCTTTCTTTGCAGTACAATACTCAAGTGATGGAGATGGAATCCAATAAAGAGATACTCCGAGTGGCCGTGACTGATGCAGACACCCCCAACACCCCTGCATGGCGAGCCGTTTACTCCATTGTGAAGGGGAACGAGGAAGGAAACTATAAGATCGAGACCGACCCCAAGACCAACGAGGGTATACTGACTGTCATCAAGGTGAGTCTGTTTGACCTTATGACCTTACATGAGTAGGCGAACAAGGTTCTGAGCATGAACATCACTTAGTCAGTCCCTCCAGGATTTCACTGGGTTTTTTTGTGATACAGTAGTTGCATTCCAAAATGCTTGATTTTGCTGCTGCAATAAAAAAAAATGTGCCAACAAGGGAAAACATTTTTGTTACTTGATTGATCCATTTGATGTAGTAAAAGCTCAGTCATTTGTTAAAATTGCGAGAACCACTTTTTGCAGTGTTGTGATTGAACAGTTATTGTGATGATTTGCCGTTTTTTTCTCAGGGGAAGGATTTTGAGAAGACAACGTTGACCAACGTGCAGATCACCGTGGAGAACGAGGAGCCTTTGTTTGTGTGTAGTTCCGGTGGGGCCGAGTCCACGGCTAAGACCCAGACCGTGCCCCCCCAGACAGTCAGCGTGACTGTGAAGGTGATTGACGTGAACGACCCCCCGGTGTTTGACAAAAAAAGTCACAGACGTGTATGTAAAGGAAGAGCAAGAGACGGGAAAGGTGCTGTACAAACCCAAAGTCATCGACGTTGACTCAGATGTGGAAAAAATCAGGTGGGTGGCATAACATGTTATGCCTCAGAAACATCATGATGATTCTTCATTCACCTAGGTTGTGATATTGATTCCCGCAACTTACAATATATATACAAAAGTGTGTGGACACCCCTTTAAATGAGTGGATTCCGCTATTTCAGACACACCCGTTGCAGACAGGTGTATAAAATGGAGCACGCAGCCATGCAATCTCTATAGACAAACACTGGCAGTAGAATGGCCTTACTGAAGAGCACAGTGACTTTCAACGAGGCACCCTCATAGGATAAACGCCCAACATCAGTGCCCGACCTCACTAATGAGCTCACTAATAATGCTCTTGTGGCTGAATGGAAGCAAGTCCCCGCAGCAATGTTCCAACATCTAGTGGAAAGCCTTGCCAGTAGAGTGGAGACTGTTATAGCACCAAAGGGGGAACCAAATCCATATTAATGCCCATGATTTTGGAATGAGATGTTTGACGAGCAGGTGTCCACAAACTTTTGGTTTATTGAAATTGTGTGTTCACATTAAGCATCTGCACATTATTTGAAGCCTCTGTTTTATTTGAGTTGGTTTCACCATTATTACTCGTGACAGTATAGAAAAGCCATGTGTTGACCTGTCTGCATGCCTGCCTGTCTGCCTGTCTGTCTGCCTGCCTGTCTGTCTGTCTGCCTGTCTGTCTGTCTGTCTGTCTGTCTGTCTGTCTGTCCTCTCCATATCCTGACCAGGTATGAGTTAGTTGAGGACCTAGCAGGCTGGTTCACCATAGATCCCAAGACAGGAGAGGTTACTACAGTGAAGAAGATGGACCGGGAGTCACCTTACGTCAACAAAGACAACATCTACACTATCCTAATCCAAGCCATAGACGACGGTTAGTGTATAGTGTGCGTGTGTGTGTGCTTGCATGCAGCTGTGTGTGTACCTACGGATGCATATGTGTATGGTATTGAGCATAATAAAGTATTCAAAGTCTCTGTCTTCGTTTCTCAGGCGAGCCCCCTGCCACGGCTACAGGCACTATTCTAGTCCACCTGGGGGATCTCAATGATAACATTCCCTATGTGGTGGAGAAGAAGTTGGTGATGTGTGGTAACAAGGTGATTGTGCCGGTAGCAGACAAGGACAACCCTCCCTTTGGATGTCCCTGTTTCCTCTCCCTGGGAGCGGACAACGGAGACAAAGCACTGAAGAGCCGCTGGAAACTGGACCCTGCCTCTGGTTAGCAGAATCACACACATCCATATACACACACACACACACCAAAGCTCTGCTTTTATCCTGATATTTAGTAATCTACTATTTCCATACAGAGCTGAAGGGTTGTATAGCAGTCACAGACCTCTTCCAAAGTCAATAAATACACATGGACATTTCAGCACATCTCAGCACAACCTGCTGACCTAAAAAATACAAAAATACTGAGATGTCAGATCCTCCAACGCAGCACAGGATTAAATAGAATTAACCCCCTACCTTATTTTCCTCTCCTTCCACCCCTCTCTCTCTTTCTCCCTGGTGGTCAGGTGCGGAGGCTGGTCTGGTCAGTCTGAAGAGTCTGCCGTACGGTAACTACACAGTGCCTCTGGTGATCCAGGACCAGCAGGGGATGGTTGTAAATGACACTGTCCAGGTTATTGTGTGTGACTGTGGGGGAGGGGACAAGTGTAAGGCCTTACTGCCCCGGACCTCCAGCCTGGACTTGGCCGCTATAGGAATACTGCTGGCTGGACTGCTTCTCCTCTTACGTGAGTTAGAAGGGAATAGGTATGGATTACTGTAGATAGAGATAAGGGATAGTTAGAGACTAGGTGGATAATCAGTAAGTCAGTTACTCAGACAGTCTTAGAACTTACCATAGTGCTTATAGCATTTTTCAAACAGAAATTTGCATCCTGTAGCTCTAACTCAAAAAGTTTTTGGGACACTGTAAAGTCCATGGAGAATAAGAGCACCTACTCTCAGCTGCCCACTGCACTGAGGCTAGGTAACACTGTCACCACCGATAAATCCAAGATAATTGTGAATTTCAATAAGCATTTCACTACGGCTGGCCATGCTTTCCTCCTGGCTACCCCAACCCCGGCCAACAGCTCCGCACCCCCCGCAGCTACTTGCCAAAGCCTCCCCAGCTTCTCCTTCACCCAAATCCAGATAGCAGACAATCTGGACCCTCTCTTTCTAAAATGATCCGCCGCCATTGTTGCAACCCTATTACCAGTCTGTTCAACCTCTCTTTCGTATCGTCCGAGATCCCTAAAGATTGGAAAGCCACCGCGGTCATCCCCCTCTTCAAAGGGGGATGGCTTTCGACTGCACTCAATCACTGCACTCTTATCGGCAGACTCAACAGCCTTGGTTTCTCAAATGACTGCCTCGCCTGGTTAACCAAATACTTCTCAGACAGAGTTCAGTGTGTCAAATCGGAGGGCCTGTTGTCCGGAGGGTTCAATTCTCGGGCCGACTCTTTTCTCTGTATATATCAACGATGTCGCTCTTGCTGCGGGTGATTCCCTGATCCACCTCTACGCAGACGACACCATTCTATATACATCTGGCCCTTCTTTGGACACTGTGTTAACAAACCTCCAAACGAGCTTCAATGCCATACAACACTCCTTCCATGGCCTCCAACTGCTCTTAAATGCTAGTAAAACTAAAGGCATGCTTTTCAACCGTTCGCTGCCCGCAACCGCCCACCCGACCACCATCACTACTCTGGACGGTTCTGACTTAGAATATGTGGAAAACTACAAATACCTAGGTGTCTGGCTAGACTGTAAACTCTACTTCCAGACTCATATTAAACATCTCCAATCAGCTTCCTATTTCGCAACAAAGCCTCCTTCACTCACGCCGTCAAACATACCCTCGTAAAACTGAGTATCCTACCGATCCTCGACTTCGGCGATGTAATTTACAAAATAGCCCTCAACACTCTACTCAGCAAACTGGATGCACAGTGCCATCCGTTTTGTCACCAAAGCCCCATATACCACCCACCACTGCGACCTGTATGCTCTAGTCGACAGGCCCTCGATACATATTCGTTGCCAGACCCACTGGCTCCAGGTCATCTATAAGTCTTTGCTAGGTAAAGCTCCGCCTTATCTCAGCTCACTGGTCACCCGTAACACGCGCTCCAGCAGGTATATCTCACTGGTCATCCCCAAAGCCAACAATTCCTTTGGCCGCCTTTCCTTCCAGTTCTCTGCTGCCAATGACTGGAACAAATTACAAATATCGCTGAAGCTGGAGACTTATATTTCCCTCACTAACTTTAAACATCAGCTATCTGAGCAGCTAACCGATCAATCGCTGCAGCTGTACATAGCCCATCTGTAAATAGCCCATCCAATCTACCTACCTCATCCCCATATTGTTTTTATTTACTTTTATGCTCTTTTGCACACCAGTATTTCTACTTGCACATCATCATCTGCACATCTATTACCCCAGTGTTAATTTACTAAATTGTAATTACTTGCTACTATGGCCTATTTATTGCCTTACCTCCTCAAGCCATTTGCACACACTGTATATAGACTTTCTTTTTTCTATTGGGTTTTTGACTGTACGCTTGTTTATTCTATGTGTAACTCTGTTGTTGTTTGTGTCGCACTGCCTTGCTTTATCTTGGCTAGGTCGCAGTTGTAAATGAAAACTTGTTCTCAACTAGCCTACCTGGTTAAATAAAGGGGAAATAAAAAATATATATATATATAAATAAATAAAAAATTGTTAAAACATGTTGATAGATAGCAGTAATATAGCAATGACATCTATGAAGTGTTATACAAACATTACTTTAAACTTTAATCTGTGAGTTGTTTGTACGGCAAAATGCTACGTTATACGTATTTTCTGTTATTAGTGACACTGTGGTTGTGTGTCCCTCTTCCAGTGCTGCTGCTTTTCGTCCTGCTGTGTGAGTGTGGAGGTAAAATGTTCACACACCTCCCCCTCAATCTGCAAAATGAGGGAAGCCAGACTCTTATCAACTACAACGAGGAGGGAGGGAGCTCCGTATACAAGGTGTGTGTGGGTGTGCGCATGTGGGTTACGTGTGCAAGTGTGTATCCGTGTGTGTGTAGTAATAATATAGGTTTATTAGCTATTTATTTGTACACAATGTGCAATGTTTCGGGTGTTCAGCACACAGACAATACAATCCTTTACTGAGCTGGGATGTGCTCACATCATTGTGGTCATTGAGTCTGTGTGTGGCAGGTCTGGGTATGACAGGTCTTTATTGGTATGTACTCATGGCAAGACAGGTGTTCTTCCTCTGGTATGTGAATGGCTCTGTATGTAATCTGACATGTTTCACGTTGTAGTAACTTTTAATTGTTCTAGTCATTTCCTCTTTTAATGTTCTCTTCTCTCCTCGCCCCTTTTCTCCTTCTCGTCCCTCCACTGCTTTTCTTAAACTCTCTTTTCTTTTCCAAGCCTCTCTGTTTACCTCTCCTGCTTCCACTCCTCCTCTCCTCGTCTCTCATGCCCCTATCCTCCTTCTTTCCCCTCCTGTCCCTCTCTTTTAGGGTAGGCCCTTGTTGAGCTTGACTCGCACCACTCCCAACCATGTAGCCGTGGGCGTGGTAGATGGAAAGAAGCAGGCCGCCCCAGGCAAAAAGGTAAACTGGCCACTATCCTTACTTTCCTCTCTTCTTCTTCTTAATGTTGTCCTTAACTCATCTCTTCCTGCTTCACAACCCTTATTTATAAACAGTCTATGGTCACAACAGGGTTAGAGGTTTTTCAATGCCGTGTGTGTGTGTGTGTGTGTGTGTGTGTGTGTGTGTGTGTGTGTGTGTGTGTGTGTGTGTGTGTGTGTGTGTGTGTGTGTGTGTGTCGCGCGGTTAAGTGGAGTTGTGTGTGAGAAAGTGTATGAGGTGCACCGTGATGGAGGAACAGAGTTAATAGAAGTCATTAATACCATGACAGTTACAGGTAATGAATGGTTTCTGTGTGGGGTGTGTGCTTCACTCTAAAAGTATGGAAAGCACGAACTGAAGCAGGTTCTGTCACCACTAGCATCATTTATTTTCTATTGTACCATTGAGAGACAATAAAATAGCTCACATACATGATTTGGGTGTGACTCATGAGCACATGTGCCACAGGCAGAGTGAGTAGGCCAACAACACTGACCACATTCTCCAAACCACACTTCCATGTCTAGTTTGACTGTGCAGGGAAGACGAGCCAGTCTGCTAAAAGAATGTGTTGAAGGCCCTGGAAAAGGTGGCAGTTACACTTGCTTGTAAATACCTGTAGGCCTAGTTGATCGGCTTAGATGACTTGTCTTTTGTATTAAGTATAGAATACAATACAGACAGTATGTGGCGCAGCAGTCTAAGGTGGCGCAGCAGTCTAAGGCACTGCATCATGACCGGGAGACCCATGAGGCGGCGCACAATTAGCCCAGCGACTTCCAGGTTAGGGGAGGGATTTCCTTGTCCCATCACGCTCTAGCGACTCCTTGTGGTGGACCCGGGAGCCTGCAAGCAGACCACGGTTGCCAGTTGGACGGTGTTTCCTCTGACACATTGGTGCGGCTGGTTTCTGGGTTAAGCGAGCAGTGTGTCAAGAAGCAGTGCGGCTTGGCAGGGTCATGTTTCGGAGGACGCATGGCTCTCGACTGTCACGCATGGCTCTCGACTAGCAGTGCTTGATGCTCCTTAACATCTCAAAATGGCCCCTAGAACATATCAATAGGTATACAATAAGCACACAATACAGAAGATGTTTAGATTTTTTTACAAAAACCACTAACAAGCATTTCTTGACACTGACTTTTCTACCCAAACCAAAGTGTTGATTCCAGTCACTCCTCAGTCTAATATCTGTTAACCTCTACAGGATCGATATCCCTATACCGGGACGGTTGAGCTAACGTGCACTAATGTGAATAGCATGACATTGTAAGTAACAGCACACTTTCCAGGACGTAGACATGTCTTATATGGGCAAAAAGGATCCGTTCTTGTTAATCTAACTGCACTGTCCAATTTACAGTAGCTATTACAGTGAAAAAATACCATGCTATTATTTGAGGAGAGTGCACAACAACAAAAAACTTTTATCACAGTAACTGGTTTGATACATTCACCTCTGAAGGTAAATAATGTACTTACATTCAGTAATCTTGCTCTGATTTGTTATCATGAGGGTCCCAGAGATAAAATGTAGCATAGTTGTGTTTGATCAAATCTATTTTTATATTCAAATATAACCCCTGCTGTCTCTGATTTCCACACCCACCCCGCCTGGCCATCTAGATGTGTGAAAGTTAGTGTATAAGCTAATGATCCATCACGTATGACATTCCTGATAGTGTGTAAACTTACAACAATGTTATGGTAATACAAAATGTATGTTCTCTATAGTTATGTACTTGGAAATGTATCAATTGACCAATTCGGCACAATGCTCCGCTGGATTAATCTGAAACTTTGCACACACACTGCTACCATCTAGTGGCCAGAATCTAAATTGTGCCTAAACTGCAATATGACATTATGGCCTTTCTCTTGCATTTCAAAGATGATGAAAAATAATGTAATAGAAAACGAATGTTTTTTTGATGGTATTGTCTTTTACCAGATCTAATTAGTTATATTATCCTACATTCATTTCACGTTTCCACAAACTTAAAAGTCTTTCCTTTCAAATGGTATCAAGAATATGCATATCCTTGCTTCAGGTCCTGAGCTACAGGCAGTTAGATTTGGGTATGTCATTTGAGGCGAAATGTGAAAAAAAAGACAGATCCTTTCCAGAACTAAAATTTCTCTAATTTGGGCGGCTGCAGGATTAAGTTCTGGGTCAATACATGTTAGAACCCTTCCGGGAAATTCACCACACCCGCGAAGCAGTTGAAGTTTAAGCACCTCCTTCACCCAATCCCGGTACGACGAAAACGCAAACACTGGAAAATATCAGCTATGTTTCTTTTTAAAGCAGTAAATAAGGCTGAATGAACTGTTTTGCTGCCATACAAGGCTCCACTGATAGCCAGGTGTAGCGGTGGTAAGATGTTGGGACCGTTGTTGAGACTCTGCTGTTTGGACAGCTTTAGGTGCTTTTACACCTGCATTGCTTGCTGTTTGGGGTTTTAGGCTGGGTTTCTGTACAGCACTCTGTGACATCAGCTGATGTAAGAAGGGCTTTATAAATAAGTTTGATTTGATGTAGCCCCTAACAGTTTGTGGGCACCGTTTGTCACCGTTATAGTGCAATTAATGTATTGTTTAGTGTTGTGTTGTGTAATGGCCTTGCTGGCATGCATCCTCCCCCCAAAACATTTGCCCCATGAAGATATATACGCTAAAATCGCCACTGCCACAGAATATTAGATTTACACGCAGCATCTGTCCACGAGAGATTAAGAGCATTCCAAAGACTGCTTACGAGGTAAAGAAACAAATATCAGAATATTTATTTTTGCTGAACTATCCCATTACATTTAAATAGTTACTACCTGCCCAGTAAAGGTCCCGCCAAACAAAGCCATGTGAGAAAATTGTCTGCTGTTTAAAGAGTGAAGCAATGGAAGCATTTAAAGGTCATGACCTTTAAATGCTTCCATTGCTTCACTCTTTAAACAGCAGACAATTTTATCACATGGCTTTGTTTGGCGGGACCTTTACTGGGCATTTCTACCTGCAAATCATACATGTAAACATTTCTTCCTCAATCACATATCAGTAGTAAGAATACAAATCCACTAGACAAAAACTTGTGTTGTGTGTAGAATGCTTTTCCCTGTTTTATGATTAGTTCACGTTTGCGAGGTTGCAAAACATTAGCAGAACATTCCCATAACTCTTCCTCAAGTCCTTGCAACATTTGTTTCACAATGTCACCCAAAACATTGATAAAGTATTTATGAAGTATAAATAGCCCACACTTTAGATGAGGCCACGCAAAAAGACTCAACTAATGATTAGTAAATGGTTTATAAGGACCTAGAGTAAACATCTTATGACTGGAGTAATGATTAATAAATTATGAATAAACAATTTACTAATCCATTATAAATGCTTTATTACGTGGAGGTATTAAAAAGGGATATCAGTTTTCGTAAGGGAAATTTTAAAAGTGGAAATTACAAACATCAGAAGCCTTTTTAAACCTCAAATGCACTAAACGTTTTACATTTACCGCATTTTTACTGCAAAAGGGTGATCAAATTAAGATCCTCCATCTGTACTCCATCTTCCACCATTTCACTACAACACAGTGATCACAGTCTAAATCCCAGTTGTTTGAATGGAAATGCCTGAAACTAGATCCCCTACATCAGGGCTCTCCAACGCTGTTCTTGGAGAGCTACAGTCCTGTAGGTTTTCAATCCAACCGTAATCTAGCACACCTTATTCTAATTAGCTGGTTAATAAACTGGGGTTGGAGCAAAAACCTACAGGAGGGTAGCTCTCCAGGAACAGTGTTGCTCTACATACTGGTCTTGACGAGAAGAAAAAAAACTGTTGGGGGAAGATCTCTTCTGCACTGTTCAACCAATCCAGTAAAGTTAAGATGGAGTGTCACCTTGTTAACATCCAAAAGCTCTCTTTCCATATCCCCTGAAAACCGAAACATATGTTTTTTGGGTACTCGGCAGAGGCTATTTATGTTGTGCTTAACTCTTTGCTGTGATCGGACAGCTTACTCAGGAGACCAATGAGATGACCCAAGAGACCAATGCGATGTACAGAACCCCAGGGAGGACCGGGGTAAGTTACAGCCTTGCTGACACACCTGATTTTTCAAGCGTTGAAGTTTCAGCCAAGATTCAGCATAATGGAAACATAAATGATATGTCTTGACTTGTTGTGTTTTAAAATACCTTTCAAGTACTTTTCCCTGGAGCTAGTGTCCTGTTGGTTTTCACTCCAACCCTAATCAAGTGCACCTGATTCTAACAATCAGCTGGTTGATCAGCTGAATCAGGTTAGTTACAACTGGGGTTGGAGTGAAAACCTACAGGAGAGTACTTCTCCAGGAACAGGGTTGAAGAGCCCTGCTCTAGCTCAATCTGAAGTGTTTGGAACATTGTAAATTGCCAATGTTTTATCTACTACAGCTTGGACCAGTTGTACTATCCCTGCCTGTTCAATTGCACTGAATAGGAAGGCTTTCCACTAAATGTTTGAACATTGCTGCGGGGACTTGCTTCCATTCAGCCACGAGAGCATTAGTGACGGAAGGCGCTGACGTTGGGCGATTAGGCCTGGCTCGCAGTCGGCGTTCCAATTAATCTCAAAAGGTGTTTGATCGGGTTGAGGTCAGGGCTCTGTGCAGGCCAGTCAACCATTTCTGACCTTGCTTTGTGCAAGGGGGCATTGTCATGCTGAAACAGGAAAGGGCCTTCCCCAAGTACAGAATCGTCTAGAATGTCATTCATTGTATACTGTAGTGTTAAGATTTCCCTTTACTGGAACTTAGGGGCTCCAGACCATTATTCCTCCAACACACTTCACAGTTGGCACAATGCATTCGGATAGGAAGCATTATCCTGGCATCCACCAAACCCAGATTAGTCCGTCAGACTGCCGGATGGTGAAGTGTGATTCATCACTCCAGAGAACGCGTTTCCACTGCTCCAGAGTCCAATGGCGGCGTGCTTTGCACCACTCCAACCAACTCTTGGCATTGCGCATTGTGATCTTAGGGCTTGTGTGCGGCTGCTCGGCCATGGAAACCCATTTCACGAGTGTTGTAACCGAGGACAGATCATTTTTCCTGTCCTGTGAGCTTGTGTGGCCTACCACTTCGTGGCTGGGCCATTGTTACTCCTAGACATTTTCACTTCTCAATAACAGCACTTACAGTTGACCGGGGCAGTTACATCAGGGCAGAAATTTGACGAACTGACTTGTTGGAAAGGTGGCATCCTATGACGGTGCCATGTTGAAAGTCACTGACCTCTTCAGGATGGCCATTCTACTGCCAATGTTTGTCTATGGAGATTGCATGGGTGTGTGATTTTATATACCTGTCAACAACGGGCGTAGCTGAAATAGGCAAATCCATATACTTTTGTGTATATATTGTCTCAGTACTCACCCTCCATCTCTCCCCAGGTCACCCAGCCGTCCTCCTCAGGAGGGGGAGGGTTCTCAGGGTGGGGAACGCTCCAGAGAATGAGCGAAGCCAACGGAACTCTGAGAAGCCAGGATGGGCAAGGCATGGTAAGTGACATCTGCTCCAGGCAGCCACAAGGGGGCAACATAACCCTACTTTATTTTACCTTAGTGCTGCGTATAGTGCCTTCAGAAGTGTTCAAACATCACACCCCTTGACTTTTTTCACATTTTGTTGTGTTACTGCCTGAATTGATTATACTGACATTGTGTCACTGGCCTACACACAATACCCCATAATGTCAAGGTGGAATTATGTTTGTAGAAATAACATACAATTAATAAGAAATGAAAAGCTGAAATGTCTTGAGTCAATACGTGTTCAACTTATTGGTTCTCCTAATAATGTAAAGAAAGATAGCAGATCGAAGGGAGGGTGGTGCGGCAGGTGCTGCTTCTCCTCCATATTCTGTTATTTTATCTAAAAGATCAGGTGTATGCCAACCTGGTCTCAGAGCATTTCGTAGGGGCAGGGGCAGGCAGAGTGGTCAGGCAGGCAGGCTCGGAGTCAGGACAGGCAAGGGCCAAAACCAGGAGGGCGAGAAAAGAGAGACTGGAAAAAGCAGGCGCTGAGACACAAACCACTGGTTGACTTGAACAATCAAGACGAACAGGCAACAGACAAACAGAAAACACAGGTATAAAGACTTAGGGGATAATGGGGAAGGTGGGCAACATCTGGAGGGGGGGTGGAGACAATCACAAAGACAGGTGAAACAGATCGGGGTGTGACTAAACCCGGGACAAGCTTTTAGTATGATATGTTATGTTCCGTGGAATATGCATTAATTTGTGGATGTCCATCAACCATTTCGACTGATATGTTCCGAAAAACAAATCATATTATATGTTGTGAATTTGCAAACCACCAAAATGTAAATTCGCAAAACGTACAATATGTTTCGAATTTGCAAAACATATGATATTTGAAGAATTCTAGCTAGGTGACCAATGTTAGCTCGCTAACAATAGCTAGGGGTTAGGATTAAGGTTAGGGTTATGTTTAAGGGTTAAGTTAAATGATTAAGGTTAGGGGAAGGGTTAGCTAAAACGGTTAAGGGTTAGGGGAATGGTTAGCTATCATTCTAAGTAGTTGCAAAGTAGCTGAAAGTAGTAAGTAGTTGTTAATTAATTAGCTAAAATGCTAAAGTTGTCCATTATGACGTTGCTGGGATGACACAATCAATCTACTGTCGGCGTCGGGGGAATGCCATCTCCGGACAGTATACAGCATGATGTCCTGATTAATGGCCAAGCCTACCTCGCTTCCTACTTGACTGAATCACTTGGGAGTGGCAAACAAGTCCTTAACTTCACAAGTACCAGCAGCAGAGGTGACTGTTTTGGAGAGCCTGGCGTGCCCAAAGTAAAATGCCTCCCATTTAGGCCCAGAAAATGGGATATGCATATATTTAGTACCATTGGATAGGAAACACTCTGAATTTTCCAAAACTGTTACCCATTTGTCTGTGGGTCAATCAGAACGCATATAGCAGGCAAAACCCTGAGGAATCTCTGTCCTGGAAAAAGTCATTTTGACACATTGCTCATTTTGGAACCCCTCCCTATTGAAAATGACCATATATAGGCATATGAATGCAGTACACGTCGCTTCCTTATGATGTCATCAACCACGAGACGGTGTTTTACTCCATCTTGGATGAATTTAGACCATTGATAAACAGCATGGCATGAGGACACCACGTTCTGAAAACTCTTCAGATTGCGCGCGCACGAGAAGGCGCGCAGTGTCTTATTTATCGTCTTTAGCGTTCAGTTTATATTCCGGCTGATTTATAATAGTAAATATACGTAAAAGTGTTCCTAAGGATACATTTAAAACTATGTTTGATTGTTTTTGGACAAGTTTATAGGTATAATTTGAACGAGTTGGCGCCGCGTTTCAATGAAGGAGTGGAGGCTGTCGTTTCTGATTATAACGCGCGAACCAAATGGAGGATTTATGGATAAAAGACGTTACTTTTTCTAACAAAGAACCATGGATTGTCTTCGTTGGACACTTAGGATGACCTCAGCAGAAGTTCTTCAACAGGTAATTGATTTGTTTTCGCTGTGAAATGTGTTATGTGTGTGCCATGATGGCTAATCGATACATGGCTATTGGAAAATATGTGAGGTGCTAGCCTCAAACAAATTAATGTGCTGCTTTCGCCGTAAAGCCTTTTTGAAATCTGACAACGCTGTGATATTGCCAAGAAACAGAGCTTTTGATGAGTATGGAACACTTGTATATTGCTGGATGTTTAATAATTCAACTTTCGGAATTTGAATTTGGCGCTTTAGATTTTCGCTGGTAGTGTCGGGATGAGCCCGCTAGCGACCCATTGTTACTTGTTAAACACATATGACTGTCCAAACATAGTGTATACAAGTCCCTATACGAGATTCCCAACTCTGCTTCTGGCACGCAAGCTGTTTTAATTAGTTCCCTGCATCCCTGCAAGTACGATGGATAGTTAATTACACTACCAAACTTCCCCCAATCAAAACTAAATGGCCTAAACCCAGCAGTCAGAAAACACAGAAAATATATATATCACTCTCGAGTCATCTGGAACCCACGAGCTAAGCCCAAGGGACTACTAGGGGGGTACTTGAACATTTAAGTTACAGTACCAGTCAAAAGTTTGGACACACCTACTCATTCAAAGGGATTTCTTTATTTTTACATTTTTCTACATTGTAGAATAATAGTGAAGACATCAAAACTATGAAATAACACATATGGAATCATGTAGTAACCAAAAAAAGTGTTGAACAAATAAAAACATTATTTAGATTCTTCAAAGTAGCCACCCTTTGCCCTGATGACAGCTTTGAACAATCTTGGCATTCTCTCAACCAGCTTCACCAGGAATGCTTTTTAACAGTTTTGAAGAAGTTCCCTAATATGCTGAGCACTTGTTGGCTGCTTTTCCTTAACTCTGCTGTCCGACTCACCCCAAACCAGCTCAATTGGGTTGAGGTCGGGTGAGGCCAGGTCATCTGATGCAGCACACCATCACACCTCCTCCTCCTTGCTTCAAGGTGGGAACCACACATGCGAGATCCTCCATTCACCTACTCTGCGTCTCACAAAGACACAGTGGTTGGATCACAAAATCTAAAATTTGGAATCATCAGACCAATGGACAGATTTCCACCTGTCTAATGTCGGTTGCTCGTGTTTCTTGGCCCAATCAAGTCTCTTCTTATTGGTGTCCTTGAGTAGTGGTTTCTTTGCAGCAATTCAACCATGAAGGCCTGATTCACGCGGTGACCTCTGAACAATTGATGTTTAGATGTGTCTGTTACTTGAACTCTGTGAAGCATTTATTTGGGCTGCATTTTCTGAGGCTGGTAACTCTAATGAACTTATCGTCTGCTGACTTGCCTAGTTAAATAAAGGTTACATGAAATAAATACAAAAAAGAGAACTCTAGTTCTTCCTTTCCTGTGGCGGTCCTTATGAGAGCCAGTTTCATCATAGCGCTTGATGGTTGTTGTGACTGCACTTGAAGAAACTTTCAAAGTTCTTGAAATGTTCCATATTGACTGACCTTCATGTCTTAAAGTAATGATGGACTGTTTATCTTTGTTTACAGTGGCTTGCGAAAGTATTCACCCCACTTGGCATTTTTCTTATTTTGTTGCCTTTACAACCTGGAATTAAAATGGATTTTTTGGGGGGTTGTATCATTTGATTTACACAACATGCCTACCACTTTGAAGATACAAAATATTTTTTATTGTGAAACAAACAAGAAATAAGAAAAAAAAACAGAACTAGAGCGTGCATAACTAAGTCAATACTTTGTAGAGACACTTTTGCAGCAATTACAACTGCAAGTCCCTCTGGGGTATGTCTCTACAGGTTTGGCACATCTAACCACTGAGATTTTTGCCCATTCTTCAAGGCAAAACTGCTCCAGCTCCTTCAAGGTGGATGGGTTCCGCTGGTGTACAGCAATCTTTAAGTCATACCACAGAGTCTCAATTGGATTGAGGTCTGGGCTTTGACTAGTCCATTCCAAGAATTGTTTTCCCCTTAAACCCCTCAAGTGTTGCTTTAGCAGTATGCTTAGGGTCATTGTCCTGCTGGAAGGTGAACCTCCATCCCAGTCTCAAATCTCTGGAAGACTGAAACAGGTTTCCCTCAAGAATTTCCCTGTATTTAGTGCCATCCATCATTCCTTCAATTCTGACAAGTTTCCCAGTCCCTGTTGATGAAAAACATCCCCACAGCATGATGCTGCCACCACCATGCTTCACTGTGGGGATGGTGTTCTCAGGGTGATGAGAGGTGTTGGGTTTGTGCCAGACATAGTGTTTTCCTTGATGGCCAAAAGCTCAATTTTAGTCTCATCTGACCAGAGTACCTTCTTCCATATGTTTGGGGAATACTGCAACCTCCACTGTGGAGCTTTGCAGCTCCTTCAGGGTTATCTTTGGTCTCTTTGTTGCCTCTCTGATTAATGCCCTCCTTGCCTGGTCCGTGAGTTTTGGTGGGCAGCCCTCTCTTGGCAGGTTTGTTGTGGTGCCATATTCTTTAAATTTTTTTAGTAATGGGTTAATGGTGCTCCGTGGGATGTTCAAAGTTTCTGATATATTTTTTGTAACCCAACCCCTGATCTGTACTTCTCCACAACTTTGTCCCTGACCTGTTTGGAGAGCTCCTTGGTCTTCATGGTGCCGCTTGCTTGGTTGTGCCCCTTGCTTAGGGGTGTTGCAGACTCTGGGGCCTTTCACAACAGGTGTGTATATACTGAGATCATGTGACAGATCATGTGACACTTAGATTGCACACAGGTGTACTTTATTTAACTAATTATGTGACTTATGAAGGTAATTGGTTGCACCAGATCTTATTTAGGGGCTTAATAGCCGATTTAGACTATTGTGCATGTCCATTACATGAAATCCACATAACAATCCATTTAAATTACAGGTTGTAATGCAACAAAGTAGGAAACACGCCAAGGGGGATAAATACTTTTGCAAGGCACTGTAAGCGTGATCACCTCAGAATACCTAAGGGTGAGTTAAATGATTTTGAAAAAGCAATTACGGGAATTAACTGGAATGATCTTCTGTCTTATAAAAATGTGGAAGCTGACAGTCAGGTTTTTCTATCCACAATCCAAACTACAAATGGCTACAAGGAAATCTAAACCTGGCCAAAAGAGCACTATTCCTTGACTAAATGGAGAAATCTGGAAACTGATGAAAGAACGAGATCATGCACTAAAAACAGCCCTGATGTCCAAATTAGAGCAAGACGGATGTAGGTTGAGAGTATTAAGGCAATGAAAGAAATCAGACAGGCAAACCTTTTTTATTAACATAATTGGTGAAGCTAAGGAAAATTCTAAATTGATCTGGGAGAATCTAGAGACCGGGAAAGACCATAGTAACACTGTAAAAAGACTATAAATCAATGTGAATGTGAGTCTAACACAGGATGCAGTCAAAATAGCAACAGCCTTCAACTCATACTTTGTTGTCTCTGTCAAGGTATTGACACAACTCCTCCACTGGTTTCTTGGGCTCAGCGCCAGTGAATGAGACTCAACCTGTTCACCATAAGGGAGGATTCTGAGTCAGAGGTGAACAAGGTGATTAGCTCACTAAAGAAATCTAAAGGCAAATATGTGTTTGGGCTGGACTCTAACTTTCTTAAAACTACAAAAAAACTCACTGGCCCCATTACTTAGGTCACCAACACATGTATTGGTCAGGGGGTACTTCCAAGTGTCTGGAAGCCATAATAACGTGTTTAAATCAGGTGACTCTGCTGACGTGAGTAACTACAGGCCCATTAGTATACGACCTGTGGTGTTGAAGGTTACCGAAAAATGTGTAGCAGAGCAACTGATTGCCCACCTCAACAATAGCCACTTCACATTACACTCCATGCAGTTTGGCTTCAGAGCGAAAACACTCCACAGAAACGGCCAACTGCTTTCTTCTGGAAAATGTGAAGTCCAAGATGGACAAAGGGGGCGTTGTTGGGACTGTGTTTCTAGACCTAAGGAAAGCTTTTGAAACTGTTAACCATGAGGTTCTCATCACAAAATTGTCCAAGTTCAACTTTTTACCTGATGCTTTGAGATGGATGAAATCATACTGTACCTTGAAGGCTGAACCCAGTGTGTCAGTATGCAATGAGATGTCACCCACCCTCAGCTATGAGGTGGGCGTACCCCAAGGGTCAATACTGAGGCCTCCTGTTCAGCCTGTACATGAATGATCTGCCTTCTGTCTGTACTGGGTCTGAAGTTCAAATGTATGCAGATGATAGTGATATATGTGCATGCAGAGAGCAAACAACAAGCTGCATAAAAACTCACTACTGTAAAGGTCCAGGTTACGAAGTGTCTCAGTGTCTCATGTTTGCATCTCAATGTGAAAAAAAACAGTCTGCATGTTCTTCACAAAGAGGGCAACTGATGCTACTGAGCAAGATGTCTATGTGTCAGGGGAGAAGCTCCAGATGGTAGCTTTGTATCATACTTGATTCCAACCTATCTTCTAAATAGCAGGTCAAAAGTGATACTCAAATAACCAAATTCAACCCAGCTAATGTCCAAAACATTTTAAAAAGAATTGACTACAGACTACTTCAATGCTATGATACTCCCTACCTTAGCATTCTGCTTGACAAGTTGGGCCCAAGCTTGCTGTACAACATTACAACCGATTCAGTCTGTAAACAGGCTCTCAAAGTGCTTGGTAGAAAGCCCAATAGACATCATCACTGTTGCATCCTCAGAAAGCATGAGCTCCTAATTTGGAAAAATCTTAGGCAATGCACAGACGCATGTCTTGTATTCAAGATCCTAAATGGCCTGGTCTGCCATGAGAGGTGACTGTATAGTCCCATTAAGGAAAAGCACCTTCAGTCAAACTGCTTTCTCTGTGAGAGCTTCCCATGTCTGGAACACACTGCCATCAGACAAACATAACTGTGCCACCTAGTGCAACTTCACAAAAAACCTAAAGACATGGCTGAAGGACAATCAGACTTGTGAACATAATCCCTAGCTGTGTATTGCCGCTTTCCATGTTATCTGTAGCTTGTGAGGTGTGGAAATCCAGATCCAGATGCAGACACAGGAGGTGGATAGTACGAGTCTCAGAGTAAAGGGCAGGCAAAATGTAAGCCAAGGTAGGCAAAGGGTCGTAATCCAAATCAGAGTAAGGCAGATACAGGAGAGCGGGCAGGATCAGGACAGGCAGAAAGGTCAGAACTGGGCAGACTAAGAAAAACAAAAACTAGAGCACGGGAACACACTGGTGGGACAAGACGAAATGGCAACAGACAAACAGAAAACATAGGTATAAATACACAGGAGATAATGGGGACAAATGGGAGACACCTGGTGGGGGGTGGAGACAAGCACAAGACAGGTGAAACAGATCAGGGTGTGACGTTTTTGTTTTGTTGCTTCGCATGTGCTCACTGCTCATTGTATATCTGTACTGCTGTTGAAAATTATCCAGGTGGCTAAAATCAGCACTTTTACTGAAACGTTGATTAATGTTTGGACACACCTACTCATTCAAGGGTTCTTATTTATTTTTACTATTTTCTACATAGTAGAATAATAGTGAAGATATCAACACTATAAAATAACACATATGGAATCATGTAGTAACCAAAAAAGTGAATAAATCTAAATATATTTTATATTTGAGTCTTCAAAGTAGCAAACCTTTGCCTTGATGTCAGCTTATCACACTCTTGGTATTTTCTTAACCAGCTTCATGAGGTAGTCACCTGCAATGCATTTCAATTATTAACAGGTGTGCTTTGTTAAAAGTTAATTTGTGGAATGTATTTTCTTCTTAATGCGTTTGAGCCAATCAGTTGTGTTGTGACAAGGTAGGGGGGACAAAAGATAGCCCTATTTGTAAAATACAGTATATACATATGAAATGAGTAAAACATGATGTAAACATTATTAAAGTGACTAGAAGTTCCATTGTTAAAGTAACCAGTTATTCCATGTCTGTGTACATAGGACAGCAGACTCTAATGTGCAGGGTTGAGTAACAGGGTGGTAGCCGGCTATTGATGGCTATTTAACAGTCTGATGGCCTTTTTCAGTCTCTCAGTCCAAGCTTGATGCACCTGTCCTGACGTCGCTTTCTGGACGATAGCGGGGTGAATAGGCCGTGGCTCAGGTGGTTGATGCCCTTGATTATCTTTTTGTCCTTTCTGTGACGTCAAGTGCTGTAGGTGTCCTGGAGGGCAGGAAGTGTGCCCCTTGTGAAGCGTTGGGCAGACCGCACCACCCTCTGGAGAGCTCTGCTCTCAATTGTGCATCTGTAAAGGTTGAGGATCTTAGGGGCCAAGCCAAATTTCTTTAGCCTCCTAAGGTTGAAGAGGTGTTTTTGCACCTTCTTCACCACACTGTCTGTGCGGGTGGACCATTTCAGATTATCATTGATATGTACGCTGAGGAATTTGAAGCTTTTCACCTTCTCCACTATGGTCCTGTCGATGTGGATAGGGGCGTGCTCCCTCTGCTGTCAGTCCACGATCAGCTCCTTTGTTTTGTTGATGTTGAGGGTGAGCTTATCTTCCTGGAACCACACCGCCAGGGCCCTCACCTCCTCCCTGTAGGCTGTCTCGTTATTGCTGGTATTCAGGCCTACTACTGTTCTGTCGTCTGCAAACTTGATGACTAAGTTGGAGGCGTGCGTGGCCATGCAGTCATGGGTGGACTGGGAGTACAAGAGGGGGCTGAGCATGTACCCGTGTTGAGGATCAGCGTAGTGGAGGTCCAGGATCCACTTGCACAGGGCGGGCTTCAGACCCAGGGCCCCGAGCTTAATGACGAGCTTGGAGTTTCTTATCAAGACGACATCGAATATTTCTAAGTGGCCTAGTTACAGTTTTGACTTAAATCTCCTTGAAAATCTATGGCAAGACTTGAAAATGGCTGTTTAGCAGTGATACACAACCAACTTGACGGAGGTTGTTGGTTGTGCAAATAGTGTACAATCTAGGTGTGCAAAGCTCTTAGAGACCCAGACAGACTCATAGCTGAAATCGCTGCCAAAGGTGATTCTAGCAGGTATTGACTCAGGGTGTGGGTGCTAATGTAATTGAGATATTTCTGTATTTCATTTTCAAGAAATTTGCAAGAAATGCTAAATATGTTTTCACTTTGTCATTATGGGGTTTTGTGTACAGACTGGTGAGAATCATATCTATTTTTTTATCCATTTTAAATTCAGGCTGTAAAACAACAAAATGTGAAACAAGTCAAGAGGTGTGAATACTTTCTGGAGGCCATGTATTTGATTCAACAGTTGCATAGATACAATTTATGACAGCTTATTACATATTTATTACAGGTTATCAAGGTTTTATACAGTGAACGGGTTGCATTAATGCAGTCGAACATTCTCATATAAACAATGTGAATCTGTATTTTCTAATTGCAGTACAAGATGTGGACTGCAAGCAGGAACAATACCTTGAGGGTAAATGTTGCTGTGCACTAACTATCAGAATCTAGTCTACTTAACACCACACCATTGACACATACACACTACATAAAATGGCGTTTCCTCCATCAATCCTTCATGTTTGTTTTCATGGCTCCTCCTTCTCTCTCCTTAGAATAATTCTTCGAAGTACCCCCGCTCCTTCGGCTTGCTGTCGGACCAGAACATTTCTGAGCACGTAGACCAGGTAAGATACCTGTCCCTAAGCAGCACAGCCATTACAGAACCCGTTGTGTGTACACTGGCCCAAGGGCCCCAGAGAGGGAACTGTGGGTCCCAGAGGGGGAACCACCTTAGGCCAGCCCCTGTGTAATCACATAATGAGACCCGTAATCCTCACTAAGAGGCATTTTAGCACAACTCCTTTGTATTAGCGTGGTAGACTACTGTGTAACACCAGGTGTTTGTACAGTACGAGGGCGTAAAACATCAGACCTGACACGTATGTGACATGTAGAAAATGTCACAAACAGCCTGTGCTGTGAAAACAGAGACTGACAGTTATGTTAAGTTCAGAATGACGCACCATGTGGTCTTGAAAACAGTAACTATGGTGGTGATATTTGTCTTTTCGCTACTACGTACATCCTTTAATGTAAGAAATATCCCTCAGTTGGATATATTATGAGTACCTATTTAGTTACTAGTATTGAGGTAGTTGTTGTGAATTAGATACTACTGCATGGTCGGAACTAGAAGCACAAGCATTTCACTACACTCGCATTAACATCTGCTAACCATGTGTATGTGACAAATAAAATTAGATTTAAGATCTTGTGAAAATGTCATTCTTGAAAAATGGAACAGTTAACATCCTCTAACGTTGGCGTATTGGTTCCCCAGAGGCTGTTTATGATTGGAGATGAGGTGGACTACCAAACCTACGAGTACAGATACGAGGGGAGAGGCAGCAAGTGCCAGTCGCTGGATGAGCTATCGCTTAGCAACCTGGGGGATGACATGAAGTTCCTAGGGGACCTGGGGTCAAAGTTCAACACCCTAGGGGGCATCTGTCACCAGGACATGCAGGAGAGGAACGTTAGGCTGTAGACACACACACCTGGCTGGACTGGGAAATGGTGCTTATTAGACAAGTCTGACATCGTCAGGGGTGGTGACCTATCAGTTGGAGAAGAGAACACAGCTACACCAAACTTCCTCCATTGTGATTTTGGATCAAGCTTTGCATTATCGACATCAGTGGGACATTTTCTTTCAGACCAAAACTGTTGTGGATTGGCTTTTACCCAGAAGAAAGACTTGGAGAGACACTTCTGACATTTTTGCCTGACACAATGAATGATGACCTTACTATACTGAATAAACCGTATCCCGCTTGCATGGCTTTATGGATTTCGGTTTTGATAGGGCCGGGGCGTGTTTGTATGGTGATTTGTTTTGTTATGTGTTTTTTCTCATCGCCACGCTTCACTGTACTTTCAACAGAATTGTATAATCTCTTGATCTACTGGTTATGCCAGAATGGGAGTAACTTCAATGCTAGGACTTCGATGGAAATGTCGAAATGTCAACATCACTTCTGTGGAAGCACTAGCATTGTGTGAATCATACTTTTCATGGCCTTTTTCTGCTTAGGATACGGGTTTACCCAAGTTGCTTAAAATATTTATTGCCCTTCCTGGAGTAGAATCGCACTAGCTGTGTGGTAAACCTGTACTCTGGGGTAGACGTAACGTAGTAAATGTAACTGTCTCCCTCCATTTAGTATGATACGTTACGTTTCATACGTTCCATATGTATTCATTTGTGGATGTCCATCATCCACTCTGCATGATATGTTACCTGTTTGGTTCTGTTTTTCCTTCCCGCAGAGTGATTGGTACAGCGTACTTTGCTCACTGCCTGTAATTATTATTATCTTAACATGATGCACACTCTGGTGAGATACCCCGAAAGAGCATAGCCTAACATCAAGACTAACATATTGTATCTATTGTAATCTTTTCTAATAAATGGTTAAATAAATACATGCTGTTTCCTGTCTGAACTTTGAGTTCTCGGTAAAACTGACATACCTGCTGTAACAGCTTTTTGAACGAAGGAGGAGGCATTTTGTGTGCAGGACTGCTCATATCGAACCCGGACACAGTTTGTTCACAGCAGAAAGCATAAATATTGTTATTAGCATAGAGCTACTCATAGTTCCCACTTTTACTGACGTATTTTACTTTTACTTAACACATGCAGCTTTACAAGTTGACTAAATAAAAAAGGATTTCACCATATTCATATAAACTTCTATTTGAATGGGTCTGCCTGTTTGATATATCGTTCTAACGATCCCTCAGCAAACTGAGTCTGAATCATGCAGATATGCTCTGACCTACCCTCACTGTGGATGCTTGAGACAAAGGGAAAGAACTGGTTCTGTAATACCACAGTGGCGAGGCCTAGAGTGGTTAGAGGTTCGGCACAAGACTTGATTCTGTGAAAGCTGCGCGCAACATCAAGCACTCGTAACGTGCTCCTCTATGCTGGAGTAGAGCTTGACTATGGTTTATGAGTTAAGTTTAACAACCGTGCACTTGCGTTTACTTGGCTCAATGTGATGTAATACACTCTTAGAAGAAAGGGTTCCAAATAAGTTCTTCGGCTGTCCCCACAGGAGAACCCTTTTCGCTTCCATGTAGAACCCTTTTGGGTTCCATGTAGGACCCGCTGTGGAAAGGATTTTACATGGAAGCCAAAAGGGTTCTACCTGGAACCTAAAAGGGTTCTTCAAATGGTTCTCCTATGGGGACAGCCAAAGAACCCTTTAAGGTTCTAGACAGCACCTTTTTTATAAGAGTGTACAGATGATTGATGTGCTTACATTTTCATTTATTTATAATACATCTGCATTTCCTTTATGTAATGCTCTGCCACCCATTTTCTATCATAGCTAGCAAATATAAGATCGCAAGCCCACTAATATCTTCTATACAGTGTTGGGGAGTAGTGAACTACATGTATTTAAACTAGTAATTCAACAAAATGTTGCAGTAGCTTGGTGGTAGTTGAACTAAACTCAAATGTTTGTAGTGTTTGAAAAAAAAGTTGATTGACCCAGCAGTGCCTCAATCGAAGTAACATAATAACAAAATGCCCATCAAAGTCCCTTAATTTAACCTAGAGATACAGGATCTGTTTTTTTCATGGGATGCGTCTCAATCCACCACATCCACCGATGTCGCACTTCCGCGTCTGTGGTGAAAGGTGGCAGAGCTAGAGCAGTGTTTATCAGAAAATTGGTATTTTCACGAAAACGTTTGTTGTGTCCGAACAGTTTGACCTACAAGCTATTGTGACCCCTCCAAGGAAAGGGGAAATTCTCACGGGCATGATGGTTTTTCCACACCTCCACAAGTGTCACGGGACTGCCTACCCAAAGAAAAGGGTTAAATATGTGTAAAAAATGAATACAATTTATATTTCCTGAGCTTTCTTATATCTCCTATAAGAGATCTTTTTTGCTATTTATGAATGTGTTATTCAATATATTTCTCTAGGCTATAGTAGCCAAGGCCGAATTCAATATTTTATCAACAAAAAAAAAAATCTATATTTTTTATACCTAAAGGGGTCTTAAAATTCTAAATCAAAATAGCTAAATGATCCATAGTATTTCCCTCTTAAAACAATTCCATTTGTCAGCTTGGATGAAGTAGGCAAGAATTTCCAGTAACACTTCATTTTAAGGGGTCCTGAAACAAGTATTGTAGTTAATTGTAATAACTCATAGTTCCACTGTAATAACAACATGTAACTGGTGGTAATTGCAGTCTGTAATTACAGAGGTGTAACAACAGATGCTTGTTACCGTGCTTGATACAAATGGGCAAGTTACTAAATTCCCCAATTGAGTGTTTGGTTTCCTCTCGGCATATATCTAATTAGATGTCTTCAACATCTCCATTCAATGTTGTTTCTAGCACTTGCCCACCCAAAAATGTGCCATCTGGGTTAACTTGGTTGAGTTTACAGAAACAGATCAGATATAGGTCAACCGCACTGACTGGGGTCTACCATACGGGTGTCATCACAGATTATAATAAAAAATAACCTGGAATGAATGTGTACATTGAACCTCCTTGCCATCCAAGTGAGAGGATAAACCACGGAGTACATGTAATATCTACATAAGTACAATTCATTAATAGGCGTTACACAGGATTTAGCTAGTTTAAGTGAAGTGTAATTACGTACTACTCATTACCAAGTGAAAATAACTACAAACATAAGATGAGCTTCTACTTTAGTCAACTTTACTGCAACATCTAAAAAGACCTTACATTTCTTACCAAATAATAAGGATTTATATTGTTAATAAGTTGATTAATTAGATTTAACAAACATATAGGCCTCCTCAATAACATATATATGTAGCTTACAGTTTGGTGAGTTTCCCAACTCCAGTCCTGGACTATCCCCAACGTTAAACATTTGTTGTAGCCCTGGACAAACCTGATTCAACTCATAGAGGGCTTGATGATTAGTTGACAAGTTGAATCAGGTAGTGTTTGCCTGGGGTTCAATAAATATGTGCACTGTTACTGTACTGGGATACTCGAGGACTGGAGTTGGGGAATACTGACCTAGATAGTTAATTTAGAACAACAGGATTGTCTTTTTCTTCGCTTTTTAATAACCCTTAAGAGTCTAGGGGGTCATACCAAGGATCATTTAGCTATTTGATTTTGAATTTTAAGACTCTTTGAAGTATCAAAAATATAAATAAATACATTATTTGATGAAACAAATGTTTGGGCCTTATTCCTATTGTGCTATTTGCCCGTACAAACACATTGAATAACAGATTCACTACATGGAACAACAGATAGTCCCCCCACAAAAAAATGTAAATGAAGTTTGTTCTGAAGTGTCTGAGTGATATAAAGAATGATCAGGAAACATTAGTTATTTTTTCTATCTAAACAGTCTCCATATACAGTCTACTGTACTTCTATTAATTTTTTTCAACTGGTACTGGGGAACATTCAGACGAGTCTTGTAGGCCTGTGGGCGTCATAGAGCAAAACATATAAGTGTTCGTAAGAGTCTCACCTTTACATAGATGGGTCATATTGTGTTGCCCAAACTGTTCGGACGTTACAGATGCTTGTGGAGGTTACCCTGTTCTTTTTGCACTGTCACATGCAAAACGGATAACACCATCATGTTCGGGAGTCTTATCTTTCCATAGAGGGGTAATACTAGTTTCTAGACGCTAGAGACGATTTGGGTATGTTCATTCCCGGTTTCGTTTCGTTTGCTTTAGTTTAAGAAACTTTTTTAGCAGAATCTGCGCAATGAATACACCCCTGATCCATGAGCTTCCTAAGTCAATGTACCCAGAGGAGTACAGAAGCTAGCTGTCCTCCGGCTACACCATGTTGCCACTCTACAGAGTGCTGCTGAGGCTATTGTAGTGTTTTAATAAATTATTTGGTGACGTGATGTATTTAATATAGTTTTTTTATGTTTCACTATTTTTATTTTTATGAAACTCACTGAGGAGGATGGCTCTCCTCTTCCTCTTCTGAGGAGCCTCCCCTGGATGGGATGCTATTGTACACTTTAACATTTGTAACAAGCATGATAACAAGCATTCGTTCTAACATCTTTGTAATTACAGTAAAGTACATATGTAATTTCACTGTAATTAGGACCCCCTTCAAATTAAGTTTTACCGAATTGCATTTCCTTTTTAGCATCAGACCATCCTAATTTTCACTTGAAATTTTTTTTTGTGTGTGTGTTTAATAGGCCAAATTACACACCCTGTAAAAACAATTACCCCAGAAGGATTTTTTTCTTGCAATTTGTAGTCGATGACATTTCACAAAGTACAGTAGCTTGGATGTAGTGAACTCCTTTTTCAAAGTAGCTTTAGTTAAATGAATTTTTTTTTTTTCTTAAGGGCTTAATTTAGTGTATCTTAACTTATTCCAGTGTCAAGTAATAGGTAAACTATCATTTCAGAGTAGCTTCCCCAACACTGGTATCCACCATCTACTGTAAATGACATGGGAGATGAATTCGCTTCCCAGTCTTGGAACGACCTTGTTGGTTTTGTTCATGAAATGGAGAAGGTGATTAAACTGGTTGACCTAGGGGTGTCTCCTTCACTCCTTCCATTCTTCATGGATTAGAGCAACTGCACTTTTTCTCATGTTATGGCAAGCTATGCATTCTAACATTTAAGAACATTTTTTTAACTGCAGCAATGGAGACAAACAGCATGGGCTTAGCTTGGGCATTTATAAAATATCTATTTGTCTCCTTAGGGGCGTTGTAAAGAAGAAGGTGATGGTACTGTGACATATTGAAATAGGGTTTCAGTACGGAAGATGATAGGGGTTAGTGCCATAGCTGTACCTGCTATGCTTCACTGCAAAATCTGAAGAGGTCCTCCCTCTCCAGAAATGCTGCTGAGCTGTGTAACTGTGTTCACTTCGACCATTTCCAGTCTTACCCTCCCACATTTTCTGTTATAAGCACCAACTTGGCCTACTGTGGTATCTATCTACATTTGTTTTGTTCTTGATTGCTTGCACACAAGGATTTTGATTCGTTTTCTGGTTACTACATGATTCCATATGTGTTATTTCATAGTTTTGATGGCTTTTTACAATTTAGAAAATAGTCAAGTAAAGAGAAACCCTGGAATGAGAAGGTGTGCCCAAATTTTTGGCTGGCACTGCATAAAGTAGTAAAGTAGTGGCCTTTAGGGCACACACTTAATGTGTTGTAAAATCTGTTGTGAATGTATTGTAATGTATTTAAAATTGTATAACTGCCTTCATTTAGCTCCATTACCAAAATCTGTTATGATGATAATTTTTTTACCTGTCGGAGACAGACAGTAACAAGACACTGCAATGACCTTGTGTTTGCGGTTCAGATCACCTCTGATAAGCCCTGTAATGTGCAAATTATTTTCCACAGACACCTGCAGTGGAACACACGCAAACAGTCTGCTCTGACCTTTTCGTTAAGCATATGTGGACATGTTATACCGGTTTGACACGAAAAAGAGAGTGTGTAAATAAAGTACAATATAGTCACGTCTGATGGATGTTGGATGTAGCCGTGTGATTTGATCAACCTAACAACAGCATGTCAGAACGTTGTCCCGATCACTGCAATGAAAAGAGCCTTTATGATGCGTGTGTAACGCTCTAGTCATACCCATTCTATCATCTGAATCACATTTTGACAATTGTCAGAAGAAGTGTATCGCTTACTTACATCCCAGGTGCAACGTAAGGTTGCAACAATCTTCAGCCTGCCTTTGGCCACAGCTTGTGCCCTGAGAGACCTCTTCTAGCCAAGCCACCACTGTCTGTCACCATGTTGTTTTTGACCTGCTTTGATTATGCGCCTTCAGGACAACGGAACATGCGTGTATAAAAAAGTGTATAGTTGTGTAAAATATGTTTTACTCTATGCCCTCATAAATGGACAACGCCTGTCAAATCAAATGTATTTATAAAGCCCCCCCTTACATCAGCTGATGTCACAGAGTGCTGTACAGAAACCCAGCCTAAAACCCCAAACAGCAAGCAATGCAGGTGTAAAAGCACGGTGGCTAGGAAAAACTCCCTAGAAAGGCCAAAACCTAGGAAGAAACCTAGAGAGGAACCAGGCTGTGAGGGGTGGCCAGTCCTCTTCTGGCTGTGCCGGGTGCAGATTATAACAGAACATGGACAAGATTTGTGAATAAAATGTTCATAAAACAGGCAGAACAGTTGAAACTGGAGAAGCAGCACGTCCAGGTGGACTCGGGACATCAAGGAGTCATCAGGCCAGGTAGGCCTTGAGGAATGGTCCTAATGCTCAGGTCCTCTGAGAGAGAGAGAGAGAGAGAGAGAGAGAGAGAGAGAGAGAGAGAGAGAGAGAGAGAGAGAGAGAGAGAGAGAGAGAGAGAGAGAGAGAGAGAGAGAGAGAGAGAGAGAGAGAGAGAGAGAAGAAGAAAAAAGAAAGAAAGAGATAATTAGAGAGAGCATACTTAAATTCACACAGGACACCAGATAAGAGAAGAAATACTCCAGATATAACAGACGGACCCTAGCACCCCGACACATAAACTACTGCAGCATAAATACTGGGGGCTGAGACAGGAGGGGTCGGGAGACACTGTGGCCCGTCCGACGATACCCGGACAGGGCCAAACAGGCAGGATATAACCCCACCCACTCTGCCGAAGCACAGCCCCCACACCACTAGAGGGATATCTTCAACCACCAACATACCATCCTGAGACAAGGCAGAGTATAGCCCACTGTCTTGTCTTCTCAATCAAATGTCATACCATCATATCCTCACCCTCCCTATCCACTTCATACATAATCACAGCACAATAGCTGAAATCCAAATAATGTAAAATGTTACAACTCTCTGGGTTCGAGGAAGTACCTCTGTCATAACACATCTGTTTTCTTATCTGAGACTGACTCACAGTGGCTTTCTGTCTTAGTATTCAATAGATTGATGACTCCTGTGTGATGGGAATGGGTATGGGTGGAGAGAGGTGTTAAAATGACTCCTGGGAAAGTATCCGACATATGCTCTGTGTTGGCTCACATGGCTTTCATCAGAATACATTTGCAACAGTCATCAAAGATACTCCAAACTTTTAGAATTGTTATAATTGATCCAATATTGACTGAATTACAGCACAGCCAAAACATTTTACTGATATTGAAAGATCCAGGTATTTCATTTCTTGTCAAATGTATCTTCTTAGAAGCACTCATATACCACTGAATAAAAATATAAACGCAACATGCAACAATTTCTGAGATTTTACTGAGTTACAGTTATTATAAGGAAATCAGTCAATTGAAATGAATTCATTAGGCCATCATTTATGGATTTCACATGACTGGGAATACAGATGTGCATCTGTTGGTAGGGGCGTGGATCAGAAAAGCAGTCATAATCTGATGTGCCTCATGCAGCGGGACACTTTTGTTTTGCAAAGTGTTGATCAGGCTGTTGGTTGTAACCTGGGAAATTTGTTTCACTCCTCTTCAATGGCTGTGTGAAGTTGCGTAATGTTGGCGCGAACTGGAACACGCTGTCATACACATCGATCCAGAGCATCCCAAACATGCTCAATGTGTGACATGTCTAGTGAGTATAAAGGCCAGCTTCTAGGAATTACTGTATGTACAGATTCTTGCGACATGGGGCAGTGTATTATCATGCTGAAACATGAGGTGATGATGACGGATGAATGGCACGACAATGGGCCTCAGGATCTCGTCATGACAACGAGCACACAGATGAGTTTCTCTGAGACGGTTTCTGACATTTTGTCCAGAAATTCTTCATTTGTGCAAACCCACAGTTTCATCAGCTGTCCGGGTGGCTGGTCTCAGACAATCCCGTAGGTGAAGAAGCAGGATGTGGAGGTCCTGGGCTGGCGTGGTTACAAGTGGTCTGTGGTTATGAGGCCGGTTGGATGTACTGCCAAATTCTCTAAAATGGCATTGGTAGAGAACATTACATTCTCTGGCAACAGCTCTGTTAGACATTCCTGCAGTCAGCATGAAAATTGCTTGTTCCCTCAAAACTTGAGACATCTGTGGCATTGTGTTTTGTTTAGAGTGGCCTTTTAGTGTCCCCAGCACAAGGTGCACCTGTGTAATGATCATGCTGTTTAATCAGCTTCTTGATATGCCACACATGTCAGGTGGATGTATTATCTTTGCAAAGAAGAAATGCTCACTAACAGGGATGGTAACAAATATGAGCTGACATTTATAGAGAAATAAGCTTTTTGTGGTTATGGAATATTTTATTTCAGCTCATAAAACATGCAACCAATACTTTACATGTTGGGTATGTGTTTTTGTTCAGTGTGTATGTTACAGTATTGTAATATTTTATTTTCTATCACCACACAGTCACAACAAACACCCGGACAGACAGGTGGAATCTTTCTCAAGTCAACCAATATTCTTTTAATGTGTGTGGACCTTGCAATAAACAGCAGCAGACAGTCATTACACAATGCATTGTGCATGTTCACTGACGTCTTACAGGAAAAACTTACATCACTGGGGCTGAGCTCCTTTCCAACAAGGACCTCTATACCAAGCAGTGTCAGAGGGAGACAGCAACAATTGTCAAAATACTCCAGCCACCCAAGCCATAGACTGTTCTCTCTTATACTGAAAGGAAAGTGACACGCTCTTCGAAAAACACACACACGCAGCTGTCTTACTATACTTCTGCTCCTTTCCAACAAGGACCTCTATACCAAGCAGTGTCAGAGGGAGACAGCAACAATTGTCAAAATACTCCAGCCACCCAAGCCATAGACTGTTCTCTCTTATACTGAAAGGAAAGTGACACGCTCTTGGAAAAAAGGGTTCCAAATGAGTTCTTTGCGGAGGGATAGGGTTCTACCAAGAACTGTTTTGATCAGGATAACCATTTTTGCAAGAAAGGGTTCTTTAATGATTCTTTGAAAGGCAAGAAGGATTATTTGAAAGGCAATAATGGTTCTATAAAGAACATATATATTTCCCAGCATGCTCTATTGCAAGGAGATGTTATGGCATTTAGATTTACTGTTATAACGGTTGTTTTTGCATTGATTGGTTGATTCATTTTATGCTACACAAAGATAAATAACATACCGTTTTCTGAACTAATCCAGTGAATTGGATTTACTGCACCCATTACTGACATGGTTATTCCAGTTATTTCAAACATATGTAAACCACATTTGACTCCGTTCCATTTAAGCAATTACAATGACCCCGTCCTCACTTAGCTCCTCCTACCAGCCTCATCTGGTGTGTGTGTGTGTGTGTGTGTGTGTGTGTGTGTGTGTGTGTGTGTGTGTGTGTGTGTGTGTGTGTGTGTGTGTGTGTGTGTGTGTGTGTGTGTGTGTGTGTGTGTGTGTGTGTGTGTGTGTGTGTGTGTTTATGCGTGTGTAGACGTGCGTGCGGTTGTAAGAGAAAGCAAGAGAGAGAAAGCAAAAGTGAGTGATAGTATCAGAAATCCAAAAGCTTTTAGTGTAAGCTAGCACACACACGCAGCTGTCTTACTATACTTCTGAGGACCTTTTGGGGACCAACAATTTATTTCCATTCAAAATCATATTCTTCTTAACCCCTAAACCTAACCCTAATCCTTAACCTAACCCTAACTTTAACCCCTAACCTAAAACCTAACCTTAATTCTAACCCTAACCCTAACCTAACCCCTAAGTTTAAAATATCCTTTAACAAGTGAGTACGACAAAATGTCCTCACTTCTTAGAATTTTAGTTGGTTTACTATTTTTGTGAGGACTTCTGGTACTCACAAGTATAGTAAAATGTACACACACACGCACACACACACATAAACACACACACACAAACATACACTTTGCGGAAAGGCGGGGACTGTAAATACAAGCACACGATAACATACGCACTATACACACACGTACACATGGATTTTGTGTTGTAGATACAGTACCAGTCAAAAGTTTGGACATACCTTGATGACAGCTTTGCACAGTCTTGGCATTATCTCAACCAGCTTCACTTGTCAAAATAGTCTTGAAGGAGTTCCCACATGTGTTGAGCACTTGTTGGCTGCTTTTCCTTCACTCTGCGGTCCAACTTATCCCAAACCATCTCAATTGGGTTGAGGTCGGGTGATTGTGGAGGCCAGGTTATCTGATGCAGCACTCAATCACTCTTCTTCTTGGTCAAATAGCCCTTAAACAGCCTGGAGGTGTATTGGGTCACTGTCCTGTTGAAAAACAAATGATAGTCCCATTAAACGCAAACCAGATGTGATGGCGTATCGCTGAAGAATGCTGTGGTAGCCATGCTGGTTAAGTGTGCCTTGAATTCTAAATAAATCACAGACAGGATCACCAGCAAAGCACCTGCCCACCATCACACCTCTTCCTCCATGCTTCACAGTGGGAACCACACGTGGAGATCATCCGTTCACCCGCACCGCGTCTCACAGAGACACGGTGGTTGGAACCAAAAATCTCAAATTTGGACTCATCAGACTAAAGGACAGATTTTCACCTGTCTAATGTCCATTGCTAATGTTTCTTGGCCCAAGCAAGTCTCTTCTTCTTATTGGTGTCCTTGAGTAGTGGTATCTTTGCAGCAATTCGACCATAAAGGCCTGATTCACACAGTCTCCTCTGAACAGTTGATGTTGAGATGTGTCTGTTACTTGAACTCTGTGAAGCATTTATTTGGGCTGCAATTTGTGAGGTGCAGTTGACTTTAATGAATTTATCCTCATATCCTCCGTCATGTCTTAAAATGATGCTGTCATTTATCTTTGCTTATTTGAGCTGTTCTTGCCATAATATGGACTGTTTTATACCACCAATACCTTGTCACAACACAACTGATTGGCTCAAAAGCATTAAGAAGGAAACAAAATTCCACTGTTTAACTTTTAACATGGCAATCATGTTCATTTAAATGCATTCCAGGTGACTACCTAATGAAGCTGGTTGAGAGAATGCCAAGGGTGTGCAAAGCTGTCATCAAGGGTGGCTACATTGAAGAATCTCAAATATAAAATAAATGTTGATTTGTTTCCTGGTTACTACATGATTCCGTATGTGTTATTTCATAATTTTGATGTCTTCACTATTATTCTACAATGTAGAAAATAGTAAAATAAAGAAAAACCTCGGAATGAGTAGGTGTGTCCAAACTTTTGAGTAGTGCTGTGTGGTAGTAGATTAGTGGCCTTAATGTGTTGTGAAATCTGTTGTGAATGCAATGTAAAGGTTTTATAATTGTATAACTGCCTTGAAAAGTAACTGCTGCCTTGGCAGCAGCTAATGGGGATCCATAATAAATGCAAATACAAATACACACACACGGCAGGTAGGGCAGCAGGTAGCCTAGCTGTTAGAGCGTTGGGGCCAGTATCCAAAAGGTAAAAAAAACTGTTGATGTGCCCTTACCCAAGGCACTTAACCCTAATTGCTACAGGGTCGCTGTTGATAATGGCTGGCCAAGACCCTACTCTCTGAGGGTGTCTCAGGTGGAGTTTGGATATGCAAAAAAACATATTTCCATTTCACACATGCGTGCTGTATAGCACACTTTTGTGAAACAGGACAATTATATGCACCCACCAAATTCTTATTACACACATCTTTCTACCTAAAACCAGGTTTCAGCTTGCACCCACCTACTGCTCAGATATGTATGACATCACCCATTTCAGCCTGCGCTTTCCCTCCCGCCCATAAATACTGTAGCCGAAGCCAGGACAGGTCTCTTCAGCTCTGTTTTCACCTCAGGAGGACTGTATCTGTACTGTATTTAGGGACAAACCTACACTCGGTGGCATTGGAGTACCATATCAGCTCATACATCTGGACACAATATGGGGACTAGAAGTACCTGTCTGCTCATGACACTGGTAAGGTTTGATGTTTGAAATCAATAATCTACTGAATAAAGGGTCTATAGACTGATGGGCAGACAGGCACGGTGGCTTATCATGCTCAACCACTTACATGGATATAGTTTGGGATGGGACTTTCTGTGTTCATTCAGACTAGGATTTGAATAGCATATTTAAATCAAATCATGCTGATTAAGCAACCAGAGTTTACACATTTCCTGTTGAAGCTATAGTACTTTTTATCTTTGGGTCTGGAAGGTGGGCAAAATCTGGAATTGTGATTTTTTTTTTGCAGTGTTTAGTAACTAATATACAGTCATACATTCATGTGCTCCTTCTCTGGTTCAGGCTGTTGAAGAGCTCTAGACTGCTTTTCAGTCACCACAGGGCTCCGTTCATGGTCTAAAGCTGGTCTTAAATGTACAAAAAAAACTACATTCATGACCTTTACCACATCTGGTGGCTTATCCATTGAAAAAGTATAATCGTACAAATACCTACAGTTGAAGTCGGAAGTTTACATACACCTTAGCCAAATTAATTTAAACTCAGTATTTCACAAATCCTGAAATTTAATCCTAGTAAAAATTCCCCGTCTTAGGTCAGTTAGGATCACAACTGCATTTTAAGAATGTGAAATGTCAGAATAATAGTAGAGAGAATGATTTATTTCAGCTTTTACCTCTTCCATCACATTCCCTGTGGATAAGACGTTTACATACACTCAATTAGTATTTGGTAGCATTTCCTTGAAATTGTTTAACTTGGGTCAAACGTTTCGGGTAGCCTTCCACAAGCTTCTCACAATAAGCTGGCTGAATTTTGGCGCATTCCTCCTGACAGAGCTGGTGTAACTGAGTCAGGTTTGTAGGCCTACTTGCTCGCACGCACTTTTATAGTTCTGCCCACAAATTGTATATGGAATTGAGGTCAGGTCTTTGTGATGGCCACTCAAATACCTTAACTTTGTTGTCCTTAAGCATTTTGCCACAACTTTGGAAGTATGCTTGGGGTCATTGTCCATTTGGAAGACCCATTTGCGACCAAGCTTTAACTTCCTGACTGATGTCTTGAGATGTTGCTTCAATATAACCACACAATTTTCATTCCTATTTTGTGAAGTGAAACAGTCCATCCTGCAGCAAAGCACCCCCACAACATGATGCTGCCACCCCCCGTGCTTCACGGTTGGGATGGTGTTCTTCGGCTTGCAAGCCTCCCCCTTTTTCTTCCAAACATAACGATGGTCATTATGGCCAAACAGTTCTATTTTTGTTTCATCAGACAGAGGAAAGTACGATCTTTGTCCCCATGTGCAGTTGCAAATCGTAGTCAATTTTTTTATGGTGGTTTTTCGAGCAGTGGCTTCTTCCTTGCTGAGCGGCCTTTCAGGTTATGTCAATAGACTCGTTTTACTGTGGATATAGATACTTTTGTACCTTTTTCCTCCTGCATCTTCACAAGGTCCTTTGCTGTTGTTCTGGGATGGATTTGCACTTCTCGCACCAAAGAACGTTAATCTCTAGGAGACAGAACGCGTCTCCTTCCTGAGCGGTATGACAGCTGCGTGGTACCGTAGTGCTTGTGTACTATTGTTTTTACAGATGAACGTGGTACCTTCAGGCATTTGGAAATTGTTCCCAAAGATGAACCAGACTTGTGGAGGTCTACCATTTTTTGTCTGAGGTCTTGGCTGATTTCTTTTGAAGTTTACATACACTTAGGTTGGAGTCATTAAAACTCGTTTTTCAACCACCCCACAAATTTCTTGTTAACAAACTATAGTTTTGGCAAGTCGGTTAGGACATCTACTTTGTGCATGACACAATTGTTTCCCTTATAATTCACTGTATCACAATTCCAGTGGGTCAAAAGTTTATATACACTAAGTTGACTGTGCCTGTAAACAGCTTGAAAAATTTCAGAAAATGATGTCATGGCTTTTTCAAGGCATACCTTCAAACTAAGTTCCTCTTTGCTTGACATCATGGGGAAAAAATACAAAGAAATCAGATCTCAGAAAAAAAATGGTATACCTCAACAAGTCTGGTTCATCCTTGGGAGCAATTTCCAAACGCCTGAAGGTACCACGTTCATCTGCACAAACAATAGATGGCAATTTTAAACACCATGATGGGACCACGCAGCCGTCATACCGCTCAGGAAGGAAACACGTTCTATCTCCTAGAGATGAACGTACCTGGATGCGAAAAGTGCAAATCAATCCCAGGACAACAGCAAAGGACCTTGTGAAGATGCTGGAGGAAACAGGTACAAAATATCTATATCACAGTAAAACAAGTCCTATATTGACATTACCTGAAAGGCCGCTCAGCAAGGAAGAAGCCACTGCTCTAAAACCGCCAAATTATGGTTTGTAACTGCACATGGGGACAAAGATCGTACTTTCTGGAGAAATGTCCTCTGGTCTGATGAAACAAAAATAGAACTGTTTGGCCATAATGACCACCGTTATGTTTGGAGGAAAAAGGGGGAGGCTTGCAAGCCGAAGAACACCATTCCAACCGTGAAGCACGGGGGTGGCAGCATCATGTTGTGTGGGTGCTTTGCTGCAGGAGGGTCTGGTGCACTTCAATAGACGGCATCATGAAGAATGAAAATGATGTGGATATATTGAAGCAACATCTCAAGACACCAGAGCTCTGTCAGAAGGAATGGGCCAAAATTCAGACAATTTATTGTGAGAAGCTTGTGGAAAGCTACCCAAAATATTTGACCCAAGTTAAACAATTTAAAGGAAATGCTACCAAATACTAATTGAGTGTATGTAAACTTCTGACCCACTGGGAATGTGCCGAATGAAATAAAAGCTGAAATAAATAATTCTCTCTACTATTATTCTGACATTTCACATTCTTAAATGAAAGACCTAAGACAGGGAATTTTTACTAGGATAAAATTTCAGGAATTGTGAAAAACTGAGTTTAAATGTATTTGGCTAAGGTGTATGTAAACTTCCGACTTCAACTGTTGCCAGTTGAGGACTTGTGAGGCGTCTGTTTCTCAAACTAGACACTCTAATGTACTTGTCCTCTTGCTCAGTTGTGCATGGGTGCCTCCCACTCCTCTTTCTATTCTGTTTAGAGCCAGTTTGCGCTGTTCTGTGAAGGGAGTAGTACACGGCAATATACGAGATTGTTATGGAAATTTTGTATTCAATGTTCATAAACTGAACTTAATTTCAACAACTCCGTCTGTAACCCAGAATTTGTAAGATACTGGTTGAAATGAGACAGACAGAAGCCCAGTCTACAATAGTCAAATGTCAATGTTTATTCAGGAGAGCTCTGAATTTCAAAGGTGAACACAGTCTTTTTATATTGTATAAGCTTTAAGCTAAACACCGATGATACAAATGCCCCACCCTCTCTAGGAAATAGTGTTTTCCCACAGTACCCATTCATTGGCTTATCACAATCTTTGCAACATAAGTCAAACTTGGACAGCTCCTAGTATCCCTCCCGTCCCATGGACAGGGGGGCCTTTGTTCTCACAAGAAGTTCCTGTTCTTAGTTTCACAGTGGTCTCAAGTTGTCTGCCACAAGCTGTTCCTTTTATCAGTTCCTACTTTCCTACGCACAAACATTTTAAGCCATTATACAGAGACAGGGTAAAATACTGTTAGTTATTGTTTATCTCATTACCTTAAAAGTATAATTCATTTAGTCATCATTAAACATTTAAATCATATGAAATCATTTATAACAGAGATATTCAGTTTCTTGGGATTTTTTCGCATGGAATAGCCTTCATTTTTCAGAGTTATTTGTTTCTGGCCATTTTGAGCCTGTAATCGAACCCATAAATGCTGATGGGCAGATACTCAACTAGTCTATAGAAGACCAGTTTTATTTATTCTGTAATCAGCACAACAGTTTTCAGCTGCGCTAACATAATTACAAAAGGGTTTTCTAACGATTAATTAACCTCTTAAAATTATTAACTTTGATTAGCTAACACAACGTGCCATTGGAACACAGGAGTGATGGTTGCAGATAATGGGCCTCTGTACGCCTATGTAGATATTCCATAAAAAATCAGCCGTTTCCAGCTACAATGGTCATTTACAACATTAACAATGTCTACAGTGTATTTCTGATCAATTTTATGTTATTTTAATGGAAAAAAACGTGTTTTTCTTTCAAAAACAAGGACATTTCTAAGTGACCCCAAACCTTTGAACAGTAGTGTATATAAATGTATATATAGAGAATGAGATGGTAGTGAGATGAGCTCAGTAACTGTCTTTATGTTCCCATGGCTTTCAGTCCCATTCATTCTTATGTACCTATTAACCATACCTTATTGAGCCCCTACTCACAATAGAGACACTTTAACCATACCTTTTTGAGCCCCTACTCACAATCGAGACACTTTAACCATACCTTATTGAGCCCCTACTCACAACAGGGGAAATACCTTTTTTAAACAATGCATCTGTTCTTGGTTTGCTCTGTAGTGTCTGGGGATTGTCAGTGTGTCCTCTGAAGAGTTACTGCATCGGCAGAAAAGAATCTGGATTGTAGACTCTTTTAAGATAGAGGAGGCGAGGCCCGGACCTTATATACTGGGGAATGTAAGTAATGATCCCACTCTCTTTTGTCGAGAGGGAAATGCCTCCTTTTTCTATGTAATCACATGTGCATTGATTCAAACATGCATGCCCGCACAAACACACACACACACACATACACACATGGTCAAACAAGTAGGCGGACCGGACAGACACGGGTGCACATGCACACGCGTGCACATGCACACACACGCGTGCACATGCAAGCATATGCAAACACACACAAAGTAATGCACTGAATTGATGTTTTGTTTCAGGTTAGTATTGAGAAGGCATTCCATGTGGGTTTCCATCTACGTGGTCAAGGGGTTGATGAGGACCCCAAAGGAAAACTGTCCATCAATAGAGACACCGGAGAGATCAAAGTTCACGAAGAACTAGACTTCGAGCTTTACCAGAAACTTAAGGTGGGAGAGAATGGAACTCATTAACCATAAAAAAATACAATTAAAATATATTTTTTAATAACATTTACAATTGGCCAAATAATTTATTTGAAACAATTCTAAATCTATACATTTGAATTACACTGAACAAAATATAAACGCAACATGTAAGGTGTTCATCCCATAATCAAATTTTGTGCACAAATTTGTGCATATCAAGAAGCTGATTAAAAACAGCATGATCATTACACAGCTGCACCTTGTGTCCATGTATACATCAATGTTTTTCTCAGAGGTTAACCAGATTTCTTTTTTTTTACCTTGATTTAACTAGGCAAGTCAGTTAAGAATAAATTCTTATTTTCAATGACGGCAAAAGAAGAGTGGGTTAACTGCCTTGTTCAGGGGCAGAACGACAGATTTTTACCTTGTCAGCTCGGGGATATCATCTTGCAACCTTTCGGTTACTAGTCCAACGCTCTAACCACTACGCTAGCTGCCGCCGCATATCCCAGTCCCCGTAATCAAAACAATCTTGAAGCATGGATTCCGATAGGTCAGCCCAGCGTTGAATAGACCTTAGCACCGGTACTTCCTGTTTGAGGTTCTGCCTATGGGAAGGGAGGAGAAAAATGTACTTGTGATCTGATTTGCCGAAGGGAGGGCAGGGGAGGGCCTTGTAGCCTTCTCGGAAGGGGGAGTAAGAGTGCTTGAGTGTTTTTGCCGCGAGAGTACTACAGTCAATGTGTTGATATAACCTCGGTAGCGTTTTCCTAAAATTTGTTTTGTTTAAATCCCCAGCTATAAAAAATGCGGCCTCAGTATATGGGGTTTCCAGTTTGCACAAAGTCCAGTGTAGTTCCTTGAGGGACGTTGTGGTATCGGCTTGAGGGGGAATAAACATGTCTGTGACTATAACCGAAGACAATTCTCTTGGGAGGTAATACGGTCGGCATTTAATTGTGAGGTATTCTAGGTCAAGTGAACAAAAGGACTTGAGTTTCTGTAAGTTATCACAATCACACCACGAGTAGTTAATCATGAAACATACTCCACTGTCAGGAATAAAGAACTGTCCTGGAAGAAAAAAGACAGTGGAGTATGTTTCATGATTAACTACTCGTGGTGTTTTAACCCTCGCAAGGCTGCCGGCCCAGACGGCATTCCTAGCCACGTTCTCAGAGCATGCGCAGACCAGCTGGCTGGAGTGTTTACGGACATATTCAATCTCTCCCTATCCCACTCTGCTGTCCCCACTTGCTTCAAGATGTCCACCATTGTTCCTGTACCTAAGAAAGCAAAGGTCACTGAACTAAATGACTATGCCCCGCAGCATTCACTTCTGTCATTATGAAGTGCTTTGAGAGGCTAGTTAACTTCTTAGGGAGCGTCTCCCGAGGTGACGGTTTTTGGAAAGTCTGGCATGCCCTAAGTAAAATGCCTCCCACTCAGGCCCAGAAAATAGGATATGCACATAATTAGTACTATTGGATAGGAAACACTCTGAAGTTTCTAAAAGTGTTAACATAATGTCTGTGAGTATAACAGAACGGATATAGCAGGTGAAAACCAGAGGAAAATTCATCCGGAAATACAGTTTTTTTGTGACCTTTGCTCTGTTTGACAGTCTCCCTATTGATTTCAAAGGCAAGCAGCTCCGAGATTTCAGTACCTATGGCTTCCACTAGATGTCAACAGTCTCTATACAAAGCCAGGAAATGGTAGCCCTGACCAGAACGGATAGGAACAGGATATGGTCAAGGGAGCTCAGATGTCAACAAGATTTTGCGGGCGCGCAACTGAGTGCGCGCTCCACTTTATTTTCCTTTCTTATCGTTCAGGCTACAATCCGGTTGAAATATTATAGTAAATATACATAAAATTATACCTAAGGAAACATTAAAAATGATGTTTGATTTGTTTGGAGAAATATGACAGGTATAATGTGAACGCGTTCTCTTCACGGTTCAATGGGCGACTCAACGGTGGATTTTATGATCATAACGTGCCCAACCAAACGGAGATTTATGGATATAATAAATGACTTTTTCTAACAAAAGAAGCATGGATTGTCTTCGTTGGACACTTGGGAAGCCCTCAGCAGAAGTTCTTCGAAAGGTAAGGGATTTTATATTAGCGATTGTATGCGTTTTTTGAGACCCGCGTTGGGTTATGAATTTATGCTAATAGATAAATATTGTAGGTGCTATCCTCAAACAATCAAATGTTGTGCTTTCGCCATGAAGCCTTTTTGAAATCTGAAAACGCTGTGATATTGCCAAAAAGCAGAGCTTTTGATGACTATGTTTAATAATTCAACTTTTGGATTTTGAATTTGGCGCCTTACATTTCACAGGGTAGAGTCGGTAGTTAAGGATCATATCAACTATACCTTCCCTGACAACCTAGACCCACTTAATTTGCATACGGCCCCAATAGATCCACAGACAATGCAATCCAAATCACACTGCACACTGCCCTAACCATCTGGACAAGAGAAATACCTACAGTGAGGGAAAAAAGTATTTGATCCCCTGCTGATTTTGTACGTTTGCCCACTGACAAAGAAATTATCAGTCTATAATTCTAATGGTAGGTTTATTTGAACAGTGAGAGACAGAATAACAACAACAAAAAAACAGAAAAACGCATGTGAAAAATGTTATAAATTGATTAGCATTTTAATGAGGGAAATAAGTATTTGACCCCCTCTCAATCAGAAATATTTCTGGCTTCCACGTGTCTTTTATACAGGTAACGAGCTGAGATTAGGAGCACACTCTTCTGTCCACAGAAGCAATCAATCAATCAGATTCCAAACTCTCCACCATGGCCAAGACCAAAGAGCTCTCCAAGGATGTCAGGGACAAGATTGTAGACCTACACAAGGCTGGAATGGGCTACAAGACCATCGCCAAGCAGCTTGGTGAGAAGGTGACAACAGTTGGTGCGATTATTCACAAATGGAAGAAACACAAAATAACTGTCAATCTCCCTCGGCCTGGGGCTCCATGCAAGATCTCACCTCGTGGAGTTGCAATGATCATGAGAACGGCGAGGAATCAGCCCAGAACTACACGGGAGGATCTCGTCAATGATCTCAAAGCAGCTTGGACCATAGTCACCAAGAAAACAATTGGTAACACACTACGCCGTGAAGGACTGAAATCCTGCAGTGCCCGCAAGGTCCCCCTGGTCAAGAAAGCACATATACATGCCCGTCTGAAGTTTGCCAATGAACAACTGAATGATTCAGAGGACAACTGGGTGAAAGTGTTGTGGTCAGATGAGACCAAAATGGAGCTCTTTGGCATCAACTCAACTCGCCGTGTTTGGAGGAGGAGGAATGCTGCCTATGACCCCAAGAACACCATGCCCACCGTCAAACATGGAGGTGGAAACATTATGCTTTGGGGGTGTTTTTCTGCTAAGGGGACAGGACAACTTTACCGGATCAAAGGGACGATGGACGGGGCCATGTACACTCAAATCTTGGGTGAGAACCTCCTTCCCTCAGCCAGGGCATTGAATATGGGTCGTGGATGGGTATTCCAGCATGACAATGACCCAAAACACACAGCCAAGGCAACAAAGGAGTGGCTCAAGAAGAAGCACATTAAGGTCCTGGAGTGGCTTAGCCAGTCTCCAGACCTTAATCCCATAGAAAATCTGTAGAGGGAGCTGAAGGTTCGAGTTGCCAAACGTCAGCCTTGAAACCCTAATGACTTGGAGAAGATCTGCAAAGATGAGTGGGACAAAATCCCTCCTGAGATGTGTGCAAACAACTACCAGAAACATCTGACCTGATTGCCAACAAGGGTTTTGCCACCAAGTACTAAGTCATGTTTTGCAGAGGGGTCAAATTCCTATTTCCCTCATTAAAATGCAAACAATTTTTAACATTATTCACATGCGTTTTTCTAGATTTTTTTGTTGTTATTCTGTCTCTCACTGTTCAAATACACCTACCATTAAAATTATAGACTGATCATTTCTTTGTCAGTGGGCAAACGTACAAAATCAGCCGGGGATCAAATACTTTTTCCCCTCACAGTCACTGTGGGGACAACGTCGTCAATGCACTTAATGATGAAGCCGGTGACTGAGGTGGTATACTCCTCAATGCCATTGGATGAATCCCAGAACATATTCCAGTCTGTGCTAGCAAAACAGTCCTGTAGCGTAGCATCTGCTTCATCTGACCACTTCTATATTGAGTGAGTTACTGGTACTTCCTGCTTCAGTTTTTGCTTGTAAGCAGGAATCAGGAGGATAGAATTGGGGTCAGATTTGCCAAATGGAGAGCGAGGGAGAGTTTTGTATGCGTCTCTGTGTGTGGAGTAAAGGTGGTCTAGAGTTTGTTTTCCTCTGGTTGCACATGTGACATGCTGGTAGAAATGAGGTAAAACGGATAGAAATTTGCCTGCATTAAAGCTTCTGGATGAGCATTTTCTTTTTTGCTTATGGCCCAAATATATCTACATGTATTGGAAATACATTTTACATGACATTAAATATATTGAAATGTATATTTTTCTGTATGGGTATTGCATTGTGTTATTTTAGTTTGGTTTAGTTTTTATTAAATGAATTGCTTGATTGTTTGATAGTTTGCTTGATTGGTTGATGTATTGATTGGTTGGTTGGTTGGTTCATTGGTGGATTGATTTACATCTTCCTTATCACATGGGACTACAGCTGACATTTGAGGCCACAGATACATCCAATAACGCATTGGACACCCGACTGGGAGTGGAGGTGGAGATTCTAGACATCAATGACAACCCACCTGTTTTCCAGATGAACACTTACACCATAAACGTGGAAGAGTCTGCTTCACAAGGTAAAATATTGTCTTTTTTTCTTTTCTTTCTTTCTTTTTTCTTTTATTCTTGCTGTCTTAATTGTATTTATTGCAGATAAAGGAAAACCACACTGTGGGTTCACTCAGAATGTTTATGATGTATTGTTATAACCGTTAAGTGTTTCCAGTTTTCTTTGAAATATGAACTATAATTATTTACAATATAAGTGAAATAGTTTTTGTTTTTTAAGTATGTTAAAAAGCAACTGTTCTGTGTTGGAATGGTGTGGACGTACCCCAACAACAGAATGGTGTGGGCGTATACAGGTCATTAAATATATGAAATGGAGTAGACCGCAGATTGGACAGCTAATCCTCCTCTGGAGGATGACATCAACCTCTATGAGGAAATAGCAAGCATTTTTGAAGCAGTCTGTTTTTAGAAGTTTTTTTTAAGTGTTTCTTTTTCCAATTTATTATTTGGCCACACATGAGTATAGGCAGAGTCAACAACACTATTTGGGTATGAGTTAACAGAATATACACTTTTAAAAGTGAGATTTTCAACGGACAGTTACTTTAAAATCAACACAAATTGCAGACATTGACAACGGATATTGCTGCAAATCCTGCGCTGTGGTTGTCCTTTATCTATGATTGGTTGAACTGGGGCCTCTGAAACCATAACTCTCTGTTTCCTCTCATATCAGGAACTACCCTGGCAACTGTAATGGCAACAGATAAAGATCAAAGAAGCACAAACAATGGCACATTTGACCTGAAGATTGTCTCCATCACCCCTACACCCCCAGACGACCTGGAGTTCTTCCTTGAGCAAAATGATCTAATTGGAAACATCAAATTCAAAGGGTGTCTGGAGCACGAGGTAAGAGGTTCCTCTATTTATGTCTATAATCTTTCTTTCATTAACGTTTAACTATAGTGTGATTGTTTCAATCATCCACTTCAGAAATCAGAGAAATACACCATCCTGGTGGAGGCTAAAGATCGTGGAGAGGTGGTGCAGCTCTCCAGCACCTGTACAAGCATCATCAATATAAAGGATGGAAACAACCATCTGCCTGTCTTCACTGGCCAAACGGTGGGCAAAATAATTCTGTCCTCTTCAATTTATCACAAGATGTGGTGGAGGTATTTGTTAAAATATACTAATGAATCTCCGGAACCACAACCATATCCCTCTTATAATGTTCCATCCTCCTGGGATATTATATTATTTCAGGGTGCAGGAAGCATCAAGGAGAGAGACAGCGGTGATGTACCAGTTCTTCGGCTCCAGGTTTCAGACAAAGACACCAAAGGTACTGAAGCCTGGAAGGCCAAATACACTATCCACGGAGACAAGGACCAGAACTTCAGAATCACCACTGATCCAGACACCAACGAAGGAGTCTTGTTTGTTGAAAAGGTCTGTTACCTTTCAAATAAGTTAATGCCTCCTAAATAAGATAATGTATGTCATGTGAGACTTTCACATTTTCTGCAATTCACTTTTTTAAAGTTGTTGTTCTATTAATCATATTTTTGTTGCTGTTGTTGTTGTTGCAATCAAACTAATAGCAGTATTAGTTGTAGTAGTAGCTGAGGAACTGTGCTCATAGATGTGGTTGCAATTATCATATCCCTGTATCCATTTGTTTGACTAAACACAAATCCTCCTTCCATAAGCCACATTCTCCCTCTGTCTCTTGGTAGCCTCTGGACTACGAGAATGGCTCTCTGAGGAACTTGTCAGTCAGCGTAGAAAACGAGGCGCCCTACTTCTCTTGTAAGGTCAACGGTCGTCATGCCATGGGCCTGTGGGATGTGGTCACCACAGGGGGGGTATCTTTAGGTCTCCAACCGCCCCTGCTGCCCACCCGCCAGGTGACGGTCACGGTGGAGGACATCAACGACCCGCCCAACTTCATCCCCGCCATCAAACGCGTGACAGTGGAGGAGAATGTGGAGGTGGGCTGGTACCTGGAGACGTTCACTGCCATCGATCAGGACATGAACCATGCCAACACCTTCACGTAAGACTGGGGACGCATTTAACCCACCCTTCAGTGGGACTTTTGTTCTATAGCATCTCCTACTGTACAGTTCTGCAGCACCTCCTACTGTTTATCAAGGTAGACTGGGAATTTAGCCCAGTTCTCCATGACATTTTTTTTACAGTTCATTACCAGTTTATTCATATAATTAATTTGACCTCAAAACACAGATCCTTCTTGATTTTTATAAAAATTCTTCGATCATATGTTGTGATGACGCATGCTCTTGAAGCCAATCAGGCCAATCAAGCCAACCGTTTGCTAGACCAGTAGCCGAAAACACATCTTACATGCCCAAACCATGTCTTGTAGGTACGTGAAAGGAAAGGACCCTTGTGACTGTGTGGCAATAGACGCAAAGACTGGCAAAATAACCACAACTAAGATCTTAGACCGAGAGTCACCTTATGTGAAGGACAATGTCTATCAAGTGACAGTGTTTGCTATTGACAATGGTAAGAACTATAAAAAGTACTATTCCAATACAGTAAATTATACCAATATCAGCTAAATAACACTGTATCTGCATATCATCCACAGTACCACCAGTATGTGTCAGTTGAGAGTATCTCTGATTGACAGGCCAGCCTCCCATGACCGGAACTGGAACGCTCAACATCCACCTAATTGACCAGAATGACAACCTTCCGGAGCTTGAGATGGCCACCATGGACATGTGTCTCTCAGATGAGCACACTGAGGTCAACATCACAGCCTACGACCTGGATAGAGAACCCTACAGCGGACCCTTCCACTTCCAGCTCCAAGGGGACAATATCAAGGGCAAGTGGAGGATTGTACCCGACCATGGTGAGGTTTTCCTCCTCATAAATGTCTTGTACACTTTATCTGACCTCTCATTCCTAATACATTATTCCATATGGACTTTTTGACCCTCTACATACCAACAGTTGAAGACGGAAGTTTACGTACACCATAGCCAAATACATTTAAACTCAGTTTTTCACAATTCCTGACATTTAATCCTAGTAACAATTCCCTGTCTTAGGCCACTTTATTTTAAGAATGTGAAATGTCAGAATAATAGTAGAGAGAATTATTTATTTCAGATTTTATTTCTTTCATCACATTCCCAGTGGGTCAGAAGTTTACATACACTTAATTCGTTTTTAGTAGCATTGCCTTTAAATTGTTTAACTTGGGTCAAACATTTCGGGTAGCCTTCCACAAGCTTCCCACAATAAGTTGGGTGAATTTTGGCCCATTCCTCCTGACCGAGCTGGTGTAACTGAGTCGGGTTTGAAAGCCTCCTTGCTCGCACACGCTTTTTCAGTTCTGCCCACAAATTTCTAGGATTGAGGTCAGGGATTTGTGATGGCCACTCCAATACCTTGACTTTGTTGTCTTTAAGCCATTTTGCCACAACTTTGGAAGTATGCTTGGTGTCCCATTTGCGACCAAGATCTATTTGCGACCAAGCTTTAACTTCCTGACTGATGACTTCCTGACTGATGTTGCTTCAATATATCCACATAATTTTCATTCCTCATGATGCCATCTATTTTGTGAAGTGCACCTGTCCCTGCAGTAAAGCACCCCACAAAATGATGCTGCCACCCCCGTGCTTCACGGTTGGGATGGTGTTCTTCGGCTTGCAAGCCTAACCCAGAGGACATTTCTCCAAAAAGTATGATCTTTGTCCCCATGTGCAGTTGCAAACCGTAGTCTGGCTTCTTTATGGCAGTTTTGGAGCACTGGCTTCTTCCTTGCTGAGCGGCCTTTCAGGTTATGTCGATATAGGACTCGTTTTACTGTGCATATAGATACTTTTGTACCTGTTTCCTCCAGATCTTCACAAGGTCATTTGCTGTTGTTCTGGGATTGATTTGCACTTTTCACACCAAAGTACGTTCATCTCTAGGAGACAGAATGCGTCTCCTTCCTGAGCGGTATGACGTCTGCGTTGTCCCATGGTGTTTATACTTGCGTACTATTGTTTGTACCGATGAACGTGGTACCTTCAGGTGTTTGGAAATTGCTCCCAAGGATGAACCAGACTTGTGGAGGTCTACAATTTTTTTTCTGAGGTCTTGGCTGATTTCTTTTGATTTTCCTATGATGTCAAGCAAAGAGGCACTGAGTCTGAAGGTAGGCCTTGAAATACATCCACAGGTACACCTCCAATTAGCCTATCAGAAGCTTCTAAAGCCACAACATCATTTTCTGGAATTTTCCAAGCTGTTTAAAGGCACAGGCAACTTAGTGTATGTAAACTTCTGCCCCTTTGGAAATGTGATACAGAGAATTATAAGTGAAATAATGTGTCGGTAAACAATTGTTGGAAAAATTACTTGTGTCATGCGCACAGTAGATGTCCTAACCGACTTTCCAAAACTATAGTTTGTTAACAAGACATGTGTGGTGTGATTGAAAAATGAGTTTTAATGACTCCAACCTAAGTGTATGCAAACGTCCGACTTCAACTGTAGCTTTTACACAAGTAGGCCTAATGCCACGGTCACATTCTCGTAACCTCAGAGTTCAAATCAATGCAAGTTACTTGCATAGAGCTTCCTATTGGTTGATTCTGATACTTCCCAAGTGCGATATGTCAGAGTTTTCTATTTCCGACTAGCATGTGAATGTGGCGTAAGTCTCTCAATACTATACGCCTATACATCATGCAGCCATCAACTAGCTAAACTAATGCTATTATCTCTCTTTCTCACTACACATCCCTCCAGGCTATACAGTGAACCTGGTGAAGGAGAACACAGTGTACGCAGGTCACCACGAGCTGCTGCTGAAGGTGTTTGACCTGCAGGGTCAGGGTGCCCTCCACAACCTGTCCGTCACCGTGTGTGACTGCTCCAGCGTGGCCAGCTGCCGCATGCGCAGGGACACTGGATCCAAGATTGGAGAGAGTGCTGTAGGGATTGTCATCGCTGCCATGTTGCTACTACTAGGTATATAGTCTTTTCAGTCTTGTGTTTGGTGGAAAAGACAAACTGGCCTACATCGCCACCTAGTGTTCATTTGGCAAATTGGCCCCCACTAAATACGTTTAGAACAGCACAAGTTAGTGTGAATGAAGATTTGTATCTAGTCAAAATGTGTGTGTCCCTCCTAGGTTTTCTACTGTTGGCCCTCCTGATGACCTGTAAGAGAGATCTGAAGCTGATCCCTATAGATGAAATCTTTGGAGAACATCTGATCAAATCTAACATCGAGATCCCAGGAACTGATTGCAAGGTAACCACAGCCAACATTACTATCACTACAATCACATGTTCTTCTCTGGAAATTGATTTTTTACATCATACAATATGCTGTTTTTGATCCCAGGTGCCTATTGCTACCATACTCCAAGTGGACAGCCAGGTGGGAAAAAAAGCTGCTTTTCAAGCAATCCAGACGTCGGTTAGGAAACCTGCAATTTTCAATCACCATTATTCTTTTGGTTCATACTGGGCATATTTGACAAATGGAAAACTGTTCAACAATGACAAGTAAATATTATATATTTTCCCAGGCTGTAAAGAAGTCAGCCAGTATGCGAGCACCGGTACGTTCAGAATATTCCAAGTATTTCTCCTCCTACCAAGAGCAACAACAGGAACAGTTTCAACGAGGAACCTCCCTGCGCAAGGTAGGCTATAGCAATCAATCTACCTTTATCAATTTTTGCCCTGTCAATTAAATTCTCAGTGGCACTGTACTACAGCAACATTTAACATTTTGTTTCAGAGTGCGCCCACAAAATTACACTCCAATGTTTATTATGAACAGGTATTTCAAAATTGAATATTTAAATTAAACTTATGTAAACATTTTTTTCAAAGACTTTCATCTTACTAATGTTGCATTGTGTTGGTTGTATGTGTGTGTGTGTTCTGTGTAGTGATATTACGTTTCTCATCAATCAGGGGTCAATGGTGAGCAGATCAACGAAGACAAGAACAAGATACTCCTCATGGGAAGAAGATAACTATCTCAACAAATCCGGGCACATGATGACCCTACTGAACAAGGTAACAATCTGCAACAGTCACAAACAGTCATGGCTGTAATCAATTAAAAAAAAAACATCTAATTGTGATTTTCTTTTATGTACTAGTTGAACTGTTTTATTCATTGCGATTAACATTATTGTGACCCCACAACTCTCCTCCATTCACTTCAATCTCTCCCTCCCTCCTGCCCTCCTTCCATCCATCCCTCCACCTTCTCCAGAGGATGTACACCCTGCAAGTTCAAGGAAAGGAGCTGGGAGACTATGCCCCGCACCCCTACACTGAAGAGGGGGACCTAGAGACAGACTTCCAGCTGGATGCTATCTCCATCCCTGAGACATTCTTCGACCAGGACACGCTCCTCTACCTGGGCCCCAGGTTCAACACCCTGGCCTCCATCTGCAACACCCGAGACCTCAGCGCATCCTAAGCCCATCTTGCCCTCACCCTCTGGGGCAAAAGGCTCTGCCAGGACTGGCTAGTTAGCATTGGCATAACAGGCTAGGTCACCGGCCGCATTCCTGGATTATAAACGAGACTGGATCACTCATTCTTTAAATGAGGTAGAACAGCAAACTTGCTCCTGCAAAATCTGGATAAGAACAAGCAGTGTCATTTTTTACAAAAACCATCAAATGCACACAGGACTATGAAGATCAATGATCAATCAATACAAAGACCAAGATGGAACTCAGTGTTGAAAGGAGAACAATGACATCTACCACTGAGAGAGATATGTAGTGGAAAATACTTGCATGGCGTTGACTTGCTGTGTGCTTTTATGAATGCGATGGCTGCAATTTAGAGGTGAATTAACAGTGAACATACCACACCATCTCTTACCTCTTTATTCTTCAGAAAATACATTGAGTCAGTATAGTCTAATATTGTTTTCTATGATGGTGATGATGATGATTCCCAAATCAAATTGTATTTTTCACACGCTTCGTAAACAACAGGTGGAGACTAACAGTGAAATGCTTACTTACGGGCCTTTCCCAACAATGCAGGTGAAACAATATATAAATAGTAGAAAAAATAGAACAAAAAGTATTTAAAAAAAAAAAAAGAAAACAAGGAATAAATAGAAAAATAATAACACAAGGAAGAAATACACAAGTAATTAAAGCTTGGCTATATACACGGGTTACCAGTACCGAGTCGAAGTGCAGGGGTACAAAGTGATTGAGGTAGATATGTACATACAGGTAGAGATATAGTGACTAGGCAACAGGACGGATAATAAACAGTAACTAACAGTGGCGTATGGGGTGAGTCAAAAGAGATAAGTGCAAAAAGATATTCCGGGTAGCTATTGGTTAACTATTTAACTAACTATTTCGAAGTCTTATAGCTTGGGGGTAGAAGCTGTTCAGGGTCCTGTTGGTTCCAGACTTGGTGCATCGGTACCGCTTGCCATGCGGTAGCAGAGAGAACAGTCTATGATTTGGGTGGCAGGTGTCTTTGACATTTTTTGGTATATAGACACCGCCTGGTATATAGGTCCTGGATGGCAGAGAGCTCGGCCCCAGTGATGTGCTGGTCAGTACACACTACCCTCTGTAGCGCTTTGTGGTCGGATGCCAAGCAGTTGCCATACCAAGCGGTGATGCATCCCGTCAAGATGCTCTCAATGGTGCAGCTGTAGACATTTTTGAGGATCTGAGGGCCTATGCCATGCCAAATCTTTTCAGTCTCCTGAGGGGGAAGAGGCGTTGTCGGGCCCTCTTCACGGCTGTGTTAATGTGTGTGGACCATGATAGTTCCTTAGTGATGCGGACTCCGAGGAACTTGAAGCCCTCAACCTGTTCCACAACAGCCCCATCTATATACATGTGGGCGCGTTTAGATTACCAGTGAAAGCTTGGGTTGAAAGTTTTGCGCTGAAGTCTGGTTCATTTATTTGTGTGTATTGGTGTTGGCTTTGAATGTATATTCTATATGTGTTTATTGGTATCTAAATAAAGGTAACTGTTTTACATTCATTTAGTTTTACTTATGTAGTAATGCAGAGTTCTGTGGTTTATTTTCATGCATCTCAAGTCACGGTTTCAATGAAACAAACATCTTTTCATAATATAAGTTTACTGTGATTTTAATGTTCAATCCACCAACCATTCCAACTTATCAGCAGCATCAACATAGCAAAACATAGGGACAAGAGTGTGTGTGTGGAAGTGTGTGCAGGCGTTCATGCATGGGCATGTCTGTTCTGGTTGATGCGTGTGTGTTGTGCATTCACTTGGGAATGTAGCCAGCGTACAGGAGCCATTGGTAGGCAGAGAGAGCACTGGGAGTGATCTCCTGTTCCACCTGGAAGCCTTTCTGTGGGTAGTCACGGATCCTCTCTAGAACACCTGGAATACACAAACACAAAGTTTACACCTCACACATAGCATCATCCTCATGTCTGTTATTCCTACACTGCGTTAAGTGAAATGGTTGGCAATGGACAAATACTGACTTTCAGAATATTTGATTCTGAATGCATTCATACACTCCTGCACTAGAAAGACGAGGCTTGCTGACCTGTGAATAATTATAGACATATTTATCTTACATGGCCTAAAGTTCTATCGAAAACACACAAGTCTTGATATTATGGACAGAGTACCTAGCATGTATGTGATGAGGTCTGTGGCAGTGCCCACAGTGGGGTGGGGGTAGGCAGAGATTCCCATCTGGGGGGAGGTGACGATGGCATGCGTGTGTTCCCCCTGGTCATGCCACTGGCGCAGGAAGGTAGCAAAAACCCTGCGCTCCATAAAGGGCTGCTGGACCAGGATCACCCTGCGGGCTGGGACAGACATATGACAAACAAAATCGCTAATGGGTAAATGTCAAAAATACACATAGGCCTTCTGTATAAGCATAACAACACAATCCCGGCTTGGCCAAAATGTGTTTCAGTGATTCAGTTGTGCTCCCCTGCACCTTAGCTGTAGAATAATGCCACAACAATAACAGATGCCTTTCATGTAAAAGTTTTTTTTTTTTCTCCATCGGTGTGTCTGTAATGAGGAGTCTCACCTGGGATGTTATTCTCCTTGAGGAGCCTATAGGAGAAGCGGATGTTCTCTCCAGTGTTGGTGGCCTCTGTCTCCAGCAGTATGTTCCCCCTGGGCACTCCCATCCTCAGAGCAACATCCAAGAACACGTCAGCCTCTGGCCTCGTCCACACACCTGGGACACACGACACACACACTAGAGACATTGGATAGTAACATACAAACACGGTATGTGTGCGTTCATGCGCGTGTGTGTGTGTGTTTTCTTGCATGGGCAGAAAGAGGGAAAGAGAAATACAGAAATAGCGAGAAAGATGCCCAGTGTCTTGCTGACCTGCAGTCTGGTTGCCTAAGTAACCAGTGAAAAGCAGCCATGGAGCGAATCCTTCCAGGAAGAGATCAGCTGACCTCTCCGCCACACGCACGTCATGGCAACCCAGGCCAATTATGACATCACTCTGAGAGAACATACATAATTATGACATCATTTGAACGGAGGAGACAGCATCGATTATTACAAAACCCGGAGAGACAATCTATGAGTATGACATGGAATATGAGAGAGAGAGGATAGTTCATTATAATGTTATTTTGGGTAAAGCCAGATGAGCTAATCATGACTTCCCAAAAGAGTGTAGCATTACACTACTTAAAATTCAGTTTGAATCCCATTTGAAATGTATCCTGTCAAAATGTATCTTATGTGTATACACAGTCAGACACGAAGGCTTGCCTTTTCCAGAGATTGGTGCAGACAAAGGTAGTCCCACAGAACTCTGGCCCACTTCTCACTCTCATTGTCCATTCCTCTCACATGCTGCCCTGTAGGAGAGAACACACACACTTCAAAAGCAGAACCAAATCAAATAACCCAAACAAAAATGATTACGCTGAATTAATCAATAACAATACTTATTCACAGGTCAACAATGTCCTCATTAAATACACGTGTGGAGAGGGAGCACCTTGCTTCACCTCAGGCGAGCAAATTTGATTTGATTTGGTCCACTCCGTTGACAAAGCAGCAGCATCTAGACAATAACAGCGCCCTGAGGGCAGGTGACGTGGGTCATCCTTTAAAGACTGCAGTGGCAGTGGCCAGGCTCAACATGCTGCACTACACCAGTGTTCAACTCATTCATACCCATAACATTATATCAGAAGCAGTTAACATTGACATTCTATTTCTCATTCGTCCCAAGGATAAAAGCTTGGCACACCCCAGCGGCTCTCTCTCCCAACGTTCTCTCTTTTCTCCTCCATCTCTCAATATTTGATTAATGAATTAAGCAATGTTCATCCTTTACCCAGGATGCACTGCCAGTGTTCTGGCATATTCCACATTCTGGAATTATTGTGAATGGCTAGTCTATATTCTACCCAGTTATTGTCTCAGTGTAACTCTCATTGGCTAATGTACATTTCAATGTTTTTTATCCGACTGGCTGATTAGGTCTACTGTCACTTATTCAATTGGTTGGTGAGTCTCCTGTAAATCTTGTTTTCCTTTAGCTGCTGTCAGCCCCCTCCCTTACTGAATAATTGGCCTTGTCCTGGCTGAGTGTAGGCTGATGATATTGTTTCTTTCTGAAGTAGAAAGAAGCGAAAGGTCCCATAGAAAGATTTGGGGGAAATAAACTTCAATTGACCTCTACTGCTGCACTGTTTACACAAGATTTTTCCTGATAACCTGCTTGCACACCCACTCTGGTTTAGATTGGGTGTTGTTTTGTTTTTGTCCCGAACTGGACCCAACCCCACCCACAACAGAATAAGACAAATGGTTACTTAATGCAAAAACCAAAGTAAACCAAAAAGTCTAGCAACCCAAAGGTTGTGAGTTGGAATCTCATCAGACAGCTTTTTCATTCTAGCTAATTAGCAACTTTTCAACTACTTACTACATTTTTAGCTACTTTGCAACTACTTAGCATGTTAGCTAACCATTCCCCCTAACCCTTAACCTACCACCTAAACTTAACCATAGCTTCACTAACGTTAGCCATCTCCATAGGATTCGTAACATACCATACCTTTTGCTAATTTGTACCATATTGTACGTTGTGTAATTCGTAACATAATAGTACGAAATGGGTCAAGGACATCCACAAATTACTACATACCATATGAAACGTAACATACTGTATCATACTTAATGGAGTGTCTCGGATTTACATACATAATAATACGAAACGCTCTTAAGACCATGTTGAGTTTCTGTTATATTGCTTTCATCTGCCCAGTCCTATTTGATCGGTGGGGTAAACGAGGACAGAGGGAAGGACAACGTTTTGTGGAATGAAACGCAGCCATGGTGTGCCAGCCCTGACTGCTCATCTAACGGCCTGACCCTGCTCGCTCTCACTGCCCTCTAGAAGTCCAGTCAGCAGCAGCACACAGTAGAGGTCAGAAGTCAGCCCAAAAAATACCACAAAATACATAGAAAAATCATTTAGCGAGGGTGACAGATGTGTCACTGAGAATGCCTGAGATTCCTGCTCTGACTTGTTTTTTTTTGTTTTTTTATAGAAGTTGATAGCTGAGACCAAATGTCTAACGGCAGATGCTAAGTGGAATCCTTGGGACAACCTTACCCTACCCTTACCTGAACCCTTTTAAATGTAATCTTCAATGGCGACATGTCAGAGTTAAACGTCCCAAAGATTCCATTTAAGACTTGTCCAGTGTTTAACACGTACCAGTACTTGCATTTTTGATTAGAGTGTGTTTCTAGACATCCTAAAAGTTCAATGTGTGATGTCGATATTATAAGGGAAAACACTGAACAAGTAAATATGACATCACACTAACTATCTGATGACATCAGCACTGACCCCTGTACAGTTGTGATAAGTATGAGTATAGTGCACTGTGTAAATAAAACAATGCAGAATCAAGTTTAATTAAACACATTAAATCATAAATAAATGCCATATTTCACAGTTTGTTTGAACAAACTACATGTGGTAGGTGCTAAACAGTGAGGAAAAGAAAAAGGCATGGAAGTCTTTCACTCCTTATCCCCGGCAGAACTACAACCTGGTGGGCTTTTCCTCTCCACTGCCCTGTCCTTGGGTCTGCAGGTAGACATCATACAGCTCCCTGAGGTGGATTATCAGCTCCTCTGTGTTCTGGCCTGTGAGGGCTGGCACAGGGATCACCCTCTGGGCCACGTGCCCCTGAGGGCGTCCATTTTCCCCCGAGCCCCAGGCAGGTCCATTTTGTTGGCCACGATAGCGTGGGGCCAGTGGGAGAGTCCGGCTCGTACTGGTCCAGCTTGAAACGCAGGTGCTGGAGCTGGGTCCAGGGTTCTGGGGAGGACAGGAAGCAACAGCACTCAATGTGGCGCAGGAAGGAGATCCCCAGGCCTCGGTTCAGATGGGCCCCATGGATGATACAAGGGATGTCAGCCACTAGACACTGGGAAAGGGAAGCATGGTAAACTGCATGATCAACCTTTGTGCCCAACATAATATACAACAGTAAGACAAACTCCATTACCTGCAACTTGCTCATGGTCCCTGTACTTAACAATGCCCACGCAGGCCTGGAATTGGAGATGGCCCATAGAAGAGAAGACTTCCCTGCATTGGGAAACCCAACCTGAAGTGGAAAAACACACTAACATGTAAATCTAAGAAAATGTTAGACATTTTTGTTGGCTCAAGAAACATCCCATTTATATGTCTACAATATTATTGTTACCAGCCCACATTATAATAACATAGGCCTAGTCAGAGGAGAGTGAGCCCCACTCCCATGTCTCACCAGTCCGGGATGGGCCATGGTACGCAGCTCCAGCTGGAGGACACTCTCCTGGCCTCTCTCTCCCGGGGTGGCCATCATTGGGGCACGGTTCTCAATGGACAGGAAGAGCGGTTCCCCTTTACTCCCGCCCCTCCAAACACAGCCATGTACTCACATTCCGTTTGGCCTAGACTTTATTTTACAGTCAGCATTTTGGTATTTGGTATTTACTTAGTAATTACATCGCAAAATTAAAGTAATTAAAAATCTATGTTCATACAAGAGCCCCTAATTCAAAGCAACACTCTGGCCGTAGCCATGGGCACTAACTCACAGCGATGTAGGTTGTGCTGGCATTGCGTCCGAAGCAGTTCTCACAGCCTCCTGAGTCGCCATCACCTCCTTTGTAAACGGGGGTGACCTGCACCAGGGATTTCACCTGCCGTTCGACTGGAGGCACGCAAATAAAAGATAGACGGGAATAGTTCTTGATGTAAGCATGCGAAACCTTTCTCCAATGTCCTGGTTAAAATATCCCTACCAATTAAAAATGTTCTTCAGCCCGATTATATCGTTGTTCCAATTGTGGATTTCGGCATGATCACAACGTTGATCTGAATAGGTAAACGAACGCTTCTCAGAAGATCAAGACTTTTTAACCAGATTATAAACAATGTATAACCAGGTCTGTTGGAGAATAGTGCAACACTGTTGAGAGTGACTGTCTCTCACCCACTTTTGATGATGTTCCCACCAAAGCGGTCATCAAGGCAAAGGGTGGCTATTTGAAGAATCTCAAATATAAAATAATCACAGTAACCAAAAATAAAAAATGTGGTTACTATGTGATTCCATATGTGTTATTTCATAGTTTTGACGTCTTCACTATTATTCTACAATGTAGAATAATAGTAAAAATAAAAACCCTTGAATGAGTAGGTGTTCTAAAACTTTTGACCGGTACTGTAAGTATTCAGACCCTTTACTCAGTACTTTATTGAAGCACCTTTGACAGCGATTACACCCTCGAGGCTTCTTGGGTATGACGCTACAAGCTTGGCACACCTGTATTTGGGGAGTCTCTCCTATTCTTCTCTGCAGATCCTCTCAAGCTCTGTCAGGTTGAATGGGGAGTGTCGCTGCACAGCTATTTTCAGGTATCTCCAGAGATGATCGATCGGGTTCAAGTCCGGGCTCTGGCTGGGCCACTCAAGGACATTCAGAGACTTTGTCCCAAAGCCACTCCTGCGTTGTCTTGGCTGTGTGCGCTTAGGGTCGTTGTCCTATTGGAAGGTGAACCTTCGCCACAGTCTGAGGTCTTGAGCAGGTATTTATCAACGATCTCTCTGTACTTTGCTGATTGGTGGAGTGCTGCAGACATGGCTGTCCTTCTGGAACTCTGGAGCTCAGTCAGAGTGACCATCCGATTGCTCAGTTTGGCCGGGCAGCTAGCTCTAGGAAGTCTTAGTGGTTCCAAACTTCTTCCATTTAGGAATGATGAAGGCCACTGTGTTCTTGGGGACCTTCAATGCTGCAGCAATGTTTTGGTACCCTTCCCCAGATTTGTGCTTTGAGGCAATCCTGTCTCAGAGCTCCAAGGACAATTACTTCGACCTCATGGCCTGGTTTTTGCTCTGACATGCACTGTCAACTGTGGGACTTCATATAGACAGGTGTGCCATTCCAAATCATGTCCAATCAATTTAATTTACTACATGTGGACTCACATCAATTTGTACAAACATCTGAAGGATGATCAATGGACACAGGATGTACAGTACCTGAGCTCAATTTCGAGTCTCATAGCAAAGGGTCTGAATACTTATGCAAATAGGGTGTTTTTTTTATTTGTAATACATTAGCAAAAATGTCTAAAAACCTGTTGTCATTATGGGGTATTGTTTGTAGATTGATGAGGAAAATGTTTTATTTAATCCAGTTTAGAATAAGGCTATAACGTAACTAAAGGTGGTCAAGGGGTCTGAATCCTTCCCGAATGCACATCACTTGTTTTAGTGAGCCAAGGACAGGGGATAGCTAATCTAGCTAGTTGTGTTGATCACAATAATACATACCAGTCTTTTTTTCTGACTGTTCTTTCTTTTGGGGATTTCCTCTAAGTTTAGCGCACAGTGCACAGGACGTGGTGACATTCCTGAGTCCAGTTGTTTTCCTGTGTGCTGCCAAGTGGCGTCTGTTCCCCGTCAACCAGCTGCCATTCACCTCGTTCCTAAAGCAAACGTGTGCAAATATTCGGCTTATCTCTTGGACAAGCGATCTTCGGCTCTGAACCTTTGTCAACATAGTCAACATTGCAAAATGATATATGTCATGTCAAAGGGAGACAGCCAGACGTGTCGCCCTGACCTCGTTAACTAGCTAACAGTAAGGTTACTATAGCAGGATAATGGCTATGAGCTAACGTTAGCTAGACAAGTCACTTTCGACAAGCCTACTAATTAAATCGGCCAAAAATGTCCATCTATCTCTAGATATTTTACAAAACGTCGCAATCTACAACGCTAAAAGCTTTGATAGCAATGCTAACTGTTTTGAGCTAGCTACGGTAGCTACCGAGGTTCAAAAAGCATATAAAGTCAAAGCATGGGTCGTGTAATGGAACATAGCTTCATACAAGACAGATGAAAAAAAAACAAGGTGAAAGTCAATTTATTATACATATTAAACAGTAACAAAAGACGAAGATGAACAATCAATTAAACATTCCTATTTGGTTATGCACAAACAAACCCTTTATTCTGTCACACACACGCAATGTATTGCATTATAAGCAAAACAGTACATATCCAATTCACAGGAAATGAATACAATTATATATTATGCAGTCTAAAGAAGCTTATGATTGTCACTGTAGAGTTGAGTTAACATACAGTTATTAAGCTGTTTGACAGCCAGGTACCTCAGATATCCCACTTCATTGGCAACATACAAGTGTAATGAGTTGTGCTGTCCCCTTTTCAGCATTTCATAGTAAAGTTCAAGTCTGACATTACTAGGATTATTACAGGAGATATACATATACCTATATGGTGGCCTATACAACAAACCAAACCATGATTTTCATAAAATGATCAACTCTTCTGAGGTAAATAAAGACAACCACAACATCTTTACATATTGTACATTGTCCTAGAAATTAAAAGGCAAGTGTGTTTGTGGGACAAACTTGTCTTCTATAACACTCCTAAGGACTTACCAACCAACACTTGATCTAGGATCACTTTGAATAAGGTAAATTGAGTAAGACAAATGGCAAACTTGTTTTGTTTCTGTAAACATACACCAAACATGTATGCCATATGCAGTCACACACATCGGCTAAGACTACATGACATTGGTTAGAATGTAATACTTCACAAAACATCCCTCTATATGGGTTAAGACAGTTGAAGCAAACCCCAAACACAATTGACAAAAATAATACTTTGGATTATGTACTCAACTAGATAGAAGGCTAAGACTTTTCATTTTTGTACCCTACTAGGCTATAGACTCAATAATGTGTGGTAGCACACAGAAAGTCATTAAAGTCCATTATCAAGCCTACTGATAATCTCATCCTCTGCTCCAGTGACTGACTGTATTGCACGTATTGAAAAAGTGTTGTGCCGATTGCTAAAAACATTCTAACATCATCTCCCTGTGTGTTACTTTACTTTGGCTGTTTAGAAATTATTTCTTAGAAACAACTACGATAAGTAAAAGTGCATTACAGAGAATGAGACATAGAAAAATGTAAACATCTGATAAAAGAAATTGTACATTGATAAATAAATATACTGAACAAAAATGTAAACGCAACATGTAAAATGTTGGTCCCATGTTTCATGAGCTGAAATAAAAGATCCCAGAAATGTTCCATACACACAAAGAGCTTATTTCCCTCAAATGTTGTGCACAAGTATTTACATCCCTGTAGTGAGCATTTCTCATTTGCCAAGATAATTCATCCACCTGACAGGTGTGGCATATTAAGAAGCTGATTAAAAAGCATGATCATTACACAGGTGCACCTTGTGGTGGGGACAATAAAAGGCCACTAAAATGTGCAGTTGTCACACAACACAATGCCACAGATGTCTCAAGTTGAGAGAGTGTGCAATTGGCATGCTGACTGCAGGAATGTCCACCAAAGCTGTTTGCAGAGAGTTGAAAGTTCATTTCTCTATCATAAGCCAACTCCAACATCGTTTTAGAGAATTTGGCAGTACGTCCAACCGGCCTCTCAACCGCAGACCACATGTAACCACGCCAGCCCAGGACCTCCACATCCGGCTTCATCACCTGCGGGATCGTCCAAGACCAACAACCTGGACAGCTGATGAAACTGTGGGTTTGCACAACCAAAGAATGTCTGCACAAACTGTCAGAAACAGTCTCAGGGAAGCTCATTTGCGTACTCATCGTCCTCACCAGGGTCTTGACCTGACTGCATATCGGCATCTTAACCGACACCTTTGATGGCCACTGGCATGCTGGAGAAGTGTGCTCTTGATGAATGAATCACGGTTTCAACTGTACAGGGCTGATGGCAGACAGTGTGGATGGCGTCGTGTAGGCAAGCAGTTTGCTGATGGCAGCGTTGTGAACAGAGTGCCCCATGGTGGTGGTGGGGTTAGGGTAAGGGCAGGCATACGCTACGAACAAAGAACATAATTGATCCACGCCCCTCCCCTTTTTTTCAAAGTTATCTGTGACCAACAGAATCATATCTGTATTCCCAGTAATGTGAAATCCATAGATATGGGCCTAATGAATTCATTTCAATTAACTGTTCCTTATATGAACTGTAATTTAGTAAAATCTTTGAAATTGTTGCATGTTGCGTTTATATTTTTGTTCAGTGTAAATATAGCATGGAAAAAGTCCCAACATATAAATCTACAAATAATTTTGCTTAATAAAAAAAAAGGCTTAGTTAAAAAATATATAGGCAATCAGACAAAATTAAAGAATTAACAAAAAGGATTGATGATGGAAATTAATTGTACATATTAGTTGTAATATTATGATGGTTGTTGATAGTTGCACTCTCTTATCAATCTACCAGCTATTGTGTCTATAACCTTACTCAAACATTTGTTCTTCATACACAGACAGAGTTTTCACCTTAATCAAGTTATTCTTTACACTGAATAAAAGGTGCTGAATGTATGACCAAACGTTCTTTTTGTGACCTGGGCACATTTTAAATTACAATCATAAAGACAGAGGACAGCACTTGTATTGTGCACCCTGTGAAAGACAGACAGAAACGTAGGGTGAGAGAACCAGATGGAGGGTAATAGCGAGGACAGAGACCAAAAAAGGAAGACATTTAGAGCCAAGGAGTCTTATCAAAACGTATGACTTAGTCTAGCCTGCTAATCCGTGTCTCAGCAAACTAAAATGATTCAGAGATAAATCTAACTCATTTACTCAGAGACTGGTTTACACACGACTGTTGGGGGTTATTCACAGAACTGTTCCCTTGCCTAACTTGTCCACCAGTTTGCCCAGGAGGTGGTGCCTTATTGCTGGTAGTTTCCGTATTGACCCTAAAAGAGAGGGAGGTAGAAAATAAACATCTTTAGTCATGTCAGGTCAGCATGAGATGGGGAATACTTTTGTTCATGAATACTTTCTCATGACTCAAAGCAACCCATGGGCATCGGCACTGTGGTAATTTGCGGTGTGTGTTGCCCAATTTACCCAATGTTTTGTTGGACAGCACGGTCCTCCTCAAAACGTGGGGTTGGGGGTAGCTGTAGCTGTACCTGTTCGTAGGCGTAGGGCCTCTGTGTCTGTGCCCCAGAGGCAGCCTGGGAGGAGCGGTAGGAACTGTACTGCTGGCCCTGACCCTGCTGGTACTGGGAGTACTGGGACGACGCACCCTGACCTGGACCTGGAGACCAAATCAGTCAATCAACCAAGTCTTGAATCACACGGACGGATGTAACAGTGAAACAATCATCATCTTTAAAAATACATTTCCTGTTCAATTCCCAACCAGCCCAACTATCAGCGGCATCAATATGTCCATAGCAAAACATAGGCATGTGTGTGTCTGTGTGTCTGTCACTGTATGTCTGTGCGTTCATGCAAGTGTGTGTGTGTGTGCGTTCCTTACCGTAGCCCTGTGGCTGTCCGCTGTAGCCCTGCTGTGAGGGGTATTGTTGTTGGCTGAAGGGCTGCTGCTGGCCTGACCCCTGCTGGTACTGGGCCTGCTGCTGACTGTACTGGGAGTTGCCTGGGGGTCGGGAGCAGCAATTTAACTACTTCAAGGCTTAGCGTCATACTGTAATCTCTCGTGGACAGATGCATGTAAATAGTAATTGAGCATCTGACACAATTAAGCAAGGTGTTCCTGTAGTTCTGGGTGTCTGAGATTGGGCCTACAGTGGCACATAGCTAGCAGCTAATCAAATCAAATTTTATTTGTCACATACACATGGTTAGCAGATGTTAATGCGAGTGTAGCGAAATGCTTGTGCTTCTAGTTCCGACCATGCAGTAGTATCTAACAAGTAATCTAACAAATTCACAACAACTACCTTATACACACAAGAGTAAAGGAATGAATACGAGTATGTACATATAAATATATGGATGAGCGATGGCTGACCGGCATAGGCAAGATGCAGTAGATGGTATGGAGTACAGTATATACACATATATATGAGATGAGTAATGTAGGATATGTAAACATTATATAAATGGCATTGTTTAAAGTGGCTAGTGATACATTATTTCATCCAATTATAATTATTAAAGTGGCTAGAGATTTGGGTCGATGACCGAACGGCATAGGCAAGATACAGTAGATGGTTTAGAGTACAGTGTATACATTTGATATGAGTATGTCGGATACGTAAACATTATATACAAAATTGTTTAAAGTGGCTAGTGATACATTTGTTACATCCAATTCCTATGTATAAAGTGGCTAGAGATTTAAGTCAGTATGTTGGCAGCAGCCACTCAATGTTAGTGATGGCTGTTTAACAGTCTGATGGCCTTGAGGTAGAAGCTGTTTTTCAGTCTCTCGGTCCCAGCTTTGATGCACCTGTACTGACCTCGCCTTCTGGATGATAGCGGGGTGAACAGGCAGTGGCTCGGGTGGTTGTTGTCCTTGATGATCTTTTGGCCTTTCTGTGACATCGGGTGGTGTAGGTGTCCTGGAGGGCAGGTAGTTTAACCCGGTGATGCGTTGTGCAGTCCTCACTACCCTCTGGAGAGCCTTACGGTTGTGGGCGGAGCAGTTGCCGTACCAGGCGGTGATACAGCCCGACAGGATGCTCTCGATTGTGCATCTGTAAAAGTTTGTGAGTGATTTTGGTGACAAGCCAAATTTCTTCAGCCTCCTGAGGTTGAAGAGGCGCTATTGCGCCTTCTTTACCACGCTGTCTGTGTGGGTGGACCAATTCAGTTTGTCCGTGATGTATGCGCCGAGGAACTTAAAACTTTCCACCTTCTCCACTACTGTCCCCTCGATGTGGATAGGGGGTGCTCCCTCTCCTGTTTCCTGAAGTCCACGATCATCTCCTTTGTTTTGTTGACATTGAGTGAGAGGTTATTTTCCTGACACCACACTCCGAGGGCCCTCACCTCCTCTCTGTAGGCCGTCTCGTCGTTGTTGGTAATCAAGCCTACCACTGTAGTGTCGTCAGCAAACTTGATGATTGAGTTGGATGCGTGCTTGGCCACGCAGTCATGGGTAAACAGGGAGTACAGGAGAGGGCTGAGAACGCACCCTTGTGGGGCCCCAGTGTTGAGGATCAGCGGGGTGGAGATGTTGTTTCCTACCCTCACCACCTGGGACCGGCCCGTCAGGAAGTCCAGGACCCAGTTGCACAGGGCTGGAGTCGAGACCCAGGGTCTCGAGCTTAATGACGAGCTTGGAGGGAACTATGGTGTTAAATGCTGAGCTGTAGTCGATGAACAGCATTCTTACATAAGTATTCCTCTTGTCCAGATGGGTTAGGGCAGTATGCAGTGTGATTGCGATTGCGTCGTCTGTGGACCTATTGGGACGGTAAGCAAATTGGAGTGGGTCCAGGGTGTCTGGCAGGATGGAGGTGATATGATCCTTGACTAATCTCTCAAAGCACTTCATGATGACGGAAGTGAGTGCTACGGGCGATAGTCATTTAGCTCAGTCACCTTAGCTTTCTTGGGAACAGGAACAATGGTGGCCCTCTTGAAGCATGTGGGAACAGCAGACTGGGATAGGGACTGATTGAATATGTCCGTAAACACACCAGCCAGCTGGTCTGCGCATGCTCTGAGGACACGGCCAGGGATGCCATCTGGGCCGGCAGCCTTGCGAGGGTTAACACATTTAAATGTTTTCTCACATTGGCTGCGGTGAAGGTGACACCGCAGGTTTTGGTAGCGGGCCGTGTCGGTGGCACTGTATTGTCCTCAAAGCGAGCAAAGAAGTTGTTTAGTTTGTCTGGGAGCAGGGCGTCATGGTCGCGCGACGGGGCTGGTTTTCTTTTTGTAGTCCGTGATTGACTGTAGACCCTGCCACATTCCTCTTGTGTCTGAGCCATTGAATTGTGACTCTACTTTGTCTCTATATTGACGCTTAGCTTGTTTGATTGCCTTGCGGAGGGAGTAGCTGCACTGTTTGTATTCAGTCATGTTTCCGGTAGCCTTTACCTGGTTAAAGCAGTGGTTCGCGCTTTCAGTTTTGGCGCGAATGCTGCCATCAATCCATGGTTTCTGGTTGGGGAAGGTTTTGATATTTGCTATGGGTACAACATCACCAATGCATTTGCTAATAAACTCGCTCACCGAATCAGCGTATACATCAATGTTGTTGTCAGATGCTATCCGGAACATATCCCAGTCCACGTGCTCGAAGCAATCTTGCAGCATGGAATCAGATTGGTCGGACCAGCGTTGAACAGACCTGAGAACGGGCGTTTCCTGTTTTAGTTTCTGTTTGTAGGCTGGGAGCAACAAAATGGAGTCATGGTCAGACTTGCCGAAAGGAGGGCGGAGAATAGCCTTGTATGCATCACGGAAGTTGGAATAACAGTGGTCCAGGATTTTACCAGCCCGGGTGGCACATTCGATATGCTGGTAAAATTTCGGAGCCTTGTTCTTAAATTAGCCTTATTAAAATCCCCAGCCACAATAAATGCAGCCTCAGGATATGTGGTTTCCAGTTTACATAGAGTCCGATGAATTTCTTTCAGTGCCGTCGATGTATCAGCTTGAGGGGGGATGTACACGGCTGTGATTATAATAGAGGAGAATTCTCTTGGTAGATAATGCGGTCTGCATTTGATTGTAAGGAATTCTATGTCAGGTGAACAAAAGGACTTGAGTTCCTGTATGTTGTTATGATCACACCACGCCTCGTTAATCATAAGACACACACCCCTTCTTCTTCTTACCAGAGAGATGTTTGTTTCTGTCGGCGCGATGCGTGGAGAAACCAGGTGGCTGTACCGACTCTGATAACGTGTCCTGAGTGAGCCATGTTTCCGTGAAGCAAAGAACGTTGCAGTCTCGAATGTCTCTCTGAAAGGCAACCCTCGATCGGATTTCGTCTACTTTGTTGTCAAGAGACTGTACATTGGCGATTAAAATACTCGGGAGAGGTGCACGATGCGCCCGTCGACGTAGCTTGACCAAAAGACCGGCGCGTTTCCCTCTTCTCCGGCGCCGCCGTTGTTTTGAGTAGCCACGTGCTATCCAGTCTGTTGTTGTGTTTGGGTTAACGAAAGGAGAATCCTCTTTGGGAAAGTCGTATTCCTGGTCGTAATGTTGGTAAGTTGACGTTGCTCTTATATCCAATAGTTCCTCCCGGTTGTATGTAATAAAACTTAATATTTTCCGGGGTAACAATGTAAGAAGTAATACATAAAAAAACAAAATACTGCATGGTTTCCTGAGAACGTGAAGCGAGGCTGCCATCTCTGTCGGCGCCGGAAGTAGAAGTAGTAGCTACAATACTTTCAGAAGTTTACAGCCTTTATGCTTATTAGGCATGAGTCTGTGTTTTGGGAACATACCTCCTTCGTAGTAGTGCTGTGAGGACTCATCAAAGGACCTCTCATAGCCCTGTTCACCGTAGGATGACTGTTGGTAGGAGTACTCCCCATGACCTGGAGGGGGCAGGAATGAGCACATGCCAAAACCAATCTACCAAAAACAATGTGGCTCCTCACACATTTACAGTAGAGAGCTTGGTCCTTTCACAGTTTGTAAAAAGCTTACATACATAGGCGTGCACCCATAAGTTGACAAGAGCACAAACAGACATTTGCAGTGCCTCGGACACTCAAACACACAAAGCACACAAAAAAACGCTAGAATCAGTTGGAGCTCTGCCCTAAACGATTTTAAAAATGGGAAATCTAAACTTTCCGCACACCAAAGGGGAACACTATTGACAGAGGCACACCGGGAGGAAACAGTTCTAAGACCAAACTCAGCACTTTGCCATCAAAATCATAATCCATCCACAAAAATCCACCGTACAAAAGACTCCCATTGAACTCCCACACGAAGGGAAAGGAAAGACAAGAAGCCAGAGGATTGGAATATGGAGTTCAGCGCTGCAGTAGAACTTGAAGACAGGGCAGTGGGATGACACTGAGACGGGATGGCATGTATGCGTGTGTGTGATTGAGATGTCTGAAAGGTGTGTATGTGTTGGAGGGGTTGTGTGTGTGAGGGTCAAGGCTCTAAATGATTACCATCAGAGTAATACTGCTGGTTTATGGGCTCGCTGGAGCTCTGAGTGTGTCCGTACTGCTCTCCGTAGAAATCGTCTTGTCCCATGTACTGCGGTGCAGATCCTGCAAGACAGGCGACACCAGGATTGGTTAATCAGCTGGTTGGACCAATGGGCCTCTGTGTTGGTGACTAAAGGGGTCTGGACCAGGGCGCTTTGGCAGTTGGAGGGGAATGTGTCTGTGTGTGTGTGTGTGTGTGTGTGTGTGTGTGTGTGTGTGAGTGTGAGAGAGAGAAGTAGTGTCTTCTGGGTGCTAATTACGTAATGAGAAGCTTTTTTGTCGTTCAATGACTCAAGTTCAAGAGGTCCTATTAGTAGATTTAAACTGAATAAATGATTGTGTAGGAGGCGTTATCTGAAATGTGAATTGGCCATGTTTGTCATGGGAAGAAAATGCATCATTTTGGCGTCCATTTGAGTCCAATCAATCTCATTTCAGAATGTTCAGCCCTATCCAAACCATGATCTGAAAAATTATAGAATCCTATGAGAATGAAATGAAATATGACTTTCTGAAAGGACCAATAAGAGTGGTTTTAGAAATCCCAGTGGGCCAATCATATGGGAGAACCTGTGGTGGTGTGCAGAAACTCCAGATGCCATTCCTTCACAAACGACTGAATCAGAAACCAAATATATTTATTTCCATTGCCAGAAGTATTGCTAGAAATATCGCTGTATCTGCAAGACAGCAACTCACAGTCTCGCTAAATATTAATATTCTACAACATATTGATCCAATAACATAATGCAAAAAGGACCATTATCACAGCAGTCAACAGCTAGTGAACAAATAATATTTCATGGCAAAAGAAAACGATTCAATTCCCCATTCACAAATATCCTTTGTCAGTGATGAGTCCTTGTAGACAAGATCTAGTGATTGTACCTGGACAAGCTGGGATAAGACCAAGGTAAGCCACAACAATCAACCCAGGGCAAGTGACCTCTGTTTCCCTGGAGACAATTTCTCAGACATCCTACAGACGAGCTACTGACCGAGTCTCTGTGAGGTACGTGCCTAGTCCACGTCCCACACCAAACACAAGGGGACGTTTATGGACTAGTTTTAAGCTCATGCTGACACCATGGGTAAAGGGATTTACATAGACTGGGACTCCAAGTTACAACAGCCATAAATCTTCAGTCTGCCTCTTCAAGTCACAAGCAGGCCATTACTATGGGTGAGATCATCTAGGCTACACATACCATGGTAACGTTTGCGCATCCGTGACAGATTATATCCACCCTAAATATCACAGGCCGTTTTTTAGGCTCCTCCACCTACTAAACACCTGCTAACCATTAACATCGGCACGTTTCAGCCAACGTCCATGTCGTCTGCATCCGCTGTGGCTACATCTTCAGGAGTTCCTCTAGTAATCATCTCCACCCTGAGCCATACAGCCATTCCCTCCACATATAAACCACAGTGCATCTGCAGCCCATAACCAAACCGCAGCAGCCTGGAGAAAGACAGAAAGCCATGGTCACCTACCTTGCTGTGTGGGTCGGTAGGTCCCCATGGGCCTCTGGCTCATCATGCTGTTGCCTTGTCCGCTCTGCCCCAACATGCCCATAGCAGCCTGCTGACCCTGGTACTGCCCGCCGCCAGTCTGGGATGACGGGTAATGAGGTGTGGCCGACTGCTGGTGCATCATGGAGACTAAAAGGGGGTGTCGGGGGAAGGGGCGTTATGGGGAGGGATCTTACACATTAACACACACAATGTCAACTTCTCCATCATTGTCATCAACAACATACATAACCAGAACAGAAACAGGCAGAATCAAAAGAAGAAAAAAAATGAAAAAAGGGAGGGGCCATGACAGTCAGAGTGTAGCCAGAAAAGGGGGTCGGTTTCAAATACTCAAAGAATCTGGGAGAGAGAGAGGCTTTAAAATGCTCTGGAGTAAATGGAAAAGAAGCCATAGAGGGGTCAGTGCATAAAACAGAGATAAATACACATGGACAACCAGGGAGACGAGGGTGGGCTGCAGGGCTGCATGTCATGGTTACAGGTCAGGAGAAGAGACGAGAGCCTGAAGCAGGGAGGTGACTGGGGCTAGACTAGCAAATACAAGACTCCAGAGGGAGGATGGGGCTGCCTACCAGTCTGATGAACTGAATGTGTTTGGTTCTTCTTGTCGTTCATATAGGACACTGCAGACATTCAGAGGTTTTGGAGTGTGAAGTTCAAGTGTATAAAGACTAGAGACGGTTTTCTAACAGAGAGGGCAGAGGGGAGGTTATTGAGAATGATGTTGAAAAGCTGTGGAGGTGGAATACCTTCAGGGGTTCCTTGGGTCAGTGAATCATCCACCGGTGTCCTGTCTCCTGTCTAAATCAATACAATCCTCGTTTTCTAGAATCATGGGAGAGAGCAGAACTCAATCCCTATCTCTCCCTCCCTCTCTAGGCCCTACTGATACAGGGAACACTACACCCTCAATCCCAACCTCCAGATGTACTGTATCATTCTAAGACAGGGTTCACAAACTTGCGACCCGCAGGCTAAATTTGGCCCCCCAAGTTTTCTGAGCAAAACAATTTAATTATACACTGAGTTACAGTTAATATAAGGAGATAAATGAATTGAAATAAATTAATTAATCTATGGATTAATCTATGGATTTCATGACTGGGAATACAGATATATGCATCTGTTGATCACAGATACCTTTAAAACAGGTAGGGGCATGGATCAGGAAACCAGTCAGTATCTGGTGTGACAACCATTTGCCTCATGGAGCGTGACACATCTCCTTCGCATAGAGTTGATCAGGCTGTTGATTGTGGCCTGTGAAATGTTGTCCCACACCTCTTTAATGGCTCTGCGAAGTTGCTGGATATTGACGGTAACTGGAACACGCTGTCGTACACGTCGATCCAGAGCATCCCAAACAGGCTCAATGGGTGACATGTCTGGCGAGTAGGCAGACCATGGAAGAACTGGGACATTTTCAGCTTCCAGGAATTGTGTACAGATCCTTGCGACATGGGGCCGTGCATGCTGAAACATGTGGCGGCGGATGAATGGCACGACATTGGGCCCCAGGATCTCGTCACGGTATCTCGCATTCAAATTGCCATCGATAAAATGCAAGTGTTCTTTGTCCGTAGCTTATGCCTGCCCATACCATAACCCCACTATGGGGCACTCTGTTCACAACGTTGACATCAGCAAAATGTTCGCCCACACAACGCCATACATGCTGCCATCTGCCCAGTACAGTTGAAACCGGGATTCATCCGTGAAGAGCACACTTCTCCAGCGTGCCAGTGGCCATCGAAGGTGAGCATTTGCCCACTGAAGTCGGTTACGACGCCGAACTGCAGTCAGGTCAAGACCCTGGTGCAGATGACGAGCACAGAGAATCGCTTCCCCTGAGACGGTTTCTGACAGTTTGTGCAGAAATTATTCGGTTGTGCAAACCCACAGTTTAATCAGCTGCCCGGGTGGCTGGCCTCAAACGGTCCCGCAGGTGAAGAAGCCGGATGTGGAAGTCCTGGGCTGGCGTGGCTCTGCGGTTGTGAGGTTGGTTGGACGTACTGCCAAATTCTACTTACGGTAGAGAAATTAACATTCAACTCTCATGCAACAGCTCTGGTGGATATTCCTGCAGTCAGCATGCCAATTGCAAAAATCAGTGGCTTTGTGTTGTGTGACATTACTGCACATTTTAGAGTGGCATTTTATTGTCCCCAGAACAAGGTGCACCTGTGTAATGATCATGCTGTTTAATCAACTTCTTGATATGCCACACCTGTCAGGTGGATGGATTATATTGGCAAAGGAGAAATGCTCACTATGTAAACAAATTTGTGCAAAAAAATTGAGAGAACCAAGTTTTTTGTGCGTATGGAACATTTTTGGGATTTTCTATTTCAGCTCAGGAAACATGGGATCAACACTTTTATATTTTTGTTCAATATCCATTATATCGTTATGTTTTTTTATTACTGTTTTTTTGGGACAAATAAATACTGTAAAAACACCAGGAAATAAGCTCCAGGTGATTTTATTTTGGAAATCTGTTCCCAAGTATTCCCACTCATAGAGACACGTGATCATACACAAATATAAGCAAGGTTTAATATTACTATGTGTTAGTCAAATATTATATCTGTTTGGGCTTCTCGCGGTCATGTTCCGGCCCCACGACCATCCGACTCAAGAAAACAAATCGGGCAGAGGCTGAATCAAGATGATAATCCCTGCTCTATGATTCATCCTCTAATGTTCAACCTCTTGCTTCCCTTCTTCCCTGATCATCCCCCCGTTCCCTTCCAGAGCTCTGACATTTACTCACCCTCCCTGCTCACTTCCTGCCAATCACAATACGCTATGAGTGGACTCAACAATCGTTACCAATGCACTTAGCAACAAGACTCACTGGAGAAAACAAAATAGAATAGCGGAATTAGCAATTACGTATTTCCAAAGGAATAATGTTTCCAATATTGATTTCATTTCATTGGCTTTGATGGTATATTGCTATGCCACTGATCCCTTGTCGCTGATTCCTCTACACCTGGCTGGCTCACCTGTGTTAGACTGCATGTTGAGGTTGCTGCGGGAGGAGGTAGACGAGGAAGAGGAAGAACCGTAGCCTGGGCCAAGGCCCTGGATCATGCTGCCCTGGGAGGAGGGGGGGCACGGGGTGGCTGTAGCCGGAGGCTGAGCCGTGGGTGCTGGCTGGCAGGCTGAGAGACGTGGATGAGGGCCCAGCCGACTGTGTCTGACCCGCCTGCTGCTGCATGGGAGCGTGGCTGGGGCCTGACGACACACAGAGCAGTCAGAGCGGCCAGCCACTCAGGCACACGCAGTGCCAGCATGGTCACAGGCACCACGGAAACGCACACATCCAGTTCATCGCTACACCACAGGAGGCTTGTGTAGGACTCAGTAGGCATAGAATGAAGTTTTGAATCAAGGGTGTGTAGATTATGCGGAGAGACTACGAGAGAAGAATTAGTGGAGCGACAAATGGACAAGAGGACAAAGACATGTATGGATACAAAGAGGTGCATCTAAATAGTCTAAGTGGCTTCCTCTCCTCGTCTCCATTACTTAATGTGCAGTGATGTGAGAGAACTGGACAGATGGAATGAAATGCCAAGTTAGCATCCACTTACAGTATCATGTATTCAGGGATCAGCGTAGAAGAGGAAGCCACTTTAAAATGTTGAGATGCACCCATAGAATGATGTCTGGACAGAGCAGAGGACGAGATCAAATGTGCTGCCATAGGAGAGGTAGACGCGCGTCATACATGCAGCAGACAGTCAGTCAGTTTGGCAGAGAGGCGAGCATTCAGATAGTACACACATATAGTGGATAATGTGTGTGTGTGTGTGTGTGGATACGGAGGTCTCACCATTGCTCATCTGACTCTGCATCATAGAGGTAGGGGGCAGGCCAGGGGTCATGGTGTCGTTGAGGTTACTCTGGGAGTGTAAGGGCCCACTGCCTCCGCTCTGTCCCATTCCTCCAGCACCTATACTCCCCATGTTAGGGGTAGGAGGCTGAGAGAACAGGAGGAGAGGAGAGTCACGTGAATGTACAGCTCTGGGAATTGTGCTACAGTTAAAGAACAGCTATTGAGGCCGGGTAAGGGAGAGAGCGAGAAGAAAACCAACATGGGGATCTATTGTATTGCGTAACTCCACACAGACTTACTGCAGGTAACAGCGACTGCATGTTCTGATTAGAATCTGCTATTGTGGCCAGATAGACCAGGTTTCTGTGAAGGATCTGCTGATACCTGTCAAAGCACAGAAAGACAGGTTAATCACTAATCACAAGTCGACCATCAAGACTTGGAGCCTTCAACATGATGACTATCATTTAAACTGTGATATACTATCTTCATGCTTAAAAGCACATCTTCATACAAGTACACATCTGCTATAGTAAACTACATAACATGGATCTGTGACAACACAATGAGGACAGGTGTGACTCCTACTGTGTGCATTCTGCTGTTTTTCCTTTGCTCTGGTAATCCATTATGCATTGTATCAGATGGTGATTTTCATCCAGCATCTTGGGGAGATAAAAAAAAAAAGTATGTTAGGCGAGCAGCTTATTATAACAGAGTTATGACACTATAATAAAGTGTCCTGAATTCTCGGGACTTGCGCTCGCGTAAGCGCTCCCCTTCCTACTCTCTGAAAAAATTATCTGGGTCAGCTGTTTTTCTTGGAGTATATTTAACGTTGCCAGAAAGAGCCTAGTGCAGAAGAGACTGTTTTAGTCGGACGGAGCCATGGTTTGTCTTTTTTTCCTGCAACTACAAAAGTCTACTCTTAATTTCATCCAATCACAACATTCTGACATCAGTGGCAAAAAGCGAGAGTGTACAAGAAAGGGGAACCTGTCCTCTATAGGCTACGATCCAAAGAAGGCGCTCTAACCGTGTGTGTGTATATATATATATATATATATATATATATATATTCCCTCAACAATTTGACAAGCACCAATAAGAGTATTCCCCGTTCCTTCGAGGATAAACAAAGGTCCAATGATGTTGCACGTAAGCCAACACCTTCCATCATGATCGCCACTGTCAGACTACCCATTCATCGAGTGCACCTGCCTCTGACCACTGGCTGTCTAAAGAATTCTCCCTAGTCTTCTCACATCTTTGGCATGGAGTGTATTTTGTAAAGGATAAAATGTTGCTTAAAGAAAAAGAACCCAAAAAATTACTCAAATAACAGTTAACAAAAAAAATCCCATGAAGTGCGTGCACCAGAATAAGCAAAAATTCAGTCAGACTCGGGACAAACTAGATCTTTTTTTCTCGGACGCTATAGACTATTATCAGACAACATGTGTAGTTGTTCTAACGCATAACACAGTAGCCATTGAAAGCCGCACTGTGCAGTGAAGAGGACAACAGTAACAACGCAATAAAAAGTCGCCTTTGATGAATGTCCGTTTGTTTTCGTTCGCGTCTTATGATCACCTCGCTTTGTTTGGCTCGCTCTATTGTACCAGTTATGTGCTGATGTTGACTACTTTCCCACGGTTGGCACTGTCTGACTCTATCCACGCTCTCAAATCGACCAGAATAAAACATGTCCTATAAGACGACGTAATGGAGAAAGACATAGCATTAGCCTACCTTTTGTATCGTTTGTTGTGTCACCTCCCCTTTGCTCCTTGGGCGCGCCGATGAAAATGCCACCGACATTGTTATATAGGGAAATGGTAAGAAACGCTCCTTTTATTCTAATATTTTGCCTATTATCTTGCGTGCAGTAGAACATAGTTAGATTGTCCATTTTCAGAAAAGAATAGGGGTGTGTGAACCCCTGGATTACTCCGAAATGAAAATACATTATAAGTACACCACTATTCCCCTGGATGCAAATTGATACTCTACATTTGGTTATGTTCTTAAGATTGAGAGTTGATCAGAATTCCATCATGTCTATGAAAATATCGTATTTTTCGAGACTCACTCAGTAATTTGTTGGTATAACCCATGCAGTCAGCTATAGGCTACAGTAGAATGTCTCACAGTAGTATGGGGTGTTCTTTGATTCACGACATCCAATGCGCTTGCTCTCCAACGTAAACCAACGATGGCCGCAATGAATCAAGGCTGTTGCACACTGAAGTCCGGATGAGGCGCTGTGTTCAACTTGAATTTGCTGTTTCATTCAGTCTGATTACTTTCACTTTTGTTCAAGAGCGTCGGCAAGTCGAGGAGACACAGAAATCAGCTTTTCTCTACAGGTGAAGTGCTCGGAAGATGAGCTACGATCGTGCAATCACAGTGTTCTCACCTGATGGCCACTTATTCCAGGTGGAATACGCACAGGAGGCGGTCAAAAAAGGTTCCACCGCTGTAAGTAGGCCTATCTCATTTCTGTCAATGTTGATTGAGGTCAAAACAATGGGTCAAGCACTGTGCCGATGCAAAATGTAGCCTATCAATAGAAGCAGTCCCAAATGGTGCTACAACGGGAGCAACTGGTATCCCTTGGGTCTAATTCATTTACAGGTTGGAGTGCGAGGAAAAAACGTCGTTGTGCTAGGAGTGGAGAAGAAAACTGTCGCCAAGCTCCAAGATGACAGAACAGTGCGCAAAATCTGCGCCTTGGATGACAATGTCTTCATGGCCTTTGCAGGTAACTTACTGTAGGACATGACCAATAAGGCAAGAAGACCAACAAAGGACCAATAAGGCACAGTGCACACCCAAGCCACAGATAGCCTACCATTTGTATGGTATCATTTACATCATCAACATTTGTTCATGTGGGCCTACTTTGAATGATACATTTAATTTTACTGCAGTAATTAGATTGTTTGTTCACCTTGTTGGGTGAGGTGTTTAATTGGTGCGACATACTTTATCTCCTTATCCCATGGCCTGCAGGGTTGACAGCAGATGCCAGGATCGTTGTTAACAGAGCTAGGGTGGAGTGTCAGAGTCACAGGCTTACGGTGGAAGACCCTGTGACTGTGGAGTACATCACACGCTTCATCTCCAGCATCAAACAGGTACCACACACACACTACAGTACAATACACATGTGCAGATATAGAATTTCTGCATATTCCCACTTTCAGCGCTACACCCAAAGCAATGGGCGAAGGCCCTTTGGCATCTCCTCCCTCATTGTGGGGTTTGATTTCGATGGAACACCCCATCTGTACCAAACGGACCCTTCAGGAACATATCATGCCTGGAAGGTAGGGGTGTAATTCTGACCCATACATCTGAATCATTTAAAGGTGCTTTGACATGTTTGTCATCACCCCCAATGAATTACCCAATGTACCTCAAGTTACAATGTGATTAAATATGAGCAAAATGAAAACCTAAATGTGGTTGTGAACATAGGCAAATGCCATTGGAAGATCTGCCAAGACTGTACGTGAGTTTCTAGAGAAGAACTATAAAGAGGAGCATATGGAATCCGATACAGACACCATTAAACTGGCCATCAGAGCGCTACTTGAGGTGAGGTTTATGCCAGCCTAGATCCAAACTTTTGATTGGCAGCAATGATATTGCATGAGCACCCGCTATTAATGATTGAAATCTCAGATATTCCTGTCACAGGGTTTGCTCTATGTGTTCACAGGTTGTCCAGTCAGGGGGAAAGAACATTGAGCTGGCCATTATGAAGCAGGATGAATCAATGAAGGTCTGTTTGAAATCATGACACCTCCGCAAGTCCGTCAGAGGATCCCACCTGTGTAACGAAGCAACTTAAATGCTCCCCTAACGACCTCTTTTCCACTGTAAATAGATTCTGGTCCAAGAGGAAATTGAGGAATATGTCACGGCTATTGAAAAGGAAAAGGAGGAAGCAGAGAAACAAAAGAAGAAAAAAATGAACACTTTCTGATTGAAGTCATGACCAAACATGCCTTCATCCGTCTTCAATATTGCATCAGGAATCTCATTGTTTACATTAATTCTCTCATCGTTTCTCTATCCAATGCTGGAGGGACTCCTAAGGAGTGCATACTTTTGTTCTAGCCCAGTACTACCACAGCGGGCTGTTGTTTTGTTGAATCAGGTAAGCTATGGTAGTGCAGGGAGAGACTGTTCTGGGTCCCGAGGGCTAAAACAAAACTACTCCCATCCTGGGAGTCCCAATGAAATGGATTGAGAAACACTGCTGCCCTAATCGACCATATGAAAACTTAAGACTTTACCTTGTTCTTGCAATGAATAAACATCTGTATTTAAACTACAACTTTCAGTTGCTATCATTGAACAGAGAAAATGAAGAAGAACAAGAGAATCCAAGAGATTTGCCAAGAGATTTGCCATCTTTATTAGATTGTTACCAATGTGACATCACTTCATGTGCTCAAAATGATAGAAAACAAACCAATACATGGAAATGCATTAGTTCTGGCAGACATTTGGTCTGTAATTAAGTTATTTATAATTATATTAATAAGTGATATTTACAATACCTGAAACACAAAAATGACCTGAAGGTATTTTCCCCTCAGTTTCATCTTCAAATTGAATAGTTTAGGAAGTGTGCATGTCATATAGCTATTTATCAGAAAACAGCAGAGGTTGAAAGCACATGCAAAATATATAAAAAGCTCTTATCATATACTTATTCAGTTGTGGGGCACCCAAGAGTGATTTTTTTTTTATCTCAATGTTTCTTCATTACAAAACACCTCATGACGGCGGAGAACAATAATGGAATACAACATGTAAAACTAAATAATAAATACACTACCGGTCCAAAGTTTTAGAACACCTACTCATTCAAGGATTTTTCTTTATTTTACTATTTTCTACATTGTAGAATAATAGTGAAGACATCACAACTATGAAATAACACACATGGAATCATGTAGTAACCAAAAAAGTGTTAAACAAATCAAAATTTATTTTATATTTGAGATTCTTCAAATAGCTACCCTTTGCCTTGATGACAGCTTTGCCTGCTCTTGGCATTCTCTCAACCAGCTTCACCTGGAATGCTTTTCCAACAGTCTTGAAGGAGTTCCCACATATGCTGAGCACATGTTGGCTGCTTTTCCTTCACTCTCCGGCCCAACTCATCCCAAACCATCTCAATTTGGTTGAGGTCGGGGGATTGTGGAGGCAAGGTCATCTGATGCAGCACTCCAACACTCTTCTTCTTGGTAAAATAGCCCGTACACAGCCTGGAGGCGTGTTCAGTCATTGGCCTATTGAAAAACAAATGATAGTCGCACTAAGCCCAAACCAGATGGGATGACGTATCGCTGCAGAATGCTGTGGTAGCCATGCTGTTTAAGTGTTCCTTGAATTCTAAATAAATCACAGACGGTGTCACCAGCAAAGCACCCCCACACCATAACACCTCCTCCATGCTTTACGGTGGGAAATACACATGTGGAGATCATCCGTTCACCCATACCGCGTCTCACAAAGACAGCGTTTGGAACCAAAAATCTCCAATTTGGACTCCAGACCAAAAGGACAAATTTCCACCGGTCTAATGTCCATTGCTCGTGTTTCTTGGTCCAAGCAAGTCTCTTATTCTTATCGGTGCCCTTTAGTAGTGGTTTCTTTGCAGCAATTCGACCTTGAAGGCCTTATTCATGCAGTCTCTGAATAGTTGATGTTGAGATGTGTCTGTTACTTGAACTTTGTGAAGCATTTATTTAGGCTGCAATTTCTGAGGCTGGTAACTAATGAACTTATCCTCTACAGCAGAGGTAACTCTGGGTCTTCCATTCCTCTGGCGGTCCTCATGAGAGCCAGTTTCATCATAGCGCTTGATGGTTTTTGCGACTGCACTTGAAGAAGCTTTCAAAGTTCTTCATGTCTTAAAGTAATGATGGACTGTCGTTTCTCTTTGCTTATTTGAGCTGTTCTTGCCATAATATGGCCTTGGTCTTTTACCAAATAGGGCTATATTCTGTATACCACCCCTACCTTGTCACAACACAACTGATTGGCTCAAACACCTTTGTTTTTTCAATGTAGAAAATAGTAAAATAAAGAAAAACCCTTGAATGAGTAGGTGTTCTAAAACTTTTTACAGGCAGTGTACATAACAAGTTAACCCAAGATCTAAATGAGGCCTGCAGGGTAAAAAGAAACGCCTGGATTTTAGACTCACAATCACAAGTTACAGTTGAAGTCGGAAGTTTACATACACTTAGGTTGGAGTCATTAAAACTCGTTTTTCAACCACTCCACACATTTCTTGTTAACAAACTATAGTTTTGGCAAGTCGGTTAGGACATCTACTTTGTGCATGACACAAGTAATTTTTCCAACAATTGTTTACAGACAGACTATTTCACTGTATCACAATTCCAGTGGGTCAGAAGTTTACATACACTAAGTTGACTGAAGCCACTGCTCCAAAACCTCCATAAAAAAGCCAGACTACGGTTTGCAACTGCACATGGGGACAAAGATCTTACTTTTTGGAGAAATGTATTCTGGTCTGATGAAACAAAAATAGAACTGTTTGGCCATAATGACCATCGTTATGTTTGGAGGAAAAAGGGGGAGGCTTGCAAGCCAAAGAACACCATCCCAACCGTGACCCATGGGGGTGGCAGCATCATGTTGTGGGGGTGCATTGCTGCAGGAGGGACTGGTGCACTTCACAAAATAGATGGCATCATGAGGAGGAAAATTATGTGGATATATTGAAGCAACATCTCAAGACATCAGTCAGGAAGTTAAAGCTTGGTCGCAAATGGGTCTTCCAAATGGACAATGACCCCAAGCATACTTCCAAAGTTGTGGCAAAATGGCTTAAGGGCAACAAAGTCAAGGTATTGGAGTGGCTATCACAAAGCTCTGACCTCAATCCTATAGAACATTTGTGAGCAGAACTGAAAAAGCGTGTGCGAGCAAGGAGGCCTACAAACCTGACTCAGTTCCACCAGCTCTGTCAGGAGGAATGGGCCAAAATTCACCCAACTTATTTTGGGAAACTTGTGGAAGCTACCCAAAACATTTGACCCAAGTTAAACAATTTAAAGGCAATGCTACCAAATACTAATTTTGTGAATGTAAACTTCTGACCCACTGGGAATGTAATGAAAGAAAAGTTTAAATAAATCATTCTTTCTACTATTATTCTGACATTTCACATTCTTAAAATAAAGTGGTGATCCTAATTGACCTAAGACAGGGAATTTTTACTAGGATTAAATGTCGGGAATTGTGGAAAAACGGAGTTTAAATGTATTTGGCGTATGTAAACTCCCGACTTCAACTGTATATGTACACCCACGTTTTTGAATAAACACGCACACACCCTTACTCACCTGACCCTTGACCCTCACAGCCTCCCACTCCCGGCTCTCTGGGAGGGCCGGCGCTGTGCTGACCACAGCCAGCGGTAGCCCCCACAGCCCATCAGGAGGCGGCCATGAAACCCGAAGGTCTCAACATTCAGCTTCCTCTCTGCCCAGTAAGTGTGTCTGGGTTAGAGAGTTACAGAATGTGATCAGACAAGCACGCAGTCAGATCTTTGAAAAATGTGACATTCATGAAATTGACTCAGACAGCATAATAGCTTGAGCACATTCAGACGTTTAGAGCACATTTAAACAAATTAATGTAAACAAGCGTGAATGAACATAAGTTCACCTGGATTCATGGTCTGATGAGATATCAAAGGAGGATTTGGCCTTGTCATTGTAGCACTTAGGCCCAAATGAATTCTCCACCGTCTTCTCACTACTCCTGGTTTCTCCATCATTGGCTTCTAGAGATGTGAAGAGGCTAGAATGGATTAAAACAGTGACTAACCATGGCTCTGAAAAGCTTGCAGATGATACTAAAGACAAAAATGAGAGGAACCATTTCTGTCAGAGATAGAAAAGTCCCCTTTTTGCAATAATTTCACCAATCGGTGATAGCCAAATCATGAGCTATTGTGTGCTTAATGAATGATCACAGTCATGGTCGAATTGCCATGCTCCTGCAACTACAGTACAAAGCCCATATGTCGATGGATATGTGGTGAGTATAATGCAACTAACCTTCGATGTTCAACTTGTCCTGCATCTCCCTCTCCAGCGCTTCCTTGTTGAACATTGGATTTGCAGAATCAAAGTCAAAGTCCGACTCAAACTTGAGGGTGCTGGGCTTCGAGCCCTCCACAAGGAGTTGGGCCTATGGGCTCCTATGGGACAAAATGGAAAGTTTGATAAGTTTGATGAGTCCTTCATTCGAGGTATGAGAAATTCTACATCAAAGTGTTACTACTACAAATCAGGGGTGCCAATTTGGTTTCCTCTATATAAAATTTCAGCCAGACCAACCAGCCAGCCTGAGTCACCTCCACACCTACCAGTCTAGTCAATAACTCAACTCTCTCCCAATACAATTTCCTTCCCAGTTCCCACATTACATGATTTTTTATTTCCAAGGGAAAGGTTTGGAAACAAACACCTCATATACACTAACTATCACGTTTCAGGTAAGACCCAAATGCAGTCTGCATTTCGGAAAACGAGAGAGCACTGGGAGAGAAAGGCCCGGCAGGTTCTGGAATCTCCATCGTAGCACTCCGGGGGAGGTAAGCTGGGTTCCCGGGAAACCGGGGTGACGGCGCTGCTACCAGCTGGGTTACTGAGGGGCTGGGAGGTTACCGTTGTGGTAGACTGCTTGGTAGGCAACCCACGGAATTGCTCCCGCAATGCGTCCAATGCTAGGTCGTGACGTTCGGCCACGTCCTTGAACCCTTCCATCAAACCGCGAAGCAACTCCCCCGTGTCTCCTACTGATGATGGCTCCTTGGGAGGAGATGGCGTTGCGGAGCTGGTCCAAGTCTGCTGCGTCAGTCAGGGCCAGTAAAACCCAAATGCAGACTGTGTTGAAGTAACACTATTTATTACAGCAACGGGCAGGTAAACGACAGGTCAAGGCAGGCAGGGGTCAATAATCCAGAGTAGTGGCAAAGGCAGGCAGACTCAGGGGCAGGCAGAGTGGTCAGGCAGGCATGCTCAGGGACAGGCAGAGTGGTCAGGCAGGCTCAGAGTCAGGACAGGCAAAGGTCAAAACCAGGAGAGCGAGAAAAATAGAGACTGGGGAAAAGAGGAGCTGAGCCTAACCACTTGTTGACTTGACAAACAAGACGAACTGGCCACAGACAAACAGAGAACACAGGTATAAGTACCCAGGGGATAATGGGGAAGATAGGCGACACCTGGAGGGGGGTGAAGACAAGCACAAGGACAGGTGAAACAGATCAGGGCGTGACATTATCACACAGAATCGGCAAATCCCCCATATAATTCATCTCATAGGCCTAATAGTACTGCGTAACTCTTTTTACCTGTACACAATATAGCTGGGTTGCCCCGTCCTGTCGCTAGGGGTCCACCACCTTGCAGCGCCCCAACACACCCCACTCAGCTTCAGAATCTTAGTGAAACATTTATGGATTGGTTTTGGGTGTGTTAGGCCAGAGTGACAACCCACAAGACAGCAGACCCCCAGGGCCAGGACTGAGAAGCCCAGCAGCTAGGGATTGCCTAAATAGGTATCTCCCCTGACGTGGCCATGTTTTCAATACAGACACCTTCAGTCATACTGTATTCAATATAAGGCATCCAGACCTTATGAAAGTTGCCCAGTATACCCTTAATCTTCTAATAAATCAAATCTAATGATACTTAACTTGACATTGTGGGAGGATAACCAACCTTCCAATGAATGGCAATGCATTTCTTAGCCGCTATAAATGCTTGGTTACACAGTTTATTCAGATAAGTCTCCATTTCCAAGCAAACAAAAACAGGGAGAAGGGAGAATCTGTAGACATGCTGAGATAAAGGAACAAACTCTTTGCCAGAATTCAGCCAGCCTTCACAAGACCATAACATATGCAAATATGTCCCCTTTTGTGTTTTACACCTCAAGCAGAGGAATAACATTTCCGAGTGCATGTAATTCAGTTTCACTGGCATATAGTACGTTCTATGGATGGTCTTAAACTGCAGTAATTTGTGTCTGAGATTATATGAACATGACTGGGCATTCAAACATATCTGTATCCATTCATCATCATCAATAGCTTCTACAGTTTTCCTCACATTTGTGTTTGACATGTTTTGTGTCATTGGGAAAAGCCTCTATCAACCCTTGATACAGTTTGGAAATCAACTTTGGAGGTTTGTCAGACTGCCTTAAAATAGCATCTGGCTATAAAGTGTTATATCAGAGAGAATAAAGTGTTATATCTGCAAAAATCAACCTCAGCTCTGTCACAGACTGGTCGTCCCTGGCTGCCTGACCCTGCTGAGACCCCTGTCACTGATCCTCCTAAGATGAGGCATGACAAAGAATTATCTTGATGTACATTTATACATTTTATTATCCAAGAATAGAATCAATGGTTCAATAATTGATATTACCATTATTCCCAGATCTCAGACTGTACACTGTAAAACCTTTCCCTGTAAATGTACAGCATGATACTGGCACTACAGTTGTAATTTTACTTTACAGCAGTGATGCTGTAATATAGTTTTCAGCACTATTTTCCTTACTGTAAAAAAATATATTACAGCATTCCTGCTGTAAATTTACAGCATTCCTGCTGTAATATGTAACATGTTACAGCATCCATGCTGTACATTTATAGCAGGGATGCTGTAATATGTTTTGCAGTAAGGAAAATCATGCTGTAAAACTATATTACAGCATCACTGCTGTAAAGCAAAATTGCAGTATTAAACTGGCAACTGTGGTGCAAGTATAATGCTGCAAATTTACAGGGAAATACCTACATTAATATACAATTAATTTACAGTACTAAGCATTGCAGGTTGTCTTTAAAAGACAGCTCCCTGAAATGTAATATTGTAAGAAAAACAATACGTGTACAAATATATATATTTATTCATATTCATAACATGAATCTCAGATGAATTGCACTTTAACCACAAAGAACAACATTTTAAAAGAGCAACATTACAACTCCAGATAGTAGGGGAGAGAGAGAGAGAGAGAGAGAGAGAGAGAGAGAGAGAGAGAGAGAGATACAGTGATAATAACATTGACAAATTCTGGCCAATAATGTACTTCACCATACACAAACCAAGACATCAGAATAGGTCATTCTTGAAAATACAGGATTATGTAAGAAAAAAATGTAATCTAAATAGATCAATGAAAAATAGGAAAACAACAGTTGAACAGGGAGACATTTTTACAAAAAACTATAACAAGAACTGCTTGCCTGTCTGTATTTGAGAGAGAAACAAGAGAGAGAGATCGAGAGAGAAAGGGGCTGAGAGAGAAGGATGGATAGAGAGGAGCGAGCAGGGCTAGACTGGAGCCAGAGAAGCACGCTACCGCAAGCCAACACAGGCTCCGGGATAGCACAAGCAGATCATTTGCTGATCCAACCCGCATGGCAGGATTTCTGAGAGAATGAGAGATGCAAACAAGTCTCGAATAAATCTCGGTGGCATCCAGATTATCACCCCAATCTTTGAAACTCTGATCCTCCTTAGCTCTGATACGTCAACTAGGACAAACATGGAAATAGAAAGAATAGAAAGAGAGAGATTGCTATTACTATCACTACTACTGTGCTTTTGGTTCCTTCAGGGTTTATTCGAACCAGGAACCTGCACAACCCAACATAGAATATATTCAATCAGTTGACACATTGAAAAAATAACACTCCTTGAAGTAGGTATGGTATGAAAATATTTTTGTTATCCCACAGATTATTTGGAAACGGTCCTCTTTCTGTTTTGTATGCGTTACCCTACCCACTGAATTAAAATCACATATTTTTCACATCATTCACACTCAGAAATAGCCTAACTCTTCTAGTTGGGTGTGATAGTTCAAGCACCTAGTATGTGTGGTCTCATTGAAATAGAGTAGGCTACATACAGTACGGTGCATTCGGGAAAGTATTCAGACCCCTTGACTTTTTCCACATTTTGTTACATTATACAGCCTTAATCTAGAATTGATTAAATTGTTATTTTCCCCTCATCAATCTACACACAGTACCCCACAATGACAAAGCAAAAACAGTTTTTTAGAAATGATTGCTGACAGATAGCTAGGCCAGCCCTAGCCTCAAGCTATAGCTACTAGCTAGCGTAGCTACAGTTGAAGTCGGAAGTTTACATACACCACTCCAATACCTTGACTTTGTTGTCCTTAAGCCATTTTGCCCCAACTTTGGAAGTATGCTTGGGGTCATTGTCCATTTGGAAGACCCATTTGCGACCAAGCTTTAACTTTCTGACTGATGTCTTGAGATGTTGCTTCAATATATCCACATCATTTGATGCCATCTATTTTGTGAAGTGCAGCAGTCCCTCCTGCAGCAATGCACCCCCACAACATGATGCTGCCACCCCCGTGCTTCACGGTTGGGATGGTGTTCTTCGGCTTGCAAGCATCCCCCTTTTTCCTCCAAACTTAATCAAATCAAATCAAATGTATTTATAAAACCCTTCTTACATCAGCTGATGTCACAGAGTGCTGTACAGAAACCCAGCCTAAAACCCCAAACAGCAAGCAATGCAGGTGTAGAAGCATGGTGGCTAGGAAAAACTCCTTAGAAAGGCCAGAACCTAGGAAGAAACCTAGAGAGGAACCAGGCTATGAGGGGTGGCCAGTCCTCTTCTGGCTGTGCCGGGTGGAGATTATAACAGAACATGGCCAAGATTTTAAAATGATCATAGATGACCAGCAGTGTCAAATAATAATAATAATCACAGTGGTTGTCGAGGGTGCAACAGGTCAGCACCTCAGGAGTAAATGTCAGTTGGCTTTTCATAGCCAATCACTATCTCTACCGCTCTTGCTGTCTCTAGAGAGTTGAAAACAGCAGGTCTGGGACAGGTAGCACGTCTGGTGAACAGGTCAGGGTTCCATAGCCGCAGGCAGAACAGTTGAAACTGGAGCAGCAGCACGGCCAGGTAGACTGGGGACAGCAAGGAATCATCAGGCCAGGTAATCCTGAGGAATGGTCCTAGGGCTCAGGTCCTCCGAGAGAGAGAAAGAAAGAAAGAAAGAAAGAAAGAGAGAGAGAGAGAGAGAGAGAGAGAGAGAGAGAGAGAGAAGAAAGAAAGAAAGAAAGAAAGAAAGAAAGACAGAAAAAGAGAGAAATAGAGAGAGAATTAGAGAGAGAATACTTAAATTCACACAGGACACGGATAAGAGAGGAGAAATACTCCAGATATAACAGACTGACCCTAGCCCCTCGACACAAACTACTGCAGCATAAACACTGAAGGCAGAGACAGGAGGGGTCGGGAGACGCTGTGGCTCTGTCCGACGATATCCCCAGACAGGGCCAAACAGGCAGGATATAACCCCACCAACTCTGCCGAAGCATAGCCCCCACACCAGGGATATCGTCAACCACCAACTTACCATCCTGAGACAAGGCAGAGTATAGCCCACAAAGATCTCTGCCACAGCACAACCTAAGGGGGGCCGCCAACCCGGACAGGAAGATCACGTCAGGGACTCAAGCGACGCACCCCTCCCAGGGACGGCATGGAAGAGCACCAGTAAGCCAGTGACTCAGCCCCTGTAATAGGGTTGGAGGCAGAGAATCCCAGTGGAGAGAGGGGAACCGGCCAGGCAGAGACAGCAAGGGCGGTTCGTTGCTCCAGTGCCTTTCCGTTCACCTTCACACTCCTGGGCCAGACTACACTCAATCATAGGACCTACTGAAGAGATGAGTCTTCAATAAAGACTTAAAGGTTGAGACAGAGTCTGCGTCTCTCACATGGATAGGCAGACCATTCCATAAAAATGGATCTCTATAGGAGAAAGCCCTGCCTCCAGCTGTTTGCATAGACATTCTAGGGACAGTAAGGAGGCCTGCATCTTGTGACTGTAGCGTACGTGTAGGTATGCACGGCAGGACCAAATCAGAAAGATAGGTAGGAGCAAGCCCATGTAATGCTTTGTAAGTTAGCAGTAAAACCTTGAAATCAGCCCTTGCCTTAACAGGAAGCTTGTGTAGAGAGGCTAGCACTGGAGTAATATGATCACATTTTTTGGTTCTAGTCAAGATTCTAGCAGCCGTGTTTAGCACTAACTGAAGTTTATTTAGTGCTTTATCCGGGTAGCTGGAAAGTAGAGCATTGCAGTAGTTTAACCTATAAGTGACAAAAGCATGGATTACATTTTCTGCATCATTTTTGGACAGAAAGTTTCTGATTTTTGCAATGTTACGTAGATGGAAAAAAAGCTGTCCTTGAAACAGTCTTGATATGTTAGTCAAAAGAGAGATCAGGGTCAAGAGTAACGCTGAGGTCCTTCACAGTTTTGTTTCTTGGGACCTAGAACAAGCATCTCTCTTTGTCCGAGTTTAAAAGTAGAACATTTGCCGCCATCCACTTCCTTATGTCTGAAACACAGGCTTCCAGGGAGGGCAATTTTTGGGATTCACCATGTTTCATTGAAATGTACAGCTGTGTGTCATCCGCATAGCAGTGAAAGTTAACATTATGTTTCACCAAGAGGTAAAATATATAGTGAAAATAATAGTGGTCCTAAAACGGAGCCTTGAGGAACACCGAAATTTACAGTTGATTTATCAGAGGACAAACCATCCACAGAGACAAATCTTTCCGACAGATAAGATCTAAACCAGGCCAGAACTTGTCCGTGTAGACCAATTTGGGTTTCCAATCTCTCCAAAGAATGTGGTGATCAATGCTATCAAAAGCAGCACTAAGGTCTAGGAGCACGAGGACAGATGCAGAGCCTCGGTCTGACGCCATTAAAAGGTCATTTACCACCTTCACAAGTGCAGTCTCAGTGCTATGATGGGGTCTAAAACCAGACTGAAGCGTTTCGTATACATTGTTTGTCTTCAGGAAGGCAGTGAGTTGCTGCGCAACAGATTTTTCCATTTCTTTTGAGAGGAATGGGAGATTCGATATAGGCTGATAGTTTTATATATTTTCTGGGTCAAGGTTTGGCTTTTTCAAGAGAGGCTTTATTACTGCCACTATTAGTGAGTTTGGTACACATCCGGTAGATAGAGAGACGTTTATTATGTTCAACATAGGAGGGCCAAGCACAGGAAGCAGCACTTTCAGTAGTTTAGTTGGAATAGGGTCCAGTATGCAGCTTGAAGGTTTAGAGGCCATGACTATTTTCATCAATGTGTCAATAGATATAGTACTAAAAAACTTGTGTCTCCCTTGATCCTAGGTCCAGGCAGAGTTGTGCAGACTCAGGACAACTGAACGTTGGAGGAATACGCAGATTTAAAGAAGATGGGTCATTAATGATGGTCATTATGGCCAAACAGTTATATTTTTGTTTCATCAGACCAGAGAACATTTCTCCAAAATGTACGATCTTTGTCACCATGTGCAGTTGAAAACTATAGTCCAGCTTTTTTATGGTGGTTTTGGAGCAGTGGCTTCTTCCTTGCTGAGCGGCCTTTCAGGTTATGTTGATATAGGACTCGTTTTACTGTGAATATAGATACTTTTGTACCTGTTTCCTTCAGCATCTTCACAAGGTCCTTTGCTGTTGTTCTGGGATTGTTTTGCACTTTTCGCACCAAAGTACGTTCATCTCTAGGAGACAGAACGTGTCTCCTTCCTGAGCGGTATGACGGCTGCGTGGTCCCTTGGTGTTTATACTTGTTAGTACAGATGAACGTGGTACCTTCAGGCGTTTGCAAATTGCTCCCAAGGATAAACCAGACTTGTGGAGGTCTACAATTTGTTTTCTGAGGTCTCGGCTGATTTCTTTTGATTTTCCCATGATGTCAAGCAAAGAGACAATGAGTTTGAAGGTAGACCTTGAAATACATCCACAGGTACACTTCCAATTGACTCAAATTATGTCAATTAGATGTCTATCAGAAGTTTCTAAAGCCATGACATCATTTTCTGGAATTTTCCAAGCTGTTTAAAGGCACAGTCAACTTAGTGTATGTAAACTTCTGACCCACTGGAAATCTGATACAGTGAATTATAAGTGAAATAATCTGTCTGTAAACAATTGTTGGAAAAATTACTTGTGTCATGCACAAAGTAGATGTCCTAACCGACTTGCCAAAACTATAGTTTGTTAACAAGAAATGTGTGGAGTGGTTGAAAAACAAGTTTTAATGACTCCAACCTTAGTGTATGTAAACTTCCGACTTCAACTGTAATTCATTCACATTTCTGCAGCATTGGTCCCGAAGTTTGTAACCACCAGGACTCTTCCTAGAGCTGGCCGCCCGGCCAAACTAAGCAATCGGGGGAGAAGGGCCTTGGTCAGGGAGGTGACCAAGAAACTGATGGTCACTCTGACAGAGCTCCAGAGTTCTTCTGTGGAGATGGGAAAACCTCCCAGAAGGACAACCATGTCTGCAGCACTCAACCAATCAGGACTTTATGGTAGAGTGACCAGACGGAAGCCACTCCTCAGTAAAGGCACATGGAGTTTGCCAAAAGGCCCACTTGGAGTTTGCCAAAAGGCACCTAAAATACTCTCAGACCATGAGAAACAAGATTCTCTTTTCTGATGAAACCAAGATTGAACACTTTGCCCTGAATGCCAAGCATCACGTCTGGAGGATACCTGGCACCATCCCTAAGGTGAAGCATGGTGGTGACAGCATCATGCTGTGGGGATGTTTTTCAGCAGCATGGACTGGGTTACTAGTCAGGATTGAGGCAAAGATTAATGGAGAAAAGTACAGAGAGATCCTTGATGAAAACCTGCTTCAGAGCGCTCAGGACCTCAGACTGGGGTGAAGGTTCACCTTCCAACAGGACAATGACCCTAAGCACACAGCCAAGACCACGTAGGAGTGGCTTCGGAACAAGTCTCTTCAGAGGCCCAGCCAGTGCTTGGACTTGAACCTGATCGAACATCTCTAGAGAGACCTGCAGCAACGCTCCCATCCAACCTGACAGAGCTTGAGAGGATCTGCAGAGAAGAATGGGAGAAACTCCCCAAATACAGGTGTGCCAAGCTTGCAGCGTCATACCCAAGAAGACTCGAGGCTGTAGTCGCTGCCAATGGTGCTTCAACAAAGTTGTCACACCCTGATCTGTTTCACCTGTCTTTGTGCTTTTCTCCACCCCCCTCCAGGTGTCACCCATTTTCCTATTATCCCCTGTGTGTTCTCTATTTGTCTGTTGCAAGTTTGTCTTGTCCGGTCTCATCAGCGTTCTCTCCTGCTTTCCTGTTTCTCTCGTTCTGTTCTATATTTTTTCCAGGTTCTGTTTCTAATAAATCATCTGAGAACTGTACTATCCACCTCCCGCATCTGGGTCATATCCTGACTCGTGATAGTACGAACTGGCCATGACTGAGCCAGCAGACTCGGACCAGCTCCGCAACACCGTCTCTTCCCAGGGAGCCACCATTGGAAGACACGAGGAGTTACTTCAAGGTCTTATGGAAGGATTCCAGACCTTAGTGTAATGCCAGGACCGTGCCAATTAACCTGCTACCAGCGGTGTTTCTCCCCAATCTACCCCGGCTTCCCAAGAAACTCACTTACCTCCTCCGGAGCGCTACGCTGGAGATCCCGGATCCTGCCGGGCGTTTCTCTTCCAGTGTTCTCTCATCTTTGAGCTGCAGCCCTCTTAATTTTAGAGGATCGCTCGAGGATAGCGTACGTGATAACGCTGATGTCCGGGAGGGCTCTCTATGGCAGTGTGGGAGCAACAATCAAATCTAATCAAAGTTTATTTGTCACGTGTGCCCAAATACAACAGGTGTAGACCTTGCAGTGAAATGCTTACTTACAGGCTCTAATCAACAGTGCAAAAAAAGGTATTAGGTAAGTAAAGAAATAAAAATAACAGTAGCGAGGCTATATACAGTAGCGAGGCTATAACAGTAGCGAGGCTATATACAGGCACCGGTTAGTCGGGCTGATTGAGGTAGTATGTACATGTAGATATGGTTAAAGTGACTATGCATATATGATAAACAGAGAGTAGCAGCAGCGTAAAAGAGGAGTTGGGGGGGTCACACAATGCAAATAGTCCGGGTAGCCATTTGATTACCTGTTCAGGATACTTATGGCTTGAGGGTAAAAACAGTTTTTGTCCTAGACTTGGCACTCCGGTACCGCATGACATGCGGTAGTAGAGAGAACAGTCTATGTCTGGGGTGGCTGGGGTCTTTGACTATTTTTAGGGCCTTCCTCTGACACCGCCTGGTGTAGAGGTCTTGGATGGCAGGCAGCTTAGCCCCAGTGATGTACTGGGCCGTACACACTACCCTCTGTAGTGCCTTGCGGTCGGAGGCCGAGCAATTGCCGTACCAGGCAGCGATGCAACCAGTCAGGATGCTCTGGATGTTGGAGTTGTAGAACCTTTTGAGGATCTGAGGACCCATGCCAAATCTTTTTAGTTTCCTGAGGGGGAATAGACTTTGTCATGCCCTTTTCACAACTGTTTTGGTGTGTTTGTACCATTCTAGTTTGTTGGTGATGTGGACACCAAGGAACTTGAAGCTCTAAACTTGCTCAACTACAGCCCCGTCGATGAGAATGGGGGCGTGCTCGGCCCTTCTTTTCCTGTAGTCCACAATCATCTCCTTAGTCTTGGTTACGTTGAGGGATAGGTTGTTATTCTGGCACCACCCGGCCAGGTCTCTGACCTCCTCCCTATAGGCTGTCTCGTTGTTGTCGGCAATCAGGCCTACTACTGTTGTGTTGTCTGAAAACTTAATGATGGTGTTGGAGTCGTGCCTGGCCATGCAGTCGTGGGTGAACAGGGAGTACAGAAGGAGACTGAGCACGCACACCTGAGGGGCTCCAGTGTTGAGGATCAGCGTGGCAGATGTGCTGCTACCTACCCTCACCACCTGGGGGTGGCCCATCAGGAAGTCCAGGATCCAGTTGCAGAAGGAGGTGTTTAGTCCCAGGATCCTTAGCTTAGTGATGAGCTTTGGTGTTAAACGCTGAGCTGTAGTCAATGAATAGCATTCTCATGTAGGTTTTCCTTTTGGCCAGGTGGGAAAGGGCAGTGTGGAGTGCAATAGAGATTGCATCATCTGAGGATGTGTTTGGGTGGTATGCAAATTGGAGTGTGTATAGGGTTTCTGGGATAATGGTGTTGATGTGAGCTATTACCATCCTTTCAAAGCACTTCATGGCTACGGACGGTCTGTAGTCATTTAGGCAGGTTGACTTCATGTTCTTGGGCACAGGGACTATGGTGGTCTGCTTGAGACATGTTGGTATTACAGACTCAATCAGGGACATGTTGAAAATGTCAGTGAAGCCACCTGCCAGTTGGTCAGCACATGCCCAGAGTACACGTCCTGGTAATCCGTCTGGCCCCGCAGCCTTGTGAATGTTGACCTTTTTAACTACTCACGTCGGCTACGGAGAGCGTCGTCACACAGTCGTCCGGAACAGCTGATGCTCTCATGCATGCCTCAGTGTTGCTTGCCTCGAAGCGAGCATAGAAGTGATTTAGCTTGTCTTGTAGGCTCGTGTCACTGGGCAGCTCGCGGCTGTGCTTCCCTTTGTAGTCTCTATTAGTTTGCAAGCCCCGCCACATAAGACGAGCGTCGGAGCCGGTGTAGTACGATTCAATCTTAGCCCTGTATTGACTCTTTGCCAGTTTGATGGTTCGTCGGAGGGCATTGCAGGATTTCTTATAAGCTTCCGGGTTAGAGTCCCGCACCTTGAAAGTGGCAGCTCTACACTTTAGCTCAGTGCGAATGTTGCCTGTAATCCATAGCTTCTGGTTGGGGTATGTACGTACAGTCACCTTGGGGACGACGTCCTCAATGCACTTATTGATAAAGCCAGTCACTGATGTGGTGTACTCCTCAATGCCATCGGACAAATCTCGGAACATGTTCCAGTCTGAGATAGCAAAACAGTCCTGTAGTTTAGTATCTGCTTCACCTGACCACTTTTTCATATTCCGAGTCACTGGTGCTTCCTGCTTTCATTTTTGCTTGTAAGCAGGAATCAGGAGGATAGAATGGTGGTCGGATTTACCAAATGGAGGGCAAGGGAGAGCTTTGTACGCGTCTCTGTGTGTGGAGTACAGGTGATCTAGAGTTTTTTTCCCCTCTGTTGCACATTTAACATGTTGATAGAAATTAGGTAGAACTGATTTAAGTTTCCCTGCATTAAAGGTTCCGGCCACTAGGAGCGCCGCCTCTGGGTGAGGGCTTTCTCCTGTTTGCTTATTTCCTTATACAGCTGACTGAGTGCAGTCTTAGTGCCAGCATTCGTCTGTGGTGGTAAATAAACTGCCTCGAAAAGTATAGTTGAAAACTCTCTAGGAAAATAGTGTAGTCTGCATTTTATCACAAGATACTCTACTTCAGTCGAGCAAAATCTAGAGACTTTCTTAGATTTCGTGCACCAGCTGATGTTTACAAATATGCACAGAACACCCCCCCCTCGTCTTACCGGAGTGTGCTGTTCTCTTGCCGGTGCAGTGTATATCCCTCTAGCTGAAGATCCATGTCATCATTCAGCCACGATTCCGTGAACATAAGATATTACAGTTTTTGATGTCCAGTTGGTAGGATACTCGTGATCGTACCTCATCTAATTTATTGTCCAATGATTGTACGTTGGCGAGTAATATTGACGGTAACGGCAGCTTTCCCACTCGCCTTCTGCGAATTCTTACGAGGCACCCTGCTCTGTGTCCTCTGTACCTGCGTCTCTTCCTCTTGCAAATAACTGGGATGTTGGCCTTGCCGGGTGTTCGGAGAATGTCCTGTGCGTCCTGCTTGTTGAAGAAAAAATCTTTGTCTAATCCGAGGTGAGTGATCGCAGTCCTGATATCCAGAAGCTATTTTTTGCCGTAAGATACGGTTGCAATAACATTATGTACAAAATAAGTTACAAATAACGTGAAAAAAAACACATAATAGCACAATTGGTTTGGCGCCTGTAAAACTGCTGCCATTTCTTCGGCGCCATTTTACTTTGTATAATCCACCATTTACCTTAGATTGGAGGAGTTCGTGGTGGATGTACGGAAAGTGTTCGATTCTCCATTGTCCGGGAGAGAGGCGGAAAGTAAGCTGCTCCAACTACGTCAGGATTCCCGTAGTGTGGCAGATTCTCTCGGAGGTCACCGAGGGCAGTCGAGTTATCTCCTCCGGAGCACATGCAACAGGGCAGGGCTAGATTGTCTCCTGCTGAGCGCTTACGCAGACTTAACACCCAGAGCTGTCTGTATTGTGGAGCTACGAGAAATGTTTTACCTACCTGTCCATTAAAGAACCAGGCTCATCAAGGAGGTACTAGTACGAGTACGCTGGTGAGCCGTACGGGGAGTTTTCCCATCTTCCATTGCTCGTACCCCTCTCCATGCTACCCTGTTGTGGGGTGACCGGTCCAAATCTCTCCGGGTGCTCATAGACTCTTGGGCCGATGAGGGCTTTATGGACGCTAACCTGGTGTCGGAGATGGGAATCCCCACACAACTGCTCTCCATTCCCATGGAAGTCAGAGCGTTGGAGGGCGCTATATTGGCAGAGTCACCCAAACCACGTGTCCCATTAACCTGAGAGTATTGGGTAATAACAGTGAGCTTATGCAGTTCCTGCACATCGAATCCCCTCAAGCACCCGTGGTTTTCGGGTTTTCCTGGCTCCAGAGGCACAATCCCCTGATCAACTGGGCTATTGGTTCTATCCTGGGTTGGAGCCCGTTTTGCCATGGTCATTAGCTGAAGTCGGCACTGCCTGCAGCGGGACGTCTTCCTGCGGGCTTGGGAAAAGCCCCGGACCTATCCGCCGTTCCCGCGAAGTAGCAAGACGTCTGGGAGGTTTTCAGAATGCCCGTGCCACCGCGCTTCCTCCGCATTGGCCCTATGACTGCGCCATCGACCTTCTCCCAGGCACTACACCGCCTCGGGCGGCTTTATTCCCTGTCAGGTTGGGAGACCAAGGCGATGGAGACATATATTGAGGACTCCCTGGCTGCAGGGGGTATCCGTCGCCTCCCAGGCAGGGTTCTTCTTTGTGCAGAAGAAGGACAAAACCTTGCATCCGTGTATTGACAACCTGAATGACATCATGGTTAAAAACCGTTACCCGCTTCCACTCATCGCCTCGGCTTTTGAGCCTCTCCAGGGGGCTACCATCTTCTCCAAGTTGGACCTCTGGAACGCCTACCATCTGGTACGGATCCGGGAAGGGGATGAGTGGAAGACCGCTTTTAACATGGCTAGCGGGCACTACGAATACCTGCTGATGCTGTTCGGACTGACCAACGCACCTGCTGTGTTCCAGGCCCTGGTAAACGACGTTCTCCGGGACATGTTGAACCGGTTCGTATTTCGTCTACCTTGATGACATCCTCGTGTTTTCCCACTTGGCTCAAGAACATGTCCTCCATGTCAGACAAGTCCTCCAGTGTCTTCTGGAGAACCAGCTGTCTGTCAAAGCGGAGAAATGCAAATTCCATCGCTCCACCATCTCCTTCCTAGGGCAACATCCAGATGGCTCCTGAAAAGGTGAGAGCGGTGGTGGATTGGCCACAACCCACCTCCAGAGTGCAGCTGCAACGCGTCCGCCAATTTCTACCGCCTGTTTATCCAGGGCTACAGCACCCAAACTTCCCCCCTGTCAGTAGGCCTCGTTTACGTGATCTCCAGCTGCTGACCAGGCGTTCTTGGACCTCAAACACCAATCACTACCACCCCCATCCTAATCCATCCCGGCAGTTCGTGGTGGAGGGTCAACGCCTTGGACGTTGGAGTGGGGGCTGTCCTGTCTCAGTGTTTGTCCCAAGACCAAAAGCTGCATCCTTGCGCTTTCCTCTCCCATCATCTCAATCCCACGGAAAGGAATTACAACGTGGCTAACCAAAAAAACTTCTGCCGGTGAAGATGCCGTTGACGGAGTGGAGGCACTGGTTAGAGGCGGGGGAACACCCATTAATATTATGGACTGATCACAAGAACTTGGAATATCTCCAGACCGCCAAGCGCCTCAACTCCAGGCAAGCCTGCTATTCACCCAATTTAACTTCACCATCCCCTACCGCCGGGGTCCAAGAATGTGAAGCCGGATGCGGTGTCACCCCTCTATTTCCCCACTGCTGCACCATCGGCCCCCGAGACCATCCTCCCTACCTCTTTTCTCACGGCTGCACTCATCCCACCAGCTGGAGCCAGGAGCTTGTGCGGTTAGAGTACGCCCGCAACACCCTCCCTTCCTCAGCCACTGGTCTCTCGCCTTTTGAGTGCTCCCTGGGATATCCGACCCCGCTCTTCCCGGAGCAAGAGGAAGAGGTCAGCATACCCTTGGCCCAGATGTTCGTCCACCTCTGTCGCCGGTCAGCTCTTCTCAAGACCACCTCCAGGTATCGACGACAGGTGGACCGCCGCCGGACCCTGGCTCCCCGTTATCGTCTCGGGCAGAGGGTAAGACTGTCTACTCGGGATCTGCCCCTCCGGGTTGTCCCGCAAACTGTCCCCCCGTTTTATCGGCCCTTTCCCCATCTCCAAGATCCTTGGCCCCTCTGCTGTTTGTCTTCTGTTGCCCCGTAGCCTCCGCATACATCCCACTTTTCATGTGTCTAGGATTAAACCTATGTCTCACAGTCCTTTGTCTCCCGTTTTCCAGGTATGTGCCTAGGTAGGACGCCAGGTGGTGTCCAAGGGAGGGAGGGGGGGGGTACTGTCACACCCTGATCTGTTTCACCTGTCTTTGTGCTTGTCTCCACCCCCATCCAGGTGTCACCCATCGTCCCATTATCCCCTGTGTATTTATACCTGTGTTCTCTGTTTGTCTGTTACCAGTTCGTCTTGTCTTCTCTCCCACCTTCCTGTTTCTCTAATTCTGTTTTATAGTCTTTCCCGGTTCTGACCATTCTGCCTGCCCTGACCCCGAGCCCGCCTGCTGTCCTCTACCTGCCTGACTCTGACCTGATCACGAACCTCTGCCTTGCCTCGACCTGCCCTTTGCCTGCCCCGTGTTTCTAATAAATCATCTGAGAACTGTACTATACGCCTCCCGTGTTTGCATCTGGGTCATATCCTGAGTCGTGATAAAAGTACTGAGTAAAGGGTCTGAATACTTATGTAAATGTGATATTTCCGGGTTATTTTTGGCATAAATTAGCAAAACATTCTGAACCAGGTTTTTGCCTTGTCATTATGGGGTATTGTGTGTAGATTGCTAAAGATGTTTGCATTCACACAGCCTGCCAGCCCACTCTGTGATTCTAAATCCAGCTGGCTGAACTCTCCAAACAGCCTACCCGCTCGTAGGCGTCCGCATGGTTCTAAAGCATACCCCACCGCTTTTTGTATGATAAAACTGGGGAGGACAAAAATGCAATTTCAGAATGACCCCCCTATCGCAAGTGAAAGTTGCGCCCCTGCTATAAATGCATTCCCAATGCAAATTACATTTTCCCTGTTCCAACCGCTCAACAGACACTCCTCAATTGTGACAGAGAAGGAGAGAAGTTTTCTCCTTGGTGGTGGCCTGTTCTCATCATTGGCCTCACTCTGGATTTGTAAATTGCATGTTTTGGAAAAATTCAAGGTGAATATTGACTTATAATTATGATTTCTGTGGAATGGAGAAGGAGACCATATTTCATTTGTTTTTATCTGTATTTATAGTAGAATTCTTTGGATTGATGTACAGAACTTTGTTACAAAGAAAACAGGATAGCATGTACAATTTGCTGGTTTTGATACAATGATTTATTTCAGAAATTCTGACATTGAGAAAGACGTAGTATATTTGATTCAACTGCTAATAGTATTAGGTAAATGTCATATTCACAAATGCAAATGGTTGAATTGAAAACCTAACTTTTTTAACTTTATAAATGAATTTAAACAATGTGGCACTACTTTAACTAAAATGAAAAACAAAAAGGCAGATAAAACTTGTTGTATTATTCATGAATATGATTTGTTTGTTTAGGATTCCTGGCGATGTAAATAGCATGTATGCTTGTTTGCATGTGACTATTCCTCTTTTGTTTGTTAATATTTGTTTGTTAATAAAAATAAAAAAATAGTATGAGTATTCGCACAGAGTTCATGTCTTTCTGCCAGAGTTGTGGACTCGACTCACAAGATTTGGACTTGAGTCAAACTCGAGTCACAAATTTGATGACTTGAGACTGACTTGATATAAAATAACATAACTTGAGACTTGACTTGAATTTGGAGCCTCAAGACTCGGGACTCGACTATGTCTTGAGACTGATGACTTGAAATGATCTGGCCAGGTTTTGTAATGATCTGTCGCTCATTTTGTGGCACAGTCAACGTGGATTAATCTACACGCAGCTAGACAGTAGCCGCAGCATCTCCCTTGCAAAAGAAAACTGAACCAGATTGGCTAGTGAAACACTCTCTCGGCACTCTAATTGGAACAACAAATTGTCAATAAACAGGTCAGGTGAGTTTGCGACCAGATTATTGATTTTCTGTAAAGCTATAGATAGGTTCGGGTTTAGCGCAAACGACAAATTGTAGGGAGAGAGTATTGCCATAATAATTAAATATGCAGCTCCAAAAATTGTTTGCTGATTAAGAATATGAACTGTTTGCTTTGCAAGCTTACCAGCATTGGGGCAACAATTACCGTAGGTCTACTGATCTTTTGATATGTAACAATTGCTTAATATTGATAATATACTTATGAAGCTTGCATTTGGAATTTGTTGTTCAAATCAAATATTAGTGTGGCGGAAACGCACCATACGCGCTGTTGTTCACTTGCACTCTCCAAACTCTCGCCAGTGGAGAGTGCTTTTTTTTCTCTTGTTGAAATATTTGCTGTTGCTTTCACACGTTTAAATGCATAGGCCCTATGTGGTAAATCTAGATTCCTTCTAATACTACAAAAATTGCTAGAGTTTCATCATTCCATTACCTTACTGTTTATTGCAATATGTATACATTTCTGTTTCAGGTTTGATACGCATACGATATATTTTCACTTTATAGCCAACCATTTCTTACCGTGCACTGAGTGGGCGCGATGTTTGTATTTATTTATTTTAAAAAAATATTTAAGCTTTATTTAACTAGGCAAGCCAATTAATAACACATTCTTATTTACAATGAACATTTGCAAGACTCACGTTTATTTAATTCAATGTATAGTTTCCTTTGTTCATATTTCCCGGGTTATGTCGGAGTTCCGTTCATCCCAAATCTCTGTCAATAGTTTTTTCAATTCGTTAATTTTTTTAAATAATTTGAACTGATTAGATAAACGTCCCATCATAACCCATATAAAACATTTTTTACAACTTATGAATCACTGTCATGCCCTAGAGGGTCCCTAGTTTTCCTGGTTAGGTAACCAGATTAGGAAAAACTCCGGGCCCCACCACTCTGGGACCTATGGTGCCCCTAGTTTGCTTGCAGTTGTCAGTTATAGTCAGGTATGTGGAAGATCAGGGCTTTATTCGGGAATGTTTTTTGGGCTACTTTGAAGTGTTAAGTGGGCAAGATGCGCAGTCGTTTTTTTGTAAATTCTAAGATGTCGGAGTTTAACTTCATTGCAAAACTTGTTGCCTAAACCTATGATGTCACTGCTGTAATGGAATCTATCTGCTATTTGTATTTACAACTAAGTCCCCTGCTGTTCCCTGAATAAGATGTGATGACCACTCCATTCCAATACCATTGTCAACGCTCTCCTGACATGAACTGAAGCCACATCTTGTGTGCCCACTCCACTGGCACATTGAATGTTTCCTCTCCAAGCACAGTGAGTAGACCTGTAAAGTTTATCTCATTACTGTATATGGAGTCAATCACATAAACAAACACAATCACATTATTACACATAATTGATTTTACTCCTTGCTTGGACTAACTAATTCTTAACTATTTTGCAGTCATAAGAGCATGAAATCAACAGAAGGCAAGGCAAGTTGACGTGCTCAGAGTGTAGATTTATTTACAGGTTTTGGTGATCCAATGGTGAAAACACCATATCATACAAAATACAGTTGAAGTCGCAAGTTTACATACACCTTAGCCAAATACATTTAAACTCAGTTTTTCACAATTTAATCCTAGTAACAATTCCCTGTCTTAGGCCACTTTATTTTAAGAATGTGAAATGTCAGAATAATAGTAGAGAGAATTATTTCTTTCAGGTTTTATTTCTTTCATCACATTCCCAGTGGGTCAGAAGTTTACATACACTTAATTCGTTTTTAGTAGCATTGCCTTTAAATTGTTTAACTTGGGTCAAACGTTTCAGGTAGCCTTCCACAAGCTCCCCACAATAAGTTGGGTGAATTATGACCCATTCCTCCTTACAGAGCTAGTGTAACGGAGTCAGGTTTCTAGGCCTCCTTGCTCGCACATGCTTTTTCAGTTCTGCCCAAATCAAATTTTATTTGTCACATACACATGGTTGGCAGATGTTAATGCGAGTGTAGCGAATATATGGATATGTAAACATTATATACAAAATTGTTTAAAGTGGCTAGTGATACATTTGTTACATCCAATTTTCTATTATTTAAAGTGGCTAGAGATTTAAGTCAGTATGTTGGCAGCAGCCACTCAATGTTAGCGATTGCTGTTTAACAGTCTGATGGCCTTGAGATATAAGTTATTTTTCAGTCTCTCAGTCCCAGCTTTGATGCACCTGTACTGACCTCGCCTTCTGGATGATAGCGGGGTGAACAGGCAGTGGCTCGGGTGGTTGTTGTCCTCGATGATCTTTTTGGCCTTCCTGTGACATCGGGTGGTGTAGGTGTCCTGCAGGGCAGGTAGTTTACCCCCGGTGATGCGTTGTGCAGTCCTCACTACCCTCTGGTGATACAGCCCGACAGGATGCTCTCGATTGTGCATCTGTAAAAGTTTGAGAGTGTTTTGTTCAGCCTCCTGAGGTTGAAGAGGCGCTGTTGCGCCTTCTTCACCACGCTGTCTGTGTGGGTGGACCATTTCAGTTTGTCCGTGATGTGTACGCAGAGGAACTTAAAACTTTCCACCTTCTCCACTACTGTCCCGTCGATGTGGATAGGGGGGTGCTCCCTCTGCTGTTTCCTGAAGTCCACGATCATCTCCTTAGTTTTGTTGACGTTGAGTGAGAGGTGATTTTCCTGACACCACACTCCGAGGGCCCTCACGTCCTCCCTGTAGGCCGTCTCGTCGTTGTTGGTAATCAAGCCTACCACTGTAGTGTCGTCAGCAAACTTGATGATTGAGTTGGAGGCGTGCTTGGCCACACAGTCATGGGTGAACAGGGAGTACAGGAGAGGGCTGAGAACGCACCCTTGTGGGGCCCCAGTGTTGAGGATCAGCGGGGTGGAGGTGTTGTTTCCTACCCTCACCACCTGGGGCCATCCCGTCAGGAAGTCCAGGACCCAGTTGCACAGGGCTGGGTCGAGACCTAGGGTCTCGAGCTTAATGATGAGTTTGGAGGGTACTATGGTGTTAAATGCTAAGCTGTAGTCGATGAACAGCATTCTTACATAGGTATTCCTCTTGTCCAGATGGGTTAGGGCAGTGTGCAGTGTGATTGCGATTGCGTCGTCTGTGGACCTATTGGGACGGTAAACAAATTGGAGTAGGTCTAGGGTGTCTGGTAGGATGGAGGTGATATGATCCTTGATTAGTCTCTCAAAGCACTTCATGATGACGGAAGTGAGTGCTATGGGGCGATAGTCAGCCCACAAATGTTCTATAGGATTGAAGTCAGGGCTTTGTGTTGGACACTCCAGTGCCTTGACTTGGCTGTCCTTAAGCATTTTGCCACAACTTTGGAAGTGTGCTTGGGGTCATTGTCCACTTCGAAGACCCCTTTGCTTCCTGACTGATGTCTTGAGATGTTGCTTCAATATATCCATGTCATTTTCCTTCCTCATCATGCCATCTATTTTGTGAAGTGTACCAGTCCCTCCTGCAGCAAAGCACCCCCACAGCATGATGCTACCACCCCCGTGCTTCACGGTTGGGATGGTGTTCTTCGGCTTGCAAGGCTCCCCCTTTTTCCTCCAAACATAACGATGGTCATTATGGCCAAACAGTTCTATTGTTGTTTCATCAGACCGGAGGACATTTCTCCAAAATGTACGACCTTTGTCCCCATGTGCAATTGCAAACTGTAGTCTGGCTTTTTTTATGGGGATTTTGGAGCAGTGGCTTCTTCCTTGCTGAGCGGCCTTTCAGGTTATGTCGATATAGGACTTGTTTTACTGTGGATATAGATACCTTTTCACCTGTTCCCTCCAGCATCTTCACAAGGTCTTTTGCAGTTGTTCTGGGATTGATTTGCACTTTTTGCACCAAAGTACGTTAATCACTAGGAGACAGAACGCGTCTCCTTCCTGAGCAGTATGACGGCTGCGTGGTCCCATGGTGTTTATACTTGCGTACTATTGTTTGTACAGATGAAGGTGGTACGGATTAGCCTATCAGAAGCTTCTAAAGCCATGACATCATTTTCTGGAATTTTCCAAGCTGTTTAAAGGCACAGTCAACTTAGTGTATGTTGCCCCTTTTTCAGAATGTGATTGTGTACTATTGTTTGTACAGATGAACGTGGAACCTTCAGGCATTTGGAAATTGCTCCCATGGATGAACCAGACTTGTAGAGGTCTACAATTTTTTTTCTGAGGTCTTGGCTGATTTCATTTGATTTTCCCATGATGTCAAGCAAAGAGGCACTGAGTTTGAAGGTAGGCCTTGAAATACATCCACAGGTTGTTATAGAAATTTGGTTCTCAATGTTCATAAACTGAACTTCAATTAAACAACTCCGTCTGTAACCCAGAATTTGTAAGATACTGGTTGAAATAAGACAGACAGGAGCCCAGTCTACAATGGTCAAAGGTTAATTGTTTATTCCAGCAAGAGCTCTGATCTTAAAAGGTGTACACAGTCTTTAATTTAGTACAATGTTGAAATACAAAAATACAAAGGCCCCACCATATTCCCCACCCTTTCCAGGAAATAGTGTTTTCCCACAGTACCCATTCATTCCTTATCACAATCTTTGCAACATAAGTCAACCTTGGACAGCTCCTAACCGTCCCTCCCGTCCCTAGGACCAGAAACCTTCCCACATGTCTGATTAGAACTAAGAATGCTTTGTTCTCACAGATACTCCCTAGGTCAAGTTGTACCAGCCTGTTCCACTCTAAACACACACATTAAATGGACTACCATTTTGTCTTATAACCCTATCTCTATTGCATACATTTTCAGAATGGAATATTCTTAGATGTACAAACATTTAGTCATTAAACATAAAATCTATAACACAGGTACACCTCCAATTGACTCAAATGATGTCAATTAGCCTATCAGAAGCTTCTAAATATGACGATATATATATCGTGTTTCATATTATGCTCTATCGTTTATTTTGTTGTCACAAATCACTCTTTACGGCAATATTTTTTGTCAATTGGACAACGCTTTGCAACACAAACAAACATGGAAGAGAGTGACCATGACACAGAGCACAGAGACACGGAGATCGTACCTGAAATAGGGGCAATTTAGGTCGCATGGATGTGGTTTGGGTATGAAAAGTCTGACAGACCAGAAAACCGTCCTCTGCAAAATGGCGCAGGCCGGTCTCGACAACAGGCTCAAACACCACTAACCTCTTTTACCACCTACTCAAGAATCACGTGAAACAGTTTTAATGACTCCAACCTAAGTGTATGTAAACTTCCGACTTCAAAAGTATACAAGTAGATTGACCAAATATACATGGGCAATTGCCCAAAAGAAATAGCCTCTGTATCAGGCTTAACCTGTCCTATCTGAGAAACCAAATCGAATCAGTCTAACAGGAGCTCAAACAAGTAAGCCTACATAATAAGCACTTGGCCCCCAGGACCATTACCCAACTGACAATTACAACCAATAAACTGGTTCTACAATGTAAAACGCCATTTCCACATCCATTGTTACATTGGTACAATCGATTTAATGATTATTAATGATATTCCAACACCATGCATACATGGAACAGTCATGTTATCTTATTCAACGTACTGACTCCAAAGCTTGGATCGCAGGCCACGTAGCCTATTTCTATGCAGCGGCCTTATACTTGTTCATATGAATTATATTTAGACTAGACTAGCAGGGGACAACAGAGACAACAACTGATAGACAATAGAACTCACAGGGGTGAGCTTGCTTTATGCATGTTTGCATCATGCAGGCCTATGCAACTGTAGGCCTAACTAAAAATGAAATCAGTCTATATCATCACTATTTTGTTGATTCATTCCAGTTAATACTTTTGGATTTTCTGAAGGTATAGCCAGCCTAAGTTAGAATATAAACCAAATGTAATCACATTCACATGTTCTCCTGACAAACAAATGGACAATAAATACATAACGTTACCAATTTGTTTACCCTGACCAGATGGACAAGGAGCGTAGGCTGTATGGCGCTGCTAATATTAGTAGCCGAAAAATCGTCTCGTTTTCATCCCATACAGCATGCCAGATCTCTAATGTTTGGTTGTAGCTAGGCTGCCGCAACATTTATATAATGAGTTTTTTCTTGTGTCTGTCCGGAGTGATTATGTTGCTACAAACACTCGACCGGTGAGCGCATCTCTCGAACATTGCGTGCAATCTCCGTACAGAGCAGACTGGAATCATATCTTTGATCATGACACTGGTGAGGAGGAGAGTCCTTGTTAAACTTTGACACAAAGTAGTCTGTGATAAATAATGTTTCATCTGAGTATTTGTTATAGTCAAAATAATCCATACATAGTTTTTTTTACTCAGAAACTAGTTGTTTGAGCTCAGGTAAATGAGGCCTACTGGCCATAAATAGCAAATAGAAGTTAAGTTGATAAAAAAGATCTAACACAACATTAGGTGATAATATATGTATTATTATCGATTTATAATCAGCTATAATGGGACGGTCATTTTGGACCGAGAACACAGAATTAATGAACATGAAACGAACACAACAGGAGGGTTAAGATAGCTAAATTATCCTTGGCATGACTATTTGATTTAGAATTTTAGGACCCCTGTAAGTAGGCTATCAAAAAATGTATACAAATATTATTTGATGAAACATTGAAGTTTGCCTCACTCCTATTAGACCATAGAAACGCATTTAATAACAGATTCATACATGGAAAAACATATATATATATATATATATATATATATATATATATATATATAAATAGGCAGACTGTTTTGAAGTGTCTTTTACAACACGGAACTGGACACAGAAACTATGGATACAACGTCCTCCTTCATATGTGTGCCACTAGAAAAACATCAGCATGTTTCTATTAGCTGATACATCATTACAAAATACACCATATTACTTACCTGCTATTGTGCCTGGACCTTGTAGGCTAAACTGCCAAGAAAAAAAACTTAGTTTTTTAGTCCCAACTGTAGAGCTTTCTTTTCAGCACCATGGAGTGAAGCCTTACCACTGCTACACCTGGCTCTCAGTGGAGCCTTGCCTGGCAGCGAAACAGTTCATTCAGCCTCATTCACTGTCTTTAAAAAAAAACATAGCTGATATGGCTGACTTGCTTAAACAAATGTGGTTTCTACTGACAATTGAGAATAACAAACTATGTCATAAGGGGACGACGAGTGGATAAAAGGCAATTCGTCATTTCGATTAAGACATTAATGAGCGAGTTAGGACGGACATAGTCAATATCACTATTTGTTCAGCACTTTTGAAGTGTACAGTGACAGAATTCAGAACATGGGCCATTCTAACAGTATTCTCCCTGTACACCTAGTCAGAACCGTAGGATAAATAAAGTGGGCATATAAGCAGACAATGAACGCCCTTACAATATTTACGACTTCAACTGTATTTGTATTTCTATTTATTATGGATCCCCATTAGCTGATGCCTGGGGAAAATGAAGGTACTGTAGTTATATATAAAAAAACCAAAAAAACATTACAATACATTTCACAACACATTAAGTGTATGCCCTCAGGCCACTACTCTACTATCACATATGTGCTATATAACACAAATCCATGTGCACGTGTGTATAGTGCGTATGTTGTCTCAGCCTCCAGTATCTATGCTACAATAGTCTATGTGCCAGGGGAGCTAGGGTCAGTCTGTTATAGCTAGTGTAATTCTCCTGTCTTATCTGGTGTCCTGTGTAAATGTAAGTAAGCTCCCTTTAATTCCCTCTCTCTCCTTCCCCTCCCAGAGGACCTGAGCCCTAGGACCATGCCTCAGGACAACCTGGCCTGTTGACTCCTGGCTGTACCCAGTCCACCAGGTCGTGCTGCTGCTCCAGTTTCAACTGTTCTACCTGCGGCTATGGAACCCTGACCTGTTCACCGGATGTGCTACCTTGTCCCGGACCTGCTGTTTTCGACTCTCTCTCGCTCTCTCTCGCTCTCTCTCTCTCACTGAATGTTAGGCTATGAAAAGCCAACTGACATTTATTCCAGAGGTACTGACCTGTTGCACCCACTACAATCACTGTGTTTATTATTTGACCCTGCTGGTCATCTATGAACGTTTGAACATCTTGAAGAACAATCTGGCCTTAATGGCCATGTACTCTTATAATCTCCACCTGGCACAGCCAGAAGAGGAGTTCATATTGCTGTTTGAGGTTTTAGGCTGGGTTTCTGTATAGCACTTTTTGACCTATGCTGATGTAAAAAGGGCTTTATAAATACATTTGATTTGATGTGTGTGTATGCATGTGTCTGTGTGTGTGTCTCACATTCCCTGCTGTTCGAGAAGGTGTGTTTTTACTGCTTACATGAGTTACTTAATGTGGAATAGAGTTCCATGTAGTCACGGGTCTATGTAGTACTGTGCGCCTCCCATAGTCTGTTCTGGACTTGGGGACTGTGAAGTGACCTCTGGTGGCATGTCTTGTGGGGTACGCATGGGTGTCTGAGCTGTGTGCTAGTAGTTTAAACAGACAGCTCTGTGCATTCAACATGTCAATATTTCTCACAAACACAAGTAGTGATGAAGTAAATCTCTCCTCTACACTTGCCAGGAGAGATTGACATGCATATTTGTTAATGTTAGCTCTCCGTGTACATTTAAGGGCCAGACTTGCTGCCCTGTTCTGGGCCAATTGTAATATTCCTGAATCCCTCTTTGTGGCACCTGACCACACGACTGGACAGTAGTCCAGGTGCGACAAAACTGGGGCCTTAAGTACCTGACTTGTTGATAGAGTTGTTAAGAAGGTAGTGTGGCGCTTTATTATGGACAGACCTCTCCCCATCTTAGCTACTGTTGCATCAATATGTTTTGACCATGAAAGTTTATAATCCAAGGTTACTCCAAGCAGTGTAGTCTCCTCAACTTGCTCAATTTACACATTATTCATTACAAGATTTAGTTGAGGTTTAGGGTTTAGTGAATAATTTGTCCCAATTTGTTTTAGAAATATTTCGGACAAACTTATTTCTTGCCACTCATTCTGAAACTGACAGCTCTTTGTTAAGTGTTGCAGTGATTTCACTTGCTGTGTTAGCTGACGTGTAGTGTTGAGTCATCAGTATACATAGACATACAGGCTTTACTCAGAGCCAGTGGCAGGTCATTCGTAAAGATTGAAAAAAGTATGGGGCCTAGACAATTGCCCTGGGGAATCAAATCAAATTGTATTTGTCACATGCGCCGAATACAAGAGGTGTAGACCTTACCGTGAAATGCTTACTTACAAGCCCTTAACCAACAATACAGTTTTAAGAAAATAGAGTTAAGAAAATATTTACTAAATAAATCAAAGTAAAAAAATGAAATAATAATTAAGACAATAAAATAACAATAATGAGGCCGTATACAGGGGGTACCGGTACCAAGTCAATGTGCGGGGGTACAGGTTAGTCAAGGTAATTTGTACATTTGTAAAGTCAGGCATTTGTAGAGTCAGGCATTTGTACAATGCCTGACTCTACCTGGATTATGTTGGAGAGTTTTCCATTAAAGAACACCCTCTGTGTTCTGTTAGACAGGTAACTCTCGATCCACAATATAGCAGGAGATGTAAAGCCATAACACATACGTTTTTCCAGCAGCAGATTGTGGTCGATAATGTCAAAAGCTGCACTTAAGTAAAAAAAAAAATAGCTCCAACACTATTTTTATTATCAATTTCTCTCAGACAATCACCAGTCATTTGTGTAAGGGCTGTACATGTTGAATGCCCTTCCCTATAAGCGTGCTGAAAATCTGTTGTTAATTTGCTTACTGTGAAATAGCATTGTATCTGCTCAAACACCATTTTTTCCAAAAGTTTACTAAGGGTTGGTAACAAGCTGATTGGTCGGCTGTTTGAGCCAGTAAAGGGTGCTTTGCTATTTTTGGGTAACGGAATGAATTTTGCTTCCCTCAAGGCCTGAGCGCACACACTTTCCTGTATGCTAAGATTGAAGAGATGGCAAATAGGAGTAGCAATATCGTCCACTATCATCCTCAGTAAAGTTGTCAGACCCAGGTGGCTTGTCATTGTTGATAAACAACAATAATTGTTTCACCTCTCCACACTCACTTTACGGAATGCAAAATTACAATGCTTGTCTTTCATAATTTGGTCAGTTATTCATTGATGTGTAGGTTCAGAATTTGTTGTCGGCATGTCATGCTTAATTTTGCTAATATTGCCAATGACAAAATCATTAAAGTAGTTAGCAATATCAGTGGGTTTCGTGATGAATGAGCCAACTGATTCAATTAATGATGGAGCCTATTTGCTATTTTGGCCAACATTTCATTAAAGTATTTTCTTTTTTACTATCATTCTTTATATCATTTATCTGTGTTTAATAGTACCGTTTCTTCTTCTTTTTGTTCAGTTTAGTCACATGATTTCTCAATTTACAGTAGGTTTTTATTCCTCATCAATCCACAGGGATTTTACAGTTTTTGCAGTAAATTTCTTAATGGGTGCATGCTTATTAGTAACTGGAATAAGCCATTTCATAAATGTGCCAAGTGCAGCGTCTGGTTGCTCCTCATTATACACCATAGACCAGCAAATATTAATTACATCTTAGTAATCACTACAAAATGTATTGTATGACCTCTTATACACTATATGAGGCCCAGCCTTTGGATCTTTGGTTTTCTTAGATATGGCTAGCATATTATGATCACTACATCAGATGGATTTGGATACGCATTAGAGTAGATTTCTGCAGCATTAGTAAAGATGTGATCAATACAATTGGATGAAACATTCTATACTGTTTACTGAAAACCTGAACCAGGTTGCAGGCACTGGTTACGCTTTTTCTTGAGTGGGCAGCTTGATGAAAGCTAGTCAATATTTAGGTCACTCATGAAATATAGTGCATTTGGAAAGTATTCAGACCCCTTGACTTATTCTAAAATGGATTAAATTGTTTTTTCCCCCTCATCAACCTACACACAATACCCAGGTTTTTATAAATTTTTGCAAATGTATATAAAAAAAAAAGTATTCAGACCCTTTACTCAGTTCTTTGTTGAAGCACCTTTGCCAGCGATTACAGACTCAAGTCTTCTTGGGTATGAGCTTGGCACACCTGTATTTGGGGAGTTTCTGCCATTCTTCTCTGCAGATCCTCTCAAGCTCTGTCAGGTTGGATGGGGAGTGTCGCTGCACAGCTATTTTCAGGTCTCTCCAGAGATGTTAGATCGGGTTCAAGTCCGGGCTCTGGCTGGGCCACTCAAGGACATTCAGAGACTTGTCCCAAAGCCACTCCTGTTTGTCGTGGCTGTGTGCTTAGGGTCGTTGTCCTGTTGGAAGGTGAACCTTCACCCCAGTCTGAGGTCCTGAGTGCTCTGAAGCAGGTTTTCAACAAGGATCTCTCTGTACTTTGCTTTGTTCATCTTTCCCTCGATCCTGATTAGTCTCCCAGTCTAAGCTGCTGAAAAACATCCCCACCACCATGCTTCACCATAGGGATGGTGGCAGGTTTCCTCCAGACGTGATTCAGGCCAAAGAGCTCAATCTTTGTTTCATCAGACCAGAGAATCTGGCTTCCGTCTGGCCACTCTATCATAAAGGCCTGATTGGTGGTGCTGCAGAGATGGTTGTCCTTCTGGAAGGTTCTCCCATCTCCACAGAGGAACTGTGGAGCTCTGTCAGAGTGACCATCGGGGCCTCCCGAGTGGCACAGCTGTGCCACTAGAAATCCTGGTTCGCGTCCAGGCTCTGTCACAGCTGGTTGTGACCGGGAGACCCATGGGGTGGCGCACAATTGGCCCAGCATCGTCCGGGTTAGGGGAGGGTTTGACCGGACAGGGATATCCTTGTCCCATCACGCTCTAGCGACTCCTGTGGCGGGCCGGGTGCATGCATGCTGACACGGTTGCCAGGTGTACGGTGACCATCAGGTTCTTGGTGACCATCAGGTTCTTGGTGAACTCCCTGACCAAGGCCCTTCTCCCGCGCTTGGCTGGGCAGCCAGTTCTAGGAAGAGTTGGTGGTTCCAAACTTCTTCCATTTAAGAATGATGGAGGCCACTGTGTTCTTGAGGACCTTCAATGCTGCAGAAATGTGTTGGTACCCTTCTCCAGATCTTGTGCCACGACACAATCCTGTCTCAGAGCTTTCCTTCGACCTCATGGCTTGGTTTTTGCACTGTCAACTGTGGAACCTTATATAGACTGGTATGTGCCTTTCCAAACCATGTCCAATCAATTGAATTTACCACAGGTGGACTCCAATCAAGTTGTAGAAACATCTCAAGGATGATCAATGGCAACAGGAGGCACCTGAGCTCAATTTCGAGTCTCATAGCAAAGGTTGTGAATACCTATGTAAATAAGGTATTTCTGTTTTGTCATTATCGGGTATTGTGTGTCAATTGACGCTTTGCCTGTTTGTGTGTCAAACAGGCAAAGCGTCAATTTTTTTTTAATACATTTTAGAATAAGAATGTAATGTAACAAAATGTGGAAAAAGTGAAGGGGTCTGAATACTTTCCAAATGCACTGTACCACTCTGTTGATATCACATACATTATCAATCATTTAACACATATTATCCATATACTGACTGTTAGCACTTGGTGGTCTATAGCACCTTCCCACAAGAATGGGCTTTAGGTGAGGCAGGTAAACCTGTAGCCATATTACTTAAACAGCATTTGACATGAGATCCTCTCTAAGCTTTACAGGAATATGACTCTGAACATATACAGCAACACCTCCACCATGCCACCTTCCACCGCAGATGCGAAAGGACGATATCAGCGGATGCGGTGGATTAAACAGATGGATTTTAAATGGAGATGTTTTTATTATTGATTTATTATGCCTCGAGCGGAGCATGAGGGGGCTTCAAGCACAGCAATTATTGGTATTTTGTTTAATTTTAATGTATTTTTTATGCCCAGCTCATGAGGCCCCTTGATGATTTGAGGCAATTGTGTCTTCTGCCTAATGGCAAATCCGCCAGTGTAGTCAGGCTCATCACATATTATTATTATTACAAACAGAAGATCATCACTTCTCACAATGGTGCTCCTTTAGTAAAGTTAAATCAAAGCTGAATCAATGTCTAACAAGATCACATAATGATTCATTTGCATTTTACAAAACCGAACCGAATATAATACCATAGCATAGTAGGCCTATAACTTCACTGTTACACCAAAAACACCTAATTTCTAATGAGATTTTAGGATGGTTAGATGAAGCTGAAAATGATAATACAACTAGGCAGGATATATGCTTTGATTCAAACAAAATACAAGAAAGGCTAATAGTTTTTAACATCATCAGATCTAATTCGCTCACGAAAGAATAGCTGAATGCATATTACACTACATGACCAAAAGTATGTGAACACCTGCTTGTCGAACATCTCATTACAAAATCATGGGCATTAATATGGAGTTGGTCCCCCCTTTGCTGCTATAACAGCCCACTCTTCTGAAAAGGCTTTCCACTAGATGTTGGAACATTGCTGCTGGTACTTGCTTCCATTCAGCCACAAGAGCATTAGTGAGGTCAGGCACTGATGTTGGGCGATTAAGCCTGGCTCGCAGTCAGCGTTCCAAGTCATCCCAAAGGTGTTCGATGGAGTTGAGGTCAGGGAGCTGTGCAGACCAGTCAAGTTCCTCCACACCAATCTCGATAAAACATTTCTGTATGGACCTCGCTTTGTGCACGGGGGCATTGTCATGCTGAAACAGGAAAGGGCCTTCCCCAAACTTTTACCACAAAGTTGGAAGCACAGAATCGTCTAGAATGTCATTGTATGCTGTAGCGTTAAGATTTCCCTTCACTGGAACTAAGGGACCTAGCCCGAACCATGAAAAACAGCCCCAGACCATTATTCCTCTTCCACCAAACTTTACAGTTGGCATTATGCATTGGGGCAGATAGTATTCTCTTGGGATCCGCCAAAACCAGATTAGTCTGTCAGACTGCCAGATGGTGAAACGTGATTCATTACTCCAGAGAACGAGTTTCCACTGCTCCAGAGTACAATGGCGACAGATGATTTTTACTCGCTACGCGCTTCAGCGGTCTCATTCTGTGACATTGTGTGGCCTACCACTTTGCGGCTGAGCCGGTGTTGCTCCTTGACATTTCCACTTCACAATAAGAGCACTTACAGTTGACCTGGGCAGCTTTAGCAGGGCCGAAATTTCACAAACTGACTTATTGGAAAGGTGGCATTCTATGACTGTGCCACGTTGAATGTAACTGAGCTCTTCAGTAAGAGCATTCTACTGACAGTGTTTGTCTATGGAGATTGCATGGCTGTGTGCTCGATTGTATACACGTGTCAGCAAAGGGTGTGGATGAAATAGCCGAATCCACTAATTTGAAGTGGTGTCCAGATACACTACATATACAAAAGTATCATTCACTATTGAGTTAGCCTATACCTAATGTGGTTTTTGAGGGTATTACAAATATTAAATTGTATTTAGACAATGTGTGGGCATAGGTCGACTTTGCAATATGACCGAAAATAACTTATAGACATCAAGACTGCGATTACTCCCCACGGACTAGCAGAATCCTTTTTCTTCTTTCACGACTCTGACGAGCCCAAGGCGAAGGATATACGGCTCCCTCGGGAACAGGCCGACCCTAGTGATCTGCGTGAAGAGGAGGCGGAGAAAGAGAGGCCGGAGGGCGGGCTGCCTTCTGAGGAGTCGTAGGTGATCAAATAAACCCCCACACCCCTCAATTCTGCTAGCAAACATGTAATCTTTGGACAATAAAATGGACGAGTTATTGGGAAGATTAAACTACCAACGGGACATTAAAAACTGTAACATCTTATGCTTCACAGAGTCGTGGCTAATCGACGACAATATCAACATACAGGTGGCTGGTCATACGATGTACCGGCAGGATAGTACAGCGGCGTCTGGTAAGACAAGGGGCGGCGGTCTATGTATTTTTGTAAACAACAGCTGGTGCACGATATCTAAGGAAGTCTCGAGCTATTGCTCGCCTGAGGTAGAGTTTCTCATGATAAGCTGCAGACCACATCACCTACCGAGAGAGTTTTCATCTATATTCTTTGTAGCTGTTTACATACCACCAGTCAGAGGCTGGCACTAAGATAGCATTAAATGATCTGTATTCCGCCATAAGCAAACAAGAAAACACTCACCCAGATCCTACTAGCCGGGGACTTTAATGCAGGGAAACTCGAATCAGTTTTACCAAATTTCTATCAGCATGTTAAATGTGCAACCAGAGGGAAATGAACTCTAGACCACCTATACTCCAAACACAGAGAAGCATACAAAGCTCTCCCTCACCCTCCATTTGGCAAATCTGACCATAATTATATCCTCCTGATTCCTGCTTACAAGATCAAATTAAAGCAGGAAGCACCAGTGACTAGATCAATGAAAAAGTGGTCAGATGAAGCAGATGCTAAGCTACAGGACTAGCACACTGGAATATGTTCCGGGATTCCTCCAATGGCATTGAGGAGTACACCACATCTGTCATTGGCTTCATCAATAAGTTCAACCATGACGTCGTCCCCACAGTGACCGTACGTACATAGCCCAACCAGAAGCCATGGATTACAGGCAGCATCCGCACTGAGCTAAAGGCTAGAGCTGCCGCTTTCAAAGAGCGGGACTCTAACCTGGAAGCTTATAGGAAATCTCGCTATTCCCTCCGACGAACCATCAAACAGGCAAAGCGTCAATAAAGGACTAAGATGGAGGCCTACTACACCGGCTCTGACGTTCGTCGGATGTGGCAGGGCCTGCAAACCATTACAGACTACAAAGGGAACCACAGCCGAGAGCTGCCCAGTGACACGAGCCTACCGGACGAGCTAAACTACTTCTATGCTCACTTCAAGGCAAATAACACTGAAACATGCATGAGAGCACCAGCTGTACCGGAAGACTGTGTGATCACGCTCTCTGCAGCCGATGTGCGTAAGAACTTTAGACAGGTCAACATTCACCGACAACAACGAGACAGCCTATAGGGAGGAGGTCAGAGACATGGCCGTATGGTGCCAGGACAACAACCTCTCCCTCAACGTGATCAAGACAAAGGAGATGATTGTGGTCTACAGGAAAAAGAGGACCGAGCACACCCCCATTCTCATCGACGGGGCTGCAGTGGAGCAGGTTGAGCCCTTCAAGTTCCTTGGTGTCCACATCACCAACAAACTAACATGGTCCAAACACACCATGACAGTTGTGAAGCGGGCACGACAAAACATCTTCCCCCTCAGGAGACTGAAAAGATTTGGCATGGGTCCTCAGATCCTCAAAAGGTTCTACAGCTGCACCATCAAGAGAATCCGGACTGGTTGCGTCACTGCCTGGTATGGCAACTGCACGGCCTCCGACCACAAGGCACTACAGAGGGTAGTGCGAACGGCCCAGTACATCACTGGGGCCAAGCTTCCTGTCATCCAGGACCTCTATACCAGGCGGTGTCAGAGGAAGGCCCTAATAATTGTCAAAGACTCCAGCCACCCTAGTCATAGACTGTTCTCTCTGCTACCACACGGCAAGCGGTACTGGAGCGCTAAGTCTAGGTCCAAAAGGCTTCTAAACAGCTTCTACCCCAAAGCCATAAGACTCCAGAACATCTAGTCAAATGGCTACCCAGACTATTCATATTGCCACCCCCACCACTGCCACTCTCTGTTGTCATCTATGCACAGTCACTTTAATTAACTCTACCTACATGGTGCCCCGCACATTGACTCTGTACCGGCACCTTTAATTACTTGTTACTTTCATCTCTTATTCTCATCCATATTTTTTAAAACTGCACTGTCGGTTAGGGGCTCGTAAGTAAGCATTTCACTGTAAGGTCTACACCTGTTGTATTCAGCACATGTGACTAATGCAATTTGATTTGAAATGGAGGATGCGTTTTATTGAATACTCTGTAATGATATAATGGCTATTCAGTTGGCTACATCTGTCCTTACAAATGTTGATTTGGGAAATCATGACGTCATTGATATTTTTGGGCACTCCCTCACTTAATACAGAAACTGATGATGTCACACTCTTTCTGAATTCACCCTAGGCCTATAGCGCCTATAACTCTAAAGCACGAGTACAGAAATGTATAACAAATGCCATGAGATGTCTTTATTGTCCTGCATAGCTCCGTGGCCGACAGAGGGGCACGCAGCAGGCTGCCTGGTTCTATTCGCCAGTCCGCAGCGAGCGCGTGAAAAGCGCCCTCGTGCGTGTGGTAACAGCAGTGTCGGGCAGAACTGAAAAAACCCCAACGCAGCCATTTTGAGTCGAGAATAAAAACTCAAAAGAGCGAAGAAATCACATTAGTTCCTCTATAACGATTCCAAACAAGCACAAGCGGGTAACATCTCGTGTGGCTCGTTCCCAGTTGACAACCCGATCTGTAGCTGTCGTCCCAATATTTCGTCCGTGCTACCTCATCCGGCTGGCGTTTGGAAACGCAAGTGACAACCATTTAATCCCAACCTTTAAATCTAGCAACAACCAATCACAGCACCCGGACTCCGATGGCACTGGCGGAGCATCCAATCCGCGCATGCGTCTCGGGGTTGGGGGCTGGGGGGTGGGGGCGAGTGTAGTAGGGTGAAGATGGCGGCGGGCTCGGGTTCGCTGGAAGACGCTTTCCTCGACGCGGAGGTGGACGACAAAGTCGTCAGTGATCTAGTTGGGTCTCTGGAGTCTGAGCTCACGGGGTCTGGTCGCGGGAACTCCGCGGCCAGGGTCCAGGCTGCCGGGAATCACATTGGCAAGTCCGCTGTAGGTGGCCATTCCAATGTCCAGGACAACAAAATGGGACTTTCACAAGAGCTTGCTCAACCAGGTAACGTTCCCGTAAGATATAGCTTCAGCTGCTGACTAGTTAGCTCATTTTTTCTCTCTCTTCGTATCTTTTAGCCACACCATTTGACAAAACTCTTGCTTATGCTCTTGTTCAATCCTGTACATATTTGATGTTTCCCTTCCTCTCATGTTCCCTCTGCTGTAGGGACTAGCGTCCAAGGGGGTGTCATTAATAGTACGAGATCCACCGTGGGTACAGCGGCCGGGACGACGGCGGCGGGCTCAAGCGTGACAGCGGGACACAGTCAGAGTAAGACGGGGACCGCCGGTGGTGTGGTAACAGTGGTTCCCGATCACGGGGAATGGATCGGAAAAACCGGGTCGGCTGGTGTCCAAACTTTAAATGGAAGTAGCGTTGTAATGAACTCTCACAGTTTGGTGAGCTCGGCAAGCGGCGCAGTGCCCGCCGTCACGGTTGTCAACCACGGACCAGGCTCCGCGGTCAAAGGAAACGTTTTCTTACCCTCAACTTCCAGCACAGTCATTCAAACCTCTCTAATGGACAATGCTGTCACTTCAACTGTAACGTCGTCTCAGCCGTCTGTTCTCAACAGTGTGCCTACTGTCACGCTCGCGAGGCCCCCTATGCAAACCCCCGGAGCAGTCGCCTCGCTGAGCGGGAGCAATGCCTTTCTGACATCATCTGTCAACGTCGCTCACCCTGCATGCCCAGGAGCACAAATCAACAAGCCGGAGTCGCCAAAAACGACCATACAAAAGACTGCACAGGTGACGGGGACGGGAGCAGCTTTAGGGAAAAGCCCGTCGACTATTGCAGTCAGTCCTGGTGGGATAAGGGCGATCGCTCCTCAGGTATTGGCCCCAAGACTTCCGCAGCCCCAACAGAACGCTCCAAACATCCAAAACATTCAGCTCCCCCCAGGTAACTTTTCCATTCTCAGTTGATATTGTATAGCGGATTCGTTGAAGCATGATTTGATGTGTTAGAGTAGCCAATTATGTCAGTGAGCCAAAGTGAGTGGAGAGGGGATACAATGCATCTTGCTGGCAGCGTTTCAAGGCTCTGTCAATGTGATAAACATAGCCATTAGTTTGCAATAAAGTGTATCATTCGCAACTACAGTTGTCATCGCTGCAGCACACAGACAAGCCTTTTGTTTGTTTATCAGACAAACTGTCCATTTGCTATACTGTACTTCGTCCCAGTCTCTTGTGTGTGTTTTGTTGTCCATTGTTCATGCTCCTCTAGCACACTGTGACCTGTGGGAACGTTCTATTGATTCTGTCTACTTGTTTTGCTTGTAAAAGCAGATTAGTGTGGTATGTTGTGCTGTTCTCTGTTGTGTGGTCCTGATAGCACACATACCATGGGCCCACTGTCAAGGGGCAGACTGACACTGTAGTGCATCATGTAACCTAGTTGCAAGCATGTGTCAAATGTTCTGTTGGAACAGCATGTCTCACAGGTTCTGTCTAACAATGCTATCCACCATTAAGCTCGCCACTGAAAGTTGAGTTTTAGTTATAATTACTTTTTATTGTACCACTTTTCAGCCAAGAATGGCCAAATTATATTTTCTAAGCAAACAATGCTTTAGAAGTTATTCAATTGTGGTGTATTTAGCGAGTCTGTCTGTCTGATCTATGACCCCTGTTTGACCTCACCTCTGACCTCCTCCATGCCCTCTGCCCTGTGCAGGGATGGTGTTGGTGCGCAGTGAGAGTGGGCAGCTGTTAATGATCCACCAGCAGACCCTGGCCCAGATGCAGGCTCAGTCCCAGAGCCCCATGACTCCACGGCCAGCCACCCCCACCAGCACTCCCCCTGTCCAGATCACCTCTGTACAGGTACACACACACACTGAAACTGTAAATCATCTCTTAGCTCCAGTGATGGAGAGATCCCAGTGTGATTGAATAAAGAGAGGGTTGAAAGAGAGACAGAGGTGACACGGAGCCGGTTGCACCAGTTGGACGTACAAAAAAAAAGTTGTACTTAAATGCTACGTCAGACATAGCTATGCCTGACTTTGGGATCAGAGTTTACACCTGTTGCACCAACCAAAAATAAGACTAGTACGGCATATACAACGCACGTTCATGAGCTGTGATGCTTCAAAATGACAGTTGCTAGGCAGCGCCAGTGGCAGTTTTAAACATTTGCGAGGCATGTCCCATCACTTCGTAAAGCCCACCACTATGCATGCGAGTTTTCTTAACCACAACTGGATGGATCAATCAATAATTACTTTGGGAATTAATATCACTGAATGAGAATCAAGTTGGCTCATGCCATTTGAAGGCATTTATCATATTGCTGCTTACTGAAACTCCCAAAGTCGCCCGACCGCTTTAAATAATTGAAAGCAATAGCCGTACGTGGTTAACCGTAATTTCAGCACCGTTATGTATGGGCCAGTGTTTTCGCGCTGCTTTGAGACACGCGTGGGGACTTATCTTGATAAATCAATCAATGTCAGATTTTTGTTTTCACGGAATATCCGGTTGGATATTTGTTGACAATTAGGCTGGGATTTTTTTTGTTGCAAAATTGAGGTGAGTGTTCATGATAGTCTTTAGTCTAGTTTGCTCGTCTAGCAGTGTTATCAGAATATTCTGCTGGCATGTTATGTAGCCTACGGTAGCCTAGTATAGCAGGCGGATTCTTTTTCTCTTCACTCGTGTAGTAGCCTAGGCTGTATCCCGACTAAAAGCTCTTGACTTGTCTGATAATCAATCAATATGATTTTGTTTCACAGAATCAATACGAGGAGGTGGCAGATCGTCTATTCCTTCGCTAACATCTGATCAGACACATTTAGCATGCTATAATGTAGCATATATCCAGTGTATTATGTATCTATTGACTTGCACATAGGCAACATGAAAAGCCTGCATAGGTTGTGAAATTTGAACACGAGACTCGCATCATTTTGGAAATATAGATTGCTATTATTTTCTGTGCACATCATGAAGGAATACGTCTGCTCACTACTAGGCATAGATTCTACTCCCAGGCATAGCTCATAGAAGGGTAATGCCCAGAAGGTGGAACAGGTATCATTTTAAGGTCAGACGTAGAGTTACGATCAACTGGTGCAACCGTCCCCAGAACCCTTGTCCTATCCTCTATCCTGTAGGCTCCAGGGATGCCCCTCATGGCCCGTCAGGTGACCCCCACCACCATCATCAAGCAGGGCTCCCCGGCCCAGACCACTGTCCTCCAGAGGCCTCCTGTACTACAGCAGGTAGGTACACACCTCACCCCCCCTCTTCTCTTTAATTATCTCACCCTCTCCCCTTAGTCTCATTTCATCCCCTGCTCCCTTTGTCCCATCTCCTGTAGAACACCATTATGCTGGGTGGGGCGGCTGCCACCCCAGGTCAGGCCCCAGTGCAGCCTGGCTCGGCAGCAGCAGCAGTCAACCAGCGAGCAGGGACCCCCGGAGCTACCGGGACACCAGGCACTTCCACTACCACTATGGTGAGACACCACTCCTCTACTCCCTCCCTCCTGCATTTATCTACTCCTAAATGGTCATGCAATGGTTTTTTACTCGTGTGTGTGTGTGTGTGTGTGTGTGTGTGTGTGTGTGTGTGTGTGTGTGTAGGAGACCCTGGAGAACGTGAAGAAATGCAAGAACTTCCTTTCCACGCTGATCAAGCTGGCATCCAGCGGGAAGCAGTCGTCTGAGACCACGGCCAGCGTCAAGGACCTGGTCAAGAGCCTGTTGGTACGCCTGTCTGTCCGTCTGTGTCTGTTTCACTCTCTCTCTTGCGCTCGCTCTTGCTTTTTTTCCTCACTCTGTCCTTCTACATTGATTGTCTGTGTTTTTCTACCACCGCAGGAAGGTAAGATCGAAGCGGAGGAGTTCACCAGTCGGTTATACCGGGAGCTCAACTCCTCTCCTCAGCCATATCTTGTGCCTTTCCTGAAGGTGAGACTGATGGCTTTTCCCTTCTTTAATGTAGCTAGCTATTCCCTCGCTACCCAAACAAATACAAGTGGCCAGAAGATGCGATATAGATGAGGGAATGACCTGTGCTCTCCCTCCCCATCTCCAGAGGAGTCTCCCTGCACTGCGTCAGATGACCCCAGACTCGGCAGCCTTCATCCAGCAGAGCCAGCTGCCCCAGGCCAGCGTCCAGCCAGCCTCCTCCTCCACAGCCCTGACTGCTGTGGTGCTGGGGGGCACGGCCGCCGCACAGAGACTCCCTCTTAACAGCACCACCACCACCAGCCCCGTGGCCAAGGGGACCATGCACCAGTCCCCTGTCATCAGCCTGGCCCAGCCACCTCACAGCAAGCCTGGCCTGGTATGCTATATCCTAATGATACTCCACTCAGTGTTTCCATGTATTGTATAGGGGGGGTGCCTTGTTGTCTTCGTGTCACATGAAGTCTATATGACTATGTTATGTTGAGGGATGACCCCAAGTGTATCACCTGTTTCACACTACATGGCAAAGCCGAACTGCACTGGGCTGGCCTGGTTACGCATCCACCATAATTGCTGGAACCATGCTAGAAAGGACAACGTTAAATTGAAATACCCGAGCCTGAACAGTAAGGTTCAGGTCTGCTCTATTGTGTGAATCAGGCATATGTCTGTGTGTAGATGGTGCCCCAGCAGCAGGGGGCGTTGGCGAGTACTCAGGTAACTCTGGCCCAGTCGCCCGTGGTTACTCTCCGAGGCCAGTCCCACAGTCGCGTCATCATGGGACATCCGCAGGTGGTCAAACAGCTGCAAACAGGTGTGTGTTTGTATTGTCTGCGTCCCATCGTCTTAACTGCGTCATGCCTTTGTGTTTGATGTGCGTGTTTGTGTACTTATTCTACATGAAAATGTCAGCCATTTCTCGAACAGAAATATGATTTATGCCAAGGATAATGTATTAGTTATCTTATTTCAGATTAACCTAGTGCTTTCATATACCATCGCTGTATAATACTGCTCCTGTGCAGGATAGGAGCTTTTCTGTGTTAGGTATTTTTCCACTGGGAGTTTCTGGGACAAACGCGCTCAGTGTCAACAATGGCAGTGTCAATGATAGAAAGCGTCAGACAGAAGGGTTCTGTCTGTGGCCGGCTGCTGTTACCTAGTTGAGACGGCAGTTGTGTGTGTGTGTGTGGGGGGCTTGTATTACTATCCTCGTGGGTCCCGGAAATCCCCAAAAGTCCCCACAAGGAAAATTCTCCCTCGTGGGGACATTTCTCAGGTCTTCATGAGGTTGAAGGCTAATTTAGGGTTAGGTTTGGGGTTAAGGTAGTGGCGTTATGTCCATAGGGGCACGTGCCCCCTCAAATTTGTCCTGTTTAAAATGTAATTAAAATAATGTGAATTAACAGACAGCTCAAGAAGAATGCTTAGATATGCAGAAAAATAAACCTATTTCTGACATCAAATTAAGCATAATGATTATGGCTCTAGATTACAGGAGTTAACAAAATGCTACATTCTCAACTTCTACCCCTGAGCCATCATCACATACATTGTGCCGCCTCGCATGATGCACCTGGGTTAAAGTTAGGGTAAGGGAAAATAGAATTTTGAATGGAAATACACTTTACGTGTGTTCACTGGACTGTATGGAGACACTGCCCCCTTGTGAGATATATGTAACTGCATGCTACATTGATCAAGAAAGCGCTCATCTGTGAAATGTTTTTTCTACATCTCTCGTCCTCTTGATCTCAGCTCCTGTCTTCTGCTCACAGCAAACATAACAAGAAAAAGTTAATTATTTATTGATGTGTAATGATACATTATACAATATGAAAGGTTGAGGAGCCTGTGTAAAGGTAGAGTGTCCGACTGTTATGTAACGGTTCCTTTCCTCCCCCATCTTGTGCTCTCTGTCTCTCTGTCTGTATCTCAGTTCCTGTAGTGAAACAAGCTCTGGCACCAGGGGCCAAGGTAACACTGGGGCGCCAGTCTATGCTCTCTGTTGCACAGAAGAACAAGCTGAAGGAGGCAAGCGGAGGAACCTTCAAGTAATCCACACACACATGCATGCACAATTCGGATGATTTCCGAATTCTTAAAGGGAAAAAGAGGCCTTCATAAATAGTTATCTTTCTCTTCCTTCCCCCTCTTTCCCTGTCTCCTTCATCCAGAGATGATGAGGACATCAATGACGTGGCCTCCATGGCTGGAGTCAACCTGTCAGAGGAGAGCGCCCGTATCCTGGCAACCAACTCTGAGCTGGTGGGCGCGGTGACCCGCTCCTGTAAGGACGAGGCCTTCCTCTACACCACCTCACTAACCCGGAGAGTACAGGAGATCGGTGAGACACACACCACATAAATGCCCGCACGCATGCACACACACACACACTCTGTACCTAAAATCTCTTTACATCTCCTGTTCCCTTGTGTTGTAACAGGTAGGAGGTTCGGGGTGACTGACCTGGGGCCAGAGGTTATCAACTACGTTTCCCATGCTACACAGCAGCGGCTGCAGAACCTGCTGGAGAAAGTGACGGAGGTGGCGCAGCAGAAAAACATCACCTTCAAGGTGAGAGAACACGGCTTCTGTGGGTGTTGGCGTGAAGGAGGTTCACGAGTTCTTTAACTTCTTAGGGAGCGGTTCCCGAGGTGACGGTTTTGGAGAGTCTGGCGTGCCCAAAGTAAAATGTCTCCCACTCAGGCCCAGAAAATAGGATATGCACATAATTAGTACTATTGGATACGAAACACTCTGAAGTTTCTAAAAGGGTTAACATTATGTCTGTGAGTGTAACAGAACAGAAATAGCAGGCGAAAACCAGAGAAAAATTGATCCGGAATTACTGTTTTTTGTCACATTGGCTCTGTTTGACAGTCTCTCTATTGAGTTCTATGGCAAGCAGCTCCGAGATTTCAGTACCTATGGCTTCCACTAGATGTCAACAGCCTCAGAGAGATTGGAGGAAGCAGGAAGAATAGGGAGAGGATATGGCCAAGGTAGCTCAGATGTCAACAAGTTTTCTCATGCGCAAGGCTGGCTGCGCGCCCCACTTTATTTTACTTATATAACGTTTAGGTGACCATCCGAGTGAAATATTATTGCTCATATTCATAAAAGGATAGCTAAGGATGCATTATAACTGGTATTTGATTTGTTTAGGAAAAGTTTATAGGTATATTTGAACGCGTTCTCTTCACGGTTCTATGGGCGATTCGACGTTGGATTTTCTGAACATAACGCACCAACCAAATGGAGATTTATGGATATAATAAATTACTTTTTCTAACAAAAGAACCATGGATTGTCTTCTTTGGACACTTGGGAAGCCCTCAGCAGAAGTTCTTCAAAAGGTAAGGGATTTGTTTTCGCTGTGAAATGTGTTTTGTGTGAACCGTGATGGTTTATGAATTTATGCTAATGGTAAAATATTGGAGGTGCTACCCTCAAACAATCAAATGTAGTGCTTTCGCCGTAAAGCCTTTTTGAAATCTGACAACGCTGTGATATTGCCAAGAAGCAGGGCTTTTGATGACTATGCAACACTTGTATGTTGATGAATGTTTAATAATTCAACTATTGGATTTTGAATTTGGCGCCTTGCATTTCACCGGGTAGTGTCGGGAGCTAGCGCCCCACCACTCCCTAAGTAGTTTTAATGAGCTATTAAGTTCTGTTGTGTTCTATCGATACTGGGTTGCCATTCTTATTGTTGCTTTCATCTTCAAAAAGTGCTAAAGGGCCTCCCGAGTGGCACAGCAGTCTAAGGCATCGCAGCGCTAGAGGCGTCTCTACAGACCCGGGTTCGATCCCAGGCTGTGTCACGATCGGGAGACACATGAGGCGGTGCACAATTGGCCCAGCGGCCTCCGTGTTAGGGCAGGGTTTGGCCTGCCGGGATGCCCTTGTCCCATCGAACTCTAGCGACTCCTTGTGGCGGGCCGGGGAGCATGCACGCTGACTTCGTTTGCCAGCTGGACGGTATTTCCTCCGACACATTGGTGCGGCTGGCTTCCGGGTAAAGGCGAGCAGTGTTTCAAGAAGCAGTGCGGCTTGGCGGGGTCGTGTGTCGGAAGACGCATGGCTCTCGACCTTCGCCTCTCCCGAGTCCATACATGAGTTGCGGCGATGGGACAAGACTGTAACTACCGCTTGGATACCACAAGATTGGGGAGAAAAGGGAGTAAAAAGTACAACAAAAAAAGTCATCAATTTTTATCCTTGTAATCCATTATCTCTCTCTCTCCTTCAGGAGGATGATAAGTATGAGCAGGTGAGTGACGTGCGAGCCCAGCTGAAGTTCTTTGAACAGCTGGATCAGATGGAGAAACAGAGGAAGGAGGAGCAGGAGAGGGAGATCCTGATGAAGGCTGCTAAGGTAACTAACTCACCACCACAGGCATTGATGCACTTAACCTTAGAAATGTGGAGGTGCAACTTCAACCATATTACATAGCCTTTTGCACCATCTAGTGGTCTTGTACTGTAAGTACCGGTAGTGTTGATAGTGAATTCCGTGCCTCTTCCCCCCCAGTCTCGATCGCGGCAAGAGGACCCAGAGCAGCTTCGGCTCAAACAGAAGGCCAAAGAGGTGAGAGGAGAGCGTTTGTGTGGCTGTATACAGAGTGTGTATACCATTAGTGTATTATGTCGTATGCAAATGATTTGTAGTGTTTCTCATACTCTGTGTGTCACTTGTCTCAGTCTTCAAGCACAGGAGCGTTGTGTGTGTCATGCCTGTTCCCTCTGTGTGTGTGTTTCGTTCTAGATGCAGCAGCAGGAGCTGAATCAGATCAGGCAGAAGGAGGCCAACATGACGGCCCTAGCAGCCATCGGCCCCAGGAAGAAACGGAAAATGGAGTCCCCCGTCAACGGAACCGGGGCTGAGGTAGAGTATCATGACCAGTAATCTGGGCTTGATCGTTGACTATATATTGCTCTTAACAAAGAACCAAACTTGTGGATTTCTAGCAGTTTATGCATACACATATTTTTGAAGATCAACATGAGTGTTCCTTTCTCCGTCTCCCCCTTCCCTCTCTGCAGGGTTCTGGCTCTGGTCCCTCATCGTCAGGTGGGGCCAGTAGCGGAGGCTCCAGACCTCAGCGCCAGCGCATCACCAGGGTCAACCTCAGGGACCTGCTCTTCTGTCTGGAGAATGAGAGAGAAACCAGTAGCTCACATCTGCTCTACAAAGGCTTCCTCAAATAACACACAGAGAGACCAGCCACGCCCTGTAACGCTTCCAGAGAGACGAGACATTAATGAGAGAAACCAGTCCCTCTGATGCACGTGACGCAGTCTCCAATAACACCTCCCAAACAGATAAGAGGCCAGACACTCCCAATAGCACCTCCCTTATAGAGCCAAATGGACCAGCTACACTTGATGGCACCTCCTCCTCTTCTGTGCTCTCCTACAATCATGACCTGGAGGAAAGGCAGACCAGTGGCACCTGGAATATGAATCATCAGCTGAGCCCTACACGCCCTCCTCAAAGGTGAGGTGGTGGGACGTGCCTCTCACAGTTCTGTAGGGACCAGCTACTGGCAACCTGGTCCCCTCCCATAAACTGCCCTCTGGTGCCCTGGAGGGGAAATGCTCTTATTTGCGAGGTCTCCTTTGGGTCTGGAAACGTCCTCGTTCACAGTAGGTGCATAGGTTTTACATCCTCTAACCTCATGCAAGAGGCTTATATGATTAGACTTTTTATAAAGAACCCCCTGCGAGGACCCTTTTAACGCGGTTCACGAACAAATGTACAAAACTTCAGTAGTAACGTCAAATCCCTGACCATACAGAAACTCTGGGCCTTTTGTCGGGGGATACGTTTTATTTGTCCTATTTTAATAGTCAGTCATTCTAGTGCTATTGCCTGTGGATATTATTATATTTTTTTTACTTGACTGATACAAGTCTTTTGCTGAGTTGCCTTTTTGCCTGAATAAGCCATATGAATGTTACCTGTCTAGAACTCTGCTAACATTACCGGACCCCTACTTGTTATTCAGTCGTTTCTCCACAGAGTTTTTAGGCTTTGTTTGATTTCTGTTGTAGTATGTCTTCCCGTGTGCTTTTGTGTTTTTGACTTTGTTTCGAATCGGTTATGATGATCATGTCAACATGTCTGTTGAAAAGGTCATGTAAATGGACGCACGCCTGCGTGCGCGCTCATTTCTGGTGCACCTGTAGCATCCTATGGAAACAGTCTGTCAATCACAGTTTATACAAATCATATGTTTCTCCCAGTAGACTGTGGGAAGGGGGAATAGGATAAACATGAACAGGTTTGTGAATATTTTTATTTTCAAAAGAGTCGTGTAAAATAATTGACAATAATTAGTTGTTGATGCAACAATGCAAAGTGAGACTGAGACGTTGGCAATAAATAGCCTATTTATGATTGAAGGGAGGCCATTGCTGGTGTCATGGTGATGTGTAATAGAATACGGACTGCCCCCCCAGCACACACAACTTTTTTTTAATCAGGTCAGAGGGATACACCTACTTTCTATATATTTTTTAAAATATTTTTTTATTGCACATACTAATTGGTTGTTTCTGACGGTTTTGGGTGGTAGTGTATGAAAATGTATATTGATTAAACTTTTCTAGCCGTACATACTTCAGTTGGCATACTTTGTAAGGTCTGTCATTAGAAGATGAATCTCTGCTAGTCAATCAGTATTGATATGTTTTTATACCATCGCCCCTGGCAATTTCCCTCTGTCCATTTTCTACCGGAGAACAGTTTTCAATGAAAAAAACTGAAGTATATTATGTAAATAACTTTTGCACAGCCATTTGTTAATATGTAAATACTCTAAATGAAAGGTTTTTAATGGTGATTGTTTATAGAGGATTGAGGGAGAATGATCTCCTTCATTAAAAAATGAAAAACAAGTTGTTGTGCTGTATGTCTTTCTGCCTGGCTACCCTGGGTGGATCTTGCTTAAACCCTTCTCAATGCCTGCATTTATAGTTTGTGGCTACCTACTGTATTAACCCAGAGACCGATGGGCTACAATGATATAAAAAAGTGCAGTACATAGTTCTCTCAGAGGAGGGCACTATTGTATCACTAAATCTCTACATCCCTCAAACAGTAGTCAATCTCATTAAACCAAGTCCATTTGCTTGGTGTCTTTGGGAGTAAGAGCGATCTCCTCTGCATCTATTGCTGCGTTCATGTACTACTAGTCGGAACTAGGAAACTCTCATTTCCGACTTGCTAACTGATTGTAGTTATACAGGTGTCGTGTTCAACCAGTTAGCAAGTCAGGCATTTCCCAGTTTCCTAATTCCGGCTAGCACATGAACGCGGCATATGTGGACATGGTCCAAGTCAATAGAGCCAAAATCACACTCATGTGAATGGCGTTCGGGTTCACAAAATAAAACTCCCAGGGGGAGCATTTTGAGCTGATACAAACATGTTTTATAAGCTGAATGCCTTGTGGATATGACCATGGTAAGTTCCTAGAGGGATTATTATTATTATTTCATTTTTTCTCTCCCAATTCCACCGCTGCATATGCCTCTATCAGCACAGTAGCCTTCGGAGCATACCGTCAGTTTCCCAACCCTCCCCTTAGCGCAGCAACAACAGCAAGAAATATGTGCTTAGGCTGCCAGACTGATAGGAGATTTTATGCGCAAGCCAAGCAGCACCAGGAGTCATGTCTCCTGGCTGTACTCTGGCTCCAGTGACTTGAGAATGCAGGCTGTTGATCTGTAGGTACACACCGCTGGATTACACCCACACACACAGAGTTGGGCAGCTCAGCGACGGCTCACCGGAAAGCACACCCAGTCATGTCCCTGTTTCAGACAGTGTGGATATGAGGTTTATGGAGTTGTTTGTTTCTGCAGACAGTAGGTGCCTTTGAAACCCTGTGTCTTCATCCAGTCTATATCCCTTACAAGGATAGCATAGCATTGAAGTCTACCCCAATACAAATATGTTCATCCTTTCTGTGTAATCATACATATTGCCTTTCACGTATCTAACCTCATTGGCCAGGACTTCTCAATGAATGCTGGGTGAGACATAGGGGAGGTAGAGCATCCTGACTGACAGAAATACATTAGCAGGTTGAATCACCAAGGAGCCAAATCCCTTTGAGCAGCGGGGCTGAGCAAGAGACAGACAAGTTTGTTTGGATAGATCCCTACCGATGACTCTCATCCATAGAGCAGTTCTTTATCAGTGGGAGAGGATTAGATGGCGATACTCTTTAGTACACACACACACACACACACACACACACACCTCCTGTGAGATTAGCAGTAGCAGTATGAAATTGATATCATACATACTGATCATAGCCAAGGGATTTAGAGAGGGAGGGCTCAGAGCTTCAATGTCGCAGGCTTTGATGTTCGTCATTGCCGGAAGGGAGGGAACACCTGCTCATACAGTCTGCATCCCAAGAACACGCACACACCGACTTTATGCTTCGCCACACAGACAAACCAATAAAGACACTTGCCATATCTCAAGTAAACTTTACATGGTTTTGACATCAGTTAGTCCTCAAGGGATTTCTATTCATGGTTTCCTTTTATTAACACAGTTGCACAGCAATAAATACATGTTTTGTTGATTGTTGCTCAACCTGAGTTACCATCATAGAGGGTTATCAACAGGGCCTTCCCTTGCTGCTGCACGCTAAGAATTCTAATTCGCTCTGCTTGCACGTATGGATTTTCTCTCTGCTCGTTCTCGGAAAGAGAGAGCGAGAGAGAGGGAAGAAAGAAAGACCATCTAGGAGGAGGGGAGGTCCCTTAGGGCCCAGAAACAACCTCCGCGCGTAATTGAACAAATTAGCCATGAACAGCTGTTACCTGTTAAAATGACCCGCTTTCATTTTATCGCCATGGACAAGAGGTCTGATAGCATCTGCACGCTACAGCTGTCAGGTATTCTGATTAGCTCGCCCATTCCTGCTTTCAATATATCATGACAAACATAATTACCTCGACATCTCTTTTTATGGATTCGACAAATCGGCCAGGCGCACCGAGCATGCCAAGTGTCCGTCAATTATAGTCTGCCGGTAGGCTCTCCGCTTCCGATCCGCCGGGTTGACTTTGTTAAGCTGTTTCCATTAAGGGAAAAGAAGGCCTGGAATGTTAGACATATTAGGACCTCATGTTGCCTCCTATGTTGCTTGTCTGAGAGAAGACAGAGAGAGGAGAATGGTCCAGCGTTTAACGTTAAACTGTGACACGTGTGTATGGTATAGTAGGTGGGAAACCAGGATGGCATGATGGCTGGCCTACACATGGTTCCCAACATTGTGATTGCAGCTGTTTTGTCTTGATGTGATTTCAATGTAGAGTACATTTTCCCTGTTGTTAGAACAGCAAACGCAAAAAAAAATCTCTTGTCCAAAACCTTGTAATAGACATGGGCCTAATGTGATAATATAGGCCTTTCTCAAGGGCTTTCATTACAGGTAGGCCCATGGTTAAGCCTACCGAGGAGCCGTTTATTCGAGACTGAAGCGATTTTGTTAGATGAGGGTATGTTTGCAGAAACACTGCAATGCTGTTCGATTGGTTTGACCCAAGTCCCATCAGAACACAGACAACCTTCAATTGATTAGGTACTTTCCTCACTCATAGAGATTTACTACTTTTGTTGGACATTGGGAACTTTCTCTGTCATTGCCATCAAATTGTTGTTCTGAAAGCTTAGAAAATAGATGTGTTTTTGTTTTCATTTCTATTCCACCACACAATAATACATTGGGTGCTACCATTGCTGTTCCCACACTGTGGCTGTACTGTTCTGTAATGAAGAGGCCTCCTGTTCAAATCAAATCAAATTGTATTTGTCACGAATATTTGTCACGAATACAACAGGTGTATGTATCCCTTACAGTGAAATACTTACTTACAAGCCCTTAACCAACAATGCAGTTTTAAGAAAAAAAGTTTTAAAGTATTTACTAAAATAAACTGAAGTAAAAATATATATATCTTTTTTAAATTAAGGAGCAACAGTAAAATAACAGTAGTGAAACTATTTACAAGGAGTACTGGTACAGAGTGCTGTTGAATCACTCATGGCTCAGAAGATAAACGACACCGTATGTCTGTGATGGACTACTCGACAGCAGAAAATTCAATGACATTATCTGCTAATCAAAAATACGGAAAGGAAAAAATATAAAGAAAAAGTTGAATCCGCCACTCATGGTTGTCTGTCCATCCACTGATTGATGTTGGCCTTCCAGTAATCTCTGTCAGCTGAATATGACATTTTTTCGTTGGAAGAAGAATTTCCTCAGCCAGAGATGTCGCCACAAAATACTATATGCTATTTTAACATGGACACATACAGTGCCATCAGAAAGTATCCATACCTCATGAATTATTCCACATTTTGTTGTGTTACAGCCTAAATTCAAAAACATGTTCAGCCATCTAAACACAATACCCCATTATGACAAAGTTTAAACATGTTATTCAACATTTTTGCTAAACTATTGAAAATAATATACAGAAAAATCACATTTACATACACCGACCAAAGTTATGTGGACACCTGCTCGTCAAACATCTCATTCCAAAATCATGGGCATTAATATGGAGTTGGTCCCTCCTTTACTGCTATAACAGCCTCCACTCTTCTGGGAAGACTGTCCGCTAGATGTTGGAACCATGCTGCGGGGACTTGCTTCCATTCAGCCACAGGTTGGGCACTGATGTTGGGCGATTAGGCCTGGCTCAAAGTCGGCGTTCCAATTCAGCCCAGAGGCGTTCGATGGGGTTGAGGTCAGGGCTCTGTGCAGGCCAGTCAAATTCTTCCACATCGATCTCGCCAAACCATTTCTGTATGGACCTCACTTTGTGCATGGGGCATTGTCATACTGAAACAGGAAAGGGCCTTCCCCGAACTGTTGTCACAAAGTTGGAAGCACAGAATCGTCTAGAATGTCATTGTATGCTGTAGCATTAAGATACCCCCTTCACTGGAACTAAGGGGCCTAGCCCGAACCATGAAAAACAAACCCAGACCATTATTTCTCCTCCACCAAACTTTACCGTTGGCGCTATGCATTGGGGCAGGTAGCGTTCTCCTGGCATCCGCCAAACCCAGATTCGTCCGTCAGACTGCCAGATGGTGAAGCGTGATTCATCACTCCAGAGAACGCTTTTCCACTGCTCCAGAGACCAATGGCGGCGAGCTTTACATCACTCCAGCCGACGCTTGTGTCCGGCTACTCGGCCATGGAAACCTATTTCATGAAGCTCCCCACGAACAGTTATTGTGCTGACGTTGCTTCCAGAGGCAGTTTGGAACCTGGTAGTGAGTGTTGCAACCGAGGACAGGCAATTTTTCAGCACTCAGAGGTCCCGTTCTGTGAGCTTGTGTGGCCTACCACTTTGCGGCTGAGCTGTGGTTGTGGCTGAAATAGCCACATCCACTAATTTGAAGGGGTGTTCACTGTCCACATATTTGTGTATATATAGTGTAAATATTCACTCCCCTGAGTCAATACTTTGCAGAAGTACCTTTGGCAGTGATCACAGCTGTGAGTCTTTCTGTGTATGTTTCTAGGAGCTTTGCTCACCTGGATTGTACAATATTTGCACATTATTCTTTGAAAAATTATTCAAGCTCTGTCAAGTTGGTTGTTGATCATTGCTAGACATACATTATCAAGTCTTGCCATAGATTTTCAAACTGATTTAAGTCAAAACTGTACCTAGGCCACTCGGGAACATTCAATGTCATCTTGGTAAGCAACTTCAGTGTATATTTGGCCTTGTGTTTTAGGTTATTGTCCTGCTGAAAGGTGAATGTGTCTCCCAGTGTCTGTTGGAAAGCAGACTGAACCAGGTTTTCCTCTGGGATCTTGCCTGTCCTTAGCTCAACTCCGTATATTTTTATCCTAAAAATCTCTGTAATCCTTGTCGATGACAAGCATACCCATAACATGATGCAGCCACCACCATGCTTGAAAATATGAAGAGTGGTACTCAGGGATGTGTTGGATTTGCCTCAAACATAACACTTTGTGTTCAGGGCATTAAGTTAATTTCTTTGCCTCATTTTTTGCATTTTACTTTAGTGCTGTATTGCAAACAGGATGCATGTTTTGGAATATTTTTTTTGTACAGTCTTCCTTCTTTCACTCTGAGTAATTACAATCTTGTCCGTTTTTTTTTTATCACAGCCATTAAACTCTGTAAAGTCACCATTTGCCTCATGGTGAAATCCCTGAGCCATGCTCAATGGGATATTCAAATATCAGCGGATCAAATATATTTTCAACATCTCCACTTTGGCAAAAAAGGATGTATAATTAAGAACAGTATCTTGCAGGATTCAATAGTTAGAATTGTTGTCTTGTTGTCCTGTCCCTTTCTCTGTGATTGTCATTCTAATAAAATCCAGAAAGAACAAAACCCTGTCCTCAAACATTTACATAAAAAAGTGCAAAGTTATGGGCAAAGATACAAAACATCCACATCAAATAAAATATTTTTCTTGATCAAATAACATGGAAAACAACCACTTTTTGTGTAGTATTAATTTACCATCCTTCCAAACCACAATGTAAATGTACATTATTGTATTGTACATAGGCTGGTCATCTACTGTAGGTTTGTACCTACAGACTTTCCATCACCATGAAGAAAAACAATGCACAATACAGTAATTGAGTACATTGAGATATCAAGTGGTTTGTGATGATGTGGCTCAGTTGGTAGAGCATGGCACTTGCATGCTAGGGGTGTGGGTTCAGCTCTGTCGAGGGACCATTTCAGTTTTCACATAGAAATAAGTATTTCAAGAAACTGGAAAACATATATCAGGCAAGTATTTTTTATATGTATTATCTTAACTGTTTTGTACAGATAATTATCAGACTCAAGTTACAAATGCTGGTAAACACTCAAAAACATTAGTTAAAAATAATTCTCACAAAATTTGTGCCCTGGGCCTTTACAAGTCCTGTATTAGTGATCGATTTAGCCGTCTTCAGCACGGTTATTTTTCAAAATCATTCCAATCCAGATTAAAATGATAAGGCTTTTTACCACTTTAGCTGGCTTTAGGACCATGCGGAGCATTGCAGGGAGAGCAGCTGCCAGCATGTGCAACTTTTCTGTCACTTTTAGAAGCAGAGGGCAGAGACAGTGCCATTTGCTTTGCCGGTCAGCTGTTTAGGCAGTTCTCCAATTGCATTGAATTTGATGTTGGCATTTGAATATGGCCTTGTAAACCTTGTTATAATCAGATTGCCATGGATTGATTTAATTGGGAGGTGGGGAGCCCTCTTTTTTGGTGGCCATAAGAAACAAAAGCTGTTTTATTGCTATCAAAATATAATTGTGATATTGTGATTGGTCTGGGTGTAGCTGGTGCAGAGGAGTCAGGCACAGGACAGCAGAGATGAGTACCACAAGTAATTTTACTCAAAAACGTATTCATTACAATAAGAATAACCAAGCCCACAATACGGACCAAAAACACAAAAACAATCACGCACAAAAACATGGGGAAAACAGTGGGTTAAATAATGAACATATAATTGGGGAATTGAAACCAAGTGTGTAAAACAAGACAAAACAAATGGAACATGAAAAGTGGATCGGCGATGGCTAGAAGACCGGTGACGTCGACCGCCGAACGCCACCCGAGCAAGGAGAGGGACCGACTTCGGCGGAAGTCGTGGCAGATCGCTGTAAACCTAATTTGCTATTTTAATTTATTTGCCCAGTAGGGTAGGTCAATTTTTGTTTCATGTAGGCCTATTGACATGAAAATAAACAACTGAACAACTTGGTATTTAGTGCATTTCCCCAAAAGACAATAACAATAACAAATAGTCATTGTCATGTAGCGACAGAATGATATTTGAGATAATGCAAATAATTCATGATTACCTAGTTGGGCTAACTTCTTTAGCTTTTTGCTGTAGGCTTACATCATCATCCTCTGCCTGCATCCCTACCTGCAGCCTACCTGCCTCTGGTACATATAATACATTTCCACCTCTCACTCTATCAGTCTTTGCTAGTCCATCTTCCTGAATGAAAATTGCATATTCTAACAGATCAATCTTTCTGGCAAAACATCATTAAATATTGCTAAGTTATTTAGCTATAGTGTGGAAGTAAGGCTTCTTGTTTGTATATAATGAGCACCCAGATGCTGTGTAGACAGCACAATCATATCAGACAGAGACAAGCTGGCCAGGGTAACATTTCTTGTGGGCCGTCTCCGCGTTGGCTATGTTGCAATATTAATATTCTCAGAGCACTCTTATTGATACAATAGTTTTCAATATTCTCAGAGCCGCCTCGTTCCTTGATGCAACGCTTCAATATTCACAGAATGTTTCCGTTCCCTGGCGAATAATGCAGACAGGCAAATAAAAAAATGAGCTGGGCGCACACGTTATAAGGAACATCGCTGAATGCAGAGTAACAATTTTGGTGGGAAGAGCACGAGACAATGACACTGTCATAGTACGCTGTATGCGCCATTCCACAAGGGTGACTTCATATAGGGGGTATGCAAGCTTTTTCATATGAGTGACAATTTGCAGTTGATCCTACAATTTCTCAAGATCTTCGTGCCAGTAATTATTTTCATATAAGCATTTTAGGCTATCTCAACTGTGCCTAGAAAATGTCTAACTGCCCACAAACTGAATAGCCTAATTCTAGCTGGCTACTAGAGAGAGACGCTGTCCATTCAGCCACACCCTACGGAGCGTTTTCTTAATTCCTTGGTTGTGTTTGTTTTTCTTTATGCCATCGTGTCAATTGTAGGCCTAAGTAATTCCTTTGATGTATGCCTTCAATGCACGAGTAGGATTTATCTGGCATAGTTTGCATTCGCAGTCAGCTGTTTTATGCTCCGGTTACTTTCAATTTGAAGTCGGCCTTGATAGCATGTTGTATCTATTTCATGTTGCACTGTATGCAGTGTTCCACAAGTAGGCTTAAGGAGTCAGTGTAGCCTACTGTATGTACGATGAGGTTGAGTAGTTAGTACATTGTACACACCATTCCACATTGTACATGCCAAGCCTAATAAACTCAGCAAAAAAAGAAACATCCCTTTTTCAGGACCCTGTCTTTCAAAGATAATTTGTAAAAATCCCCAAAACTTCACAGATCTTCATTGTAAAGGGTTTAAACACTGTTTCCCATGCTTGTTCAATGAACCATAAACAATTAATGAACATGCACCTGTGGAACGGTCATTAAGACACTAACAGCTTACAGCTTAATTAAGGTCACAGTTATGAAAACTTAGGACACTAAAGAGGCCTTTCTACTGGCTCTGAAAAACACCAAAAGAAAGATGCCCAGGGTCCCTGCTCATCTGCGTGAGCGTGCCTTAGGCATGTTGCAAGGAGGCATGAGGACTGCAGATGTGGCCAGGGCAATAAATTGCAATGTCCATACTGTGAGACAGCGCTACAAGGAGACAGGATGGACAGCTGATCATCCTCGCAGTGGCAGACCACGTGTAAAAACACCTGCACAGGATCGGTACATCCGAACATCACACCTGCGGGACAGGTACAGGATGGCAACAACTGCCCGAGTTACACCAGGAACGCACAATACCTCCATCAGTGCTCAGACTGTCCGCAATAGGCTGAGAGAGGCTGGACTGAGGGCTTGTAGGCCTGTTGTAAGGTAGGTCCTCACCAGACATCACCGGCAACAATGTCGCCTATGGGCACAAACCCACCGTCGCTGGACCAGACAGGACTGGCAAAAGTGCTCTTCACTGACGAGTCGCGGTTTTGTCTCACCAGGGGTGATGGTCGGATTCGCGTTTATCGTCGAAGGAATGAGCATTACACCGAGGCCTGTACTCTGGAGCGGCATCGATTTGGAGGTGGAGGGTCCGTCATGGTCTAAGGGGGTGTGTCACAGCATCATCGGACTGAGCTTGTTGTCATTGCAGGCAATCTCAACACTGTGCGTTAGAGGAAAGACATACTCCTCCCTCATGTGGTACCCTTCCTGCAGGCTCATCCTGACATGACCCTCCAGCATGACAATGCCACCAGCCATTCTGCTCGTTCTGTGCATGATTTCTTGCAAGACAGGAATGTCCGTGTTCTGCCATGGCCAGCGAAGAGCTCCCCACATGCATTGCAGACATGGATATATTTCAGACTCAGGTCATTTAACTGAAATGTTATTCAACCTGCAATGTGATCATTTGATGTTTACCCGCAGTGCGGTCATTTTAGGGTTAAGCAGCAGTGTGATCATTTCAGTGCAGTGTGATGACCGACTGCAGTGGATAGCTGCCGTTTTACAGGCTCCTGACCTATTCTGCTATTTTGTGTTTTTCTTTACGCTGATCTTAACTTTCTTTGTACATAATATTTCTGCCATAATTTCCTATGACCGAAAAAAGCTTCTGGACATCAGAACAGCGATCACTAACCTCGATTTGGATGAAGAGTCGGCAGCTGTGGATGTACTGCTCATTCCGGACCTGGGTCTAATCCCGGGACTTGAAAGAGAAAGAGACAGCGCAAGAGAGGCAAATGAGCAAGCTCCCTGATAAGACTACGTCGGCAAGTAAATAAGCCGCTTCCATTCTATTGGCGAACGTACAATCTCTAGAGAATAAACTGGAAACTTTGAGACTGTCGTGGAAATTCTTACACAGGGACACTCAAAGTCAATATTAAATGAATTATTGTTAATTGTTAGCGCGCTGGAGAGGTTCCAACCAACTCAATGCACCATAGTACATGTCAATCAGGAGCTCTCTCTGGGCAGACCCAGCAGTTGTCTTATATACGGCTATACGCAGACAAGTTATGTTTGCATGATTTAGCATCATTAATGAATCATTACCGTGTTGTTTCATTCATGTGACCGACCAATACTGTTTCATAACATGTGACAGACCAACACCTCCCGAGGCTTCTCCTCTCTAAGCTGAGACCTTGAAACTGAGATATCTTTCGTTCGTTCTCAAAACACGTTCTGGGCGTACTGCCAAATTGCAGCTACTGATAAGTGATGATTTGCACAGTCAGCCACTTGCATGAACCCAGAAACTGGTTTATAGAACAGCATATGAATAGAACACAGAAATGAGTTATAAGAAATGCATAAACATAAAAATTCCCATTACAAGACTATCTCATCAACAGGACCTGAAGAACTGAAGTGGCTGAACAAGGACATGGATAATATACCTCAAGCTGTTTTTTCTATGCATCGTCAAGACCGAACGGCAGCTTCGGGTAAGGGTAAGGGGGGAAGTGTGTGTCTCTTTGTTAACAACAGCTGGTATGCGATCTATAATGTTAAGGATGCCTCAAGGTTTTGCTTACCTGAATTAGAATACCTCATGATAAGCTGCAGACCATAATAATTACCAAGAGAGTTTTCATCTATATTTTGCTTATTAGCTGCTTATTTACCATCACAAACCGATGCCGGTAAATCTGCACTCAAAAAAGAAAGTGCACATGCGGAGGCGCTGCTCCTAGTGGCTGGTGATTTTAATGCAGGGAAACTTAAATCAGTCTTACCTCATTTTTACCAGCATGTCACCTGTGCAACTAGAGGCAAAAAAACTCAAGATTACCTTTACTCCACACACAGAAATGCATGCAAAGCTCTCTCGCCCTCCATTTGACAAATCTGACTATATCATTGTGATTCCTGCTTACAAGCAAAAACTCAAACATAAAGTACCATTGACCCGCTCAATACAGAAGTGGGCAGATGAAGAGGATGCTAAGCTACAGGACTGTTTCGCTAGCACAGACTGGAATATTCTCCGGGATTCATCTGAAAACATTGAGGAGTTTACCATATCAGTCACCGGCTTCATTAACAAGTGCATCAACGATGTTGTCGACACAGTGGCCATATGTACATACAGTGAGGGAAAAAAGTATTTGATCCCCTGCTGATTTTGTACGTTTGCCCACTGACAAAGAAATGATCAGTCTATAATTGTAATGGTAGGTTTCTTTGAACAGTGAGAGACAGAATAACAACAAGAAAATCCAGAAAAACGCATCTGAAAAATGTTGTAAATTGATTTGCATTTTATTGAGGGAAATAAGTATTTGACCCCCTCTCAATCAGAAAGATTTCTGGCTCCCAGGTGTCTTTTATACAGGTAACGAGCTGAGATTAGGAGCACACTCTTAAAGGGAGTGCTCCTAATCTCAGTTTGTTACCTGTATAAAAGACACCTGTCCACAGAAGCAATCAATCAATCAGATTCCAAACTCTCCACCATGGCCAAGACCAAAGAGCTCACCAAGAATGTCAGGAACAAGATTGTAGACCTACACAAGGCTGGAATGGGCTACAAGACCATCGCCAAGCAGCTTGGTGAGAAGGTGACAACAGTTGGTGCGATTATTCGCAAATGGAGGAAACAACAAAGAACTGCCTGGGGCTCCATGCAAGATCTCACATCGTGGAGTTGCAATGATCATGAGAACGGTGAGGAATCAGCCCAGAACTACACGGGAGGATCTTGTCAATGATCTCAAAGCAGCTGGGACCATAGTCACCAAGAAAACAATTGGTAACACACTACGCCGTGAAGGACTGAAATCCTGCAGTGCCCGCAAGGTCCCCCTGGTCAAGAAAGCACATATACATGCCCATCTGAAGTTTGCCAATGAACATCTGAATGATTCAGAGGACAACTGGGTGAAAGTGTTGTGGTCAGATGAGACCAAAATGGAGCTCTTTGGCATCAACTCAACTCGCCGTGTTTGGAGGAGGAGGAATGCTGCCTATGACCCCAAGAACACCATCCCCACCGTCAAACATGGAGGTGGAAACATTATGCTTTGGGGGTGTTTTTCTGCTAAGGGGACAGGACAACTTCACCGCATCAAAGGGACGATGGACGGGGCCATGTACCATCAAATCTTGGGTGAGAACCTCCTTCCCTCAGCCAGGGCATTGAAAATGGGTCGTGGATGGGTATTCCAGCATGACAATGACCCAAAACATACGGCCAAGGCAACAAAGGAGTGGCTCAAGAAGAAGCACATTAAGGTCCTGGAGTGGCCTAGCCAGTCTCCAGACCTTAATCCCATAGAAAATCTGTGGAGGCAGCTGAAGGTTCGAGTTGCCAGACGTCAGCCTCGAAACCTTAATGACTTGGAGAAGATCTGCAAAGAGGAGTGGGCCAAAATCCCTCCTGAGATGTGTGCAAACTTGGTGGCCAACTACAAGAAACGTCTGACCTCTGTGATTGCCAACAAGGGTGTTGCCACCAAATACTAAGTCATGTTTTGCAGAGGGGTCAAATACTTATTTCCCTCATTAAAATGCAATTCAATTCATAACATTTTTCACATGCGTTTTTCTTGATTTTTTTTGTTGTTATTCTGTCTCTCACTGTTCAAATAAACCTACCATTAAAATGATAGACTGATTATTTCTTTGTCAGTGTGCAAACGTACAAAATCAGCAGGGGATCAAATACATTTTTTCCCTCACTGTATCCCAATCAGAAGCCATGGATTACAGGCAACATCCGCACTGAGCTAATGGCTAGAATTGCCGCTTTCAAGAAGTGGGACATTAATCTGGATGCTTATAAGAAATCTCGCTATGACCTCCAATGAGCCATCAAATAGTAAAAACGTCAACACAGGACTAAGATTGAATCCTACTACGCTGGCTCTGACGCTCGTCGGATGTGGCAGGGCTTGCAATCTTTCACGGATTACAAAGGGAAATCCAGTCGCGAGCTGCCCAGTGATGCGAGCCTACCAGATGAGCTAAAATCCTTCAATGCTCACTTCGAGGCAAGCAACACTGAACCATGCATGAGAGCACTAGCTGTTCCGGACTACTGTGTGCTCTTGCGCTCTGTAGATAAGACCTTTAAACAGGTTAACATTCAAAAGGCCGCGGGGCCAGACGGATTACCAAGACGCGTACTCAGAGCATGCGCTGACCAGCTGGCAAGTGTGTTCACTGACATTTCCAACCTCTCCCTGATCCAGTCTGTAATACCTACATGATTTGATTTAGTCCCTGTGCCCAAGAACACCAAGGTAACCTGTCTAAATGACTATTGCTCCGTAGCACTCACATCTGTAGCCATGAAATGCTTTAAAAGGCTGGTCATGTCTCACATCAACACAATCCTCCCAGACAGCCTGGACCCACTCCAATTTTCAAACCGCCCCAACAAATCCACAAATGATGCAATCTTTATTGCACTCGACACTGCCCTCTCCCACCTGGACAAGAAGAACACCTTTGTGAGAATGCTGTTCAATGACTATAGCTCAGCGTTCAACACCACAGTGCCCTCCAAGCTCACCTCCCTCTGCAACTGGATCCTGGACTTCCTGACGGGCTGCCCCCAGATGGTGAGGGTAAGCAACAACACATCTGCCACACTGACCTTCAATACGGGGGCCCCTCAGGGGTGCATGCTTAGTGCTCCCTGTATACCCACGACTGCATGGCTGCGCACAACTCCAACACCATCATTAAGTTTGCTGATGACACGACGGTGGTTGGCCTGATCCCCTACGACGATGAGACAGCCTATAGGGAGGAGGTCAGTGACCTGGCATTGTGGTGCCAGGACAACAACCTCTCCCTCAATGTCAGCAAGACTAAGGAGCTCATCATGGCCTAAAGGAAACAGAGGGCCGAGCATGCCCCTGTCCACATCAATGGGGCTGTAGTGGAGCGGATCGAGAGCTTCATGTTTCTCGGGGTCCACATCACTAAGGAATTATCATGGTCCACACATACCAACATAGTCGTGAAGAAGGCACGACAATGCCTCTTCCCCCTCAGAGATTCAGCATGGGCCTTCAGATCCTCAAAAAGTTCTACAGCTGCACCATTGAGAGCATATTGACTGGCTTGGTGTGGAAACTGTTTGGCATCAGACCGCAAAGCGCTACAGAGGGTAGTGTGTATGGCCCATACATCACTGGGGCTGAGCTCCCTGCCATCCATGACCTCTATACCAGGCAGTCAGAGGAAGGCCATAAAAATTGTCAAAGTCTCCAGCCACCCATTATAAACTGTTCTCTTTGCTACCACATGGCAAGCGGTACCGGTGCACCAAGTCTGGAACCAACAGGACCATGAACATTTTCTACCCGCAGTACCCGGACTATCTGCATTGACCCTTTTTGCACTAATCTCTTTTGACTCATCACGTATGGTGCCGCTACTGTTCATTATCTATCCGTTTGCCTAGTCACTTGATCCGTACCTATGTACATATCTACATCAATTACCTCGTACCTCTGCATATCGACGTGGTACTGGTACCCCGTGTGTATAGCCAAGTTATCGATACTCATTTAGAATTTATTCCTTGTGTTAATTATTTTTCTATTATTTCAATTTGTTCTCTCTGCATTGTTGGGAAGGGCCCATAAGTAAGCATTTCACTGTTAGTCTACTACACCTGCTGTTTGCGAAGCATTTGACGAATAAAATTAGATTTGATCATTTCGATGTTAATCTGGAGTGTGAACATTCTAATGTTACCCTGCATTGTGATAATTTCAGGTTAACACTGAAATGACCTGAGTCTGGAATATATCCATGTGTGATTTAACCTGCAGTGTGATCATTTCAATGTTAACCTGCAGTGTGGTCATTTCAGTGTTAACCTGCAGTGTGATCATTTCAATGTAAACCTGCAGTGTGATAATTTCAGTGTTAACCTGCAGTGTGATCATTTTAATGTTAATAACCTGCACTATGATAATTTCAGTGTTAACTTGCAGTGTGATAATTTCAGTGTTAACCTGCAGTGTGATAAATTTTGTTTTAACCTGCAGTGTGATAATTGTTTTGTTAACCTACACCATGATTATTTCAGTGTTAACCTGCAGTGTGATAACTTTTGTGTTAACCTGCAAAGTGATAATTTCAGTGTTGACCTGCAGTGCGATCATTTCAGTGTTAATAACCTGCAGTGTGATCAGTTCAGTGTTAACCTCCAGTGTGATAATTTCGGTGTTAGTAACCTGTAGTGTGATCATTTCAATGTTGGCCTGCAGTTGATCATTTCGGTGTTAACCTGCAGCAAGATTATTTTCTGTGATAAGAGGCTGGGCATGGTTTACCTTGGTGCAAGTCCAGCCCACAGATATCATGGCTGGCCATCATTAAATCTGCAGGAGACAGAATTAAAGGAGAGGTGTCTGGTGGCTCCATGCTAGTTGAGAGGTCTCCTTAAACTCCTGAATATAAACATTAAGCAGGTCATAGGTCAGTGTTCCACTGGCCCCAGGATCATTTACAATGGGCATTTTTAATCAGGCCTTCTGAGGAAAACACCATTACTCTTTCTGCCCTCTGAAACAAAATCTGATAGCTTAATGACTTATTTTATGAATATACATAAGAGAGTGAGCACTTTAAAGTTGGTGACTTCTTAGTAGCCTTTGGTTAGGAGAATTTCGACCTGCTCAATGTATAATACAGTGATGGAAAACATTTATTTGATCCCCTGCTGATTTTGTACGTTTGCACACTGACAAAGAAATAATCAGTCTATCATTTTAATGGTAGGTTTATTTGAACAGTGAGAGACAGAATAACAACAAAAAAATCAAGAAAAACGCATGTGAAAAATGTTATCAATGGAATTGCATTTTAATGAGGGAAATAAGTATTTGACCCCTCTGCAAAACATTACTTAGTACTTGGTGGCAAAACCCTTGTTGGTAATCACAGAGGTCAGACGTTTCTTGTAGTTGGCCACCAAGTTTGCACACATCTCAGGAGGGATTTTGTCCCACTCCTCTTTGCAGACCTTCTCCAAGTCATTAAGGTTTCGAGGCTGACGTCTGGCAACTCAAACCTTCAGCTCCCTCCACAGATTTTCTATGGGATTAAGGTCTGGAGACTGGCTAGGCCACTCCAGGACCTTAATGTGCTTCTTCTTGAGCCACTCCTTCGTTGCCTTGGCCGTGTGTTTTGGGTCATTGTCATGCTGGAATACCCATCCATGACCCATGTTCAATGCCCTGGCTGAGGGAAGGAGGTTCTCACCCAAGATTTGACGGTGCATGGCCCCGTCCATCGTCCCTTTGATGTGGTGAAGTTGTCCTGTCCCCTTAGCAGAAAAACACCCCCAAAGCATAATGTTTCCACCTCCATGTTTGACGGTGGGGATGGTGTTCTTGGGGTCATAGGCAGCATTCCTCCTCCTCCAAAAACGGCGAGTTGAGTTGATGCCAAAGAGCTCCATTTTGGTCTCATCTGACCACAACACTTTCACCCAGTTGTCCTCTGAATCATTCAGATGTTCATTGGCATACTTCAGACGGGCATGTATATGTGCTTTCTTGACCAGGGGGACCTTGAGGGCACTGCAGGATTTCAGTCCTTCACGGCGTAGTGTGTTACCAATTGTTTTCTTGGTGACTATGGTCCCAGCTGCTTTGAGATCATTGACAAGATCTTCTGGGCTGATTCCTCACCATTCTCATGATCATTGCAACTCCACGAGGTGAGATCTTGCATGGAGCCCCAGGTCGAGGGAGATTGACAGTTCTTTTGTGTTTCTTCCTTTTGCGAATAATCGCACCAACTGTTGTCACCTTCTTACCAAGCTGCTTGGCGATGGTCTTGTAGCCCATTCCAGCCTTGTGTAGGTCTACAATCTTGTCCCTGACATCCTTGGAGAGCTCTTTGGTCTTGGCAATGGTGGAGAGTTTGGAATCTGATTGATTGATTGCTTCTGTGGACAGGTGTCTTTTATACAGGTAACAAACTGAGATTAGGAGCACTCCCTTTAAGAGTGTGCTCCTAATCTCAGCTCGTTACCTGTATAAAAGACACCTGGGAGTCAGAAATCTTTCTGATTGAGAGGGGGTCAGATACTTATTTCCCTCATTAAAATGCAAATCAATTTATAAACATTTTCACATCCGTTTTTCTGGATTTTTTTTGTTGTTATTCTGTCTCTCACTGTTCAAATAAACCTACCATTAAAATTATAGACTGATCATTTCTTTGTCAGTGGGCAAACGTACAAAATCAGCAGGGGATCAAATACTTTTTTCCCTCACTGTAGATCTGTAATTATATAGTATAGACCTACCAGACTAGCAATATTTTAAACTTCAGTTTAGCAATTGATTCAGAATTGGAGCAGGATAAGGCCAGATATTGGTGAGGATGGGCTGCTGGCTGCAGCCATTGTTTTGCAGTTGTGCGACTGAGTGATAAATAGTATGTCTGTGAATAGATGTGGAGACTAATGTGATTTGGATGCTGCTGGGAGTAGAATGTAAATCTCATTTTAGCCAGTAGAATGGACCCAGCGCCCCACTCTACTCCATCTCCATCCCTCAGCATCCTTAATGTGGTCAGCTCCCAGCCGGGTGGCTGTCTACCCTGGGGCATGGTCCTGACGACCTGGGAGAGGACACATTATCCTATCTATCCTATCATCCCACAGCAAGAGGTCTACAGCTCTAGGTACTTCTCAAAATGACCTGCATCGTATCCATTACCCAAATGTCATCTGTTATCAAAATGTCCAGCCAACTGTCGTTTTGGGAAGGTGCATATAGATTGAATATATCTCGTTATGTGAGAAAGGAAAGATCTAAAGTTACTTGATTTTTTACGCACCGTTTGAGGTCAGTTTGACTGTTTGAATTCTCTCCTCACTCTCCCGTGAGAGGATCTTTTTTTACCCAGAGTGCATCACTCCCGCATAGGATGAACGTGGAATTCATGATGCAGCCAACAGCTATTTGCATATAACCCACCACCACAGTTAAGAGTAAAGGAATGCATCTCTAAGACAATAAAGCCACAGTGTTTGTTTTGTTCCTATTACCCAGAGTGACACGTCTGCCTCTGAGCAAACACAGTACTACGAGACCACATAGCACAGACCCCCACCGGCTTTACACCGCTAACACGCCCATCAGATGCACAACAGAGGGAAAACAGTTATCTAGTTATCCTCGCTTCTCTTCTCTCCGCCTATTTCTAAGGCGAATAGGATTCAAATTGTCTTGAGACAGAGGCTCCTGAAGTCAAACGCATATCTGACCTCATGCTTCAAAACCAAATGTAAAAGTCTCTCTCTCAGCGTGGTGGGTGAGCAATAGATAATTACATTCGTTTGCGTCATCGCGGTGTTTTCTTATTTGCAATGTCAAAATGAACAAAAAATGAACAAAATGCTGTGGCGAACAGTGTGTGCTCGATGGTGATCATTCGGCATGCTCTCCACGGTGATGATATTGCACATAGCCTCCTCCGCGCACTTACACTTTGCCCCTGACGACAGCTAGCTCCCCTAGCAACCTCCTCATGCAGAGCCCACCTGTGTGCCTGTGTGTGCTTGTGTTCCAGCCTGTAATTCTCTACTTCCTGCTGCCCATTGGTTCAGGCTCCATAGGTCAATATGACCCTCTCTGGAAAGACCATGAAAAACAAATGTTGTTTCAAACTACACCTGCTTGTGCAGCATGTCAGTGGAGTATAATGAGCGTTTCTCTGTGGACCGACTTCATTATGAAATATTTCCTCCTTGAAAGTACAGTACTTTCCAACACAGTAGGCTATTGGAATATTCTCAATTTGACCGAATGAATTGGTTTTGAGTTGTTGTCTTTATCATCCACATACATGGGATGTAACCAATTATTGTTGTAGTATACACATTGTTGTTTTGAAATAGCTGCGTAGTGGTTTTTTTTGTGTTTATTTTTAAGTCAATGGAGTGAAGCTGTGGGGATGCAGTGGCCCTGCCGGTAGGAGAAAAACTCTGCTTCATTTGATCAATACAATCCCAAACTACCTACCTCTATAAATCCATAACTGGTCAAAATGCAGCCGCATGGTTGAGTCCAGATAACCATAGGCTACCTGGCTGGGTTAATCTATAATGACTCATCCTGTCAACCTTGACGTTTTACTGCTGAGCATAACTCATTTTACCTGTAACCACCCCGTTTTTCGCTCTCTCTTTAGCAAACCTCCTCCGCCCTCTGTCTCACCATGTCCTTTCTTTCAGACGAACATGCTTGTGTCAGAGAGCAGGTGAAATGATTTGACTAGATCAGGCTTCCTGCGGACTCACTATGGGTGGGTGTTAATGGAGGGCATTGTCAGGGTGTGTGTGCGCACATTTTGTATTTTATTTAACCTTTATTTAACTAGGCAAGTCACTTGCGGGTTGGCGTTCCTGCATGCTAGTGGTACTTGCCCTGACTCGGAGAATGCGCCCACTGAGTCAAATGGTGGGGGATATTCTGTCTGTATGCATTGACATCCAGTGACAGGCCAATCAATGTGTTAACAGTTCAACCTAAGAGCCCGTTGTCTCACTCCTCATCTGGGTGGGGGCTTTTGTTCTCTCTACATTTTACATTGAGCAGACGCTCTTATCCAGAGCGACTTACAGGAGCAATTAGGGTGAAGTGCCTTGCTCAAGTGCACATTGACAGATTTTCCACGTAGTCTGCTCGGGGATTCTGATCTCTTCTATTTTCTCTCAAAACTGTTTGTTCGTCCATACTTTTTCTAGTGTGTTACTTGTACAGGTGAAGACGCATTTGTATATTTATCTGTACAGTAGTAGCTAGCTATCAAGGATTGCACTTGAGTAGCGAGGAGGTCGTCATGGTAACACCATCTTAAGTGGCAGCGTATAAATCAAGTGTTGAGGAGTACAGAAAATCCAATCTGCACCTGCCTTGGCCTTGTATTATCATATTAACTTTATTCCTATTTGCATGGCATCCGCTGCAGCTGGTACTGACTTCCTTCCCACACCTTGTAAAAGCTCAGGGAGAGAGAAGGCAACTGCAGTGACTTAATTGAGTTGATCATTTGTGTCTCTGTCTTCGTGACTGCAACTTAACCAAGGTGAAGCTCAATCATCTGTGTTTGGAATCATCACATACACTAACAGTCTGTCTTGTAGTCTTGCAAATGAGTCCCAAACACAGAAAGATTTCAATTATGCAAAAGTACATTTTGTTCATTGTTGAAACTTTCCACTTTAAAGACGGACTGTCTTTAGTGTATCACCAATCATGTTTTATTGTACCATAGAAGTGGATGCAGAGTCATTCCATGGTAGAAATTCACTACTGTACCGGATGTGTGTGTGCGTGCATGCTGGAACATCTGTGTCCGCGCGCATGGGTATGTGTTTGCATGAGCGTTTGAGCGAGTGTTTTTTTTCCCAGTGAGCCTCGAAATCAGTCCTCTGCCTGAAAACATGAGGATTGATAGCATTTTGATCAAGGTCGATGGAAATCCATGCCACGCACGCACGCACGCACGCACGCACGCACGCACGCACGCACGCACGCACGCACACACACACACACACACACACACACACACACACACACACACACACACACACACACACACACACACACACACACACACACACACACACACACACCATCCCCCTGACAAGACGCCCCCCAGTCTGGGTCTTGGCTGATGGGTTCTTGTAATCCAGTTATCATGCAGTTTGCACGCTCGCTCTATCAAGGTGAGTGTTACGCTATACGAGGCTGGGGGCCTCCCATCAAATTGCATTCTGCCTTTCCAGGGCCATAATCAAATGCAGTTACAAAATCACATATAACTACCCTCAGGTTCAATATGTGCTTTCCCTGCTGCTAAAGGCTGGGAGACGGAGACACATCTCAGCAACTTGATAGACTGGCTCAAACGTGGCTGACTTCAGTAGAATTTTAAACAGCGGAAATGTTCCTTAAAAGCTTGGACTATGTTTTACCACTACAGAGGAGAAAAAGCTATGACGCATTATGCTTATAGGGCTAGTGTTTGTCGCCCCCAAAATGAACCATTCCGTTTTAAAACGGAGATTACAATGTTCAAAACATTTTAATTACATTGTGTTGTTTGGAGAGTGAACTTTGACATGGATGCTAGTGATGTTGACTCCTTTACTAAACACACAGGTGGAAAAAAAGAGATAAAACCAAATATATATTTTAGAATTTAAAATAGCAATTAAAACTCGTGACAGCATCCGTGTTGTATAGTATGAATGAGGAAATGTGCGTTTTAACAAATGTATTAACCTTAGTTTTAGAGAAATATGACCTTAGATCAGCGTTTGAATAATGTACTTTTTGGAAACTATATTGTTTTGGTTAAAAGCAATTCAGCAACACATGTATAAAGAGAATAAGAAGGTGCACAAGCATCATCTGCAACTGCACTTGTGTCAAATACAGATTGAAAGAATTTGAAAATAGTGTCAGACCCTCTGTCTTGGTTCATGGAATAATCCATTATCATCATCATCATCATCATCATCATCAATATCATCACATTTGAAACAAGAAGAAAATGAGGAGACAGGAAGCAGTGTTTGCATAAGGAGGGGAAACTTTATTTATAACACAGGGGGCGCTGACGTGGAGTCGCCAACTCAGCATCTATATTACAAGGTTTATCTGCAAGGCTGCGTATGTACTGTACTGTATTTGGAAACCAAGATCGCAGTGGCACTAGAAACACACGCTTAAAACAACACACTCTCTTTCCCTTTTTGCTAAAGTTTTTTCCTTTTTTCATACAAAATGGTACAAACAACAATACAAAATATTTGTGCTGTTGACAGTTTACAAAAAAAGTATTTTACCTTGATAACTGTGCAATTATTCTTTTTTTGAAGCGTTTTAGATTTTTTTCCATTTCATTTTTTTCTCCATTTGAGTTTATGTGAGTATGGTACACACCAGAAGTCCTTCTGGACCGCAGCCTCGGTCATGCGGGCTGCTACACGCTTTAAAATTATCTTCATGATAACTATTATAGAATTCTTCTTCTGCCCGTTATAAAAAGACACATGCAAAAAAGCTCAAATTGTACAGTTATATGTTGCCTAAATTGATCTGTTTAGCTTAAAGCAATTACTACATTATGTACACTCAGACGTGAGCAACATCGGGGCGACTCCAATACGAAATTGGCTGCGTCTCAAATCATATCCTAGTCTAACACTGTAACTTGTTGGGAGTCTCCTGCAGTTGGATAGAGTGCAGAACACCCCATGGATTGGGGAGAGCTTTCAGGATCTGTGGTCCTCCAGTGAGGGTAACCGTTCAAAGGCTAACACCACTCTAAGAGAAGATGACCACTTCTCTCTAGGGACAGACAGACAGACACGGACAGACAGACCGACTGCTTGTGTGCAGGCCTTATGGTAAAGGGAGTGTACACTGTAGAGTAGGGCCAAGCCGTACATACAGACACTAAATGGCGGGTCTGAAATACAGCTGCAGAAGCTAAACATACTGCATTCCTCCCACTATATCATTCATCCCAAGCTTTTGCTCAAGGAATTAATTTGTATACTTTATCCTCCTGCTAGCTCCTGCTTCAATATGCCAAACTAAGACGTGGACATCCTGATCCCAGTTCCCCTGTGAGTGTCATTGTCACACCAATAGCAGCCATTCACCCCCACCACAACCACCGTTGCATATTTACAAGTACAACCTTCAAACCTCCAATTCATCCTTCATTTCTCCAAAACCTTCATTTCAGCCCTCTCGTCCCCTCATAGCATTGGAATGGCACGGCTTCATTTGTCTCACGGATAACTCCTAGATAATGACACATTCACAGGCAGTAGCCTATTCACGCAGGCAGTAGCCTATTCACGCGATGATGCTATGTAGTGCTTATGACAGCAGCCGTATGTAAAGTGGGAACATGAAGTGCCTGGGTCTATCTCCTCTCTGTTCGCTGCCACCCATGCAGGTGTATACTTGACAGACTTGAGGGACCATCAGGCAGTCATAAAACATGTCTTTCTGAATGCTCTCTGGCCTTCAGCCAGGCTGGACTCTCTCGGGTGGGGCATAGCAAGGAGGCCTTATCGATATGGGTTGACATGCAGGGTGATACCCAGAAAGGTTGAGTGCAAATATGTATACAAGGACGTCGCGTAATGTAATAATGACGCCAACCTTGAACAGCGACACCCACATAAACAAGTATGGCTGTGAGCGTATGAGTCTCTTTGAATCTTCAGTGAACGCAAAGGGCTTTTATGGTGATTTGAAGCTTGCGAGCAGGCTCGGTAGGCTACTCGTCGAACAACAAAGAAAACAAAACGCAGGGTGAAGAATATAAAGAGAACAAATGTACAAAACAACAAAATGTGTAAAAGTTTCTGTACAACATTTATATGTCGGATATAATCATGAATCATGAACAGCAACATCTGTGTAATGTGTGTGTGTGTGCGTGAGTGCAATGAGCTAAGCTTTGGTGAAGAGAGGAGCACTAATTCTACTTTGCGATGGCGAGAGGTAAGGTGGAAACCCTAAATATCGCTTCCTGTTTCTGTGTATGTCACCATCCAAAGGCATTGTCGGTACACAGCAGGATCAGAGGGTCAAAGTTCATACCCACTGATGCCCTGTCACTCTAAATCAGGTGGGTTTGGGGTCCAACTCACTGTTATTCAACAGCCCATATATGACCTACTCCACCTTTCAGTGCCCTTCCTATCATCTTGCTTCCTCCCACCGCTCTGCCCCTATCCCCCCCTCCCTCCATTCCCCTCCCCTCTCTGTAAGGCAGAGGAAGATGTGACGAAGAGATGCTGGATGTAGTGTGAAGGGTAAAGACCTGATAGACAAGGGGAAGCTGGGAGGAAGAGCATGGGACGCTGAGTGTCCTCCTCTTCTCACATCTTATCTAGGAGTTTAAAGGCTCTCTCTCTCTCCCTCTGTCAAGGAGACTACCTGGAAGGATCCATCATCCTCTTTATTACGAAGGGTAACTGGAGGATGAATTAAATATAGAACCCTGCCCAATTTCTATCAAATCCACCATTAGAGAGAAAGAGCTAGGGAGAGAGAAGAATCTCTACGTATAGAAACCACATTTCGCTCGAGTGTAAATCTCAACTGAAATGACATTGAACTCAGCTGACATTTTTGAAAGAGCAAAACATTCCGATGGACTCAGTTAACTGCAGAGAGAATGACTGGACTGTGTGAATGGGCAGTGTGAGAGAAGTTGTGTTGATTTATTCAGCATCTCCTCAACTGGGAACATAGGAACACTATGTGAAAGGTCATTTACAAAAGGACTTCTGCCTGTGTGTGAGTGAGAAACAAGTGTATAACTTGTATAACTGGGGGAAATGTACTGTATATCATAGGAATGATGGGTAGTGGTGTTTTCACAAAAGACAATAAAATGTCTGTTCCTCATAGGCACCGTCTTCTCTAAAGAGTGAAATGTTCAGCACTATTAAACCCTGCTTTGGTAAAGTGCAGTTCTTCTCCTTCGCTCTTTCCCAAAAAGTTTGTACGAGACATATTTTCTCCAACATGTTTTCAAAACCTCTTGCATTTCAAATGAATGAAAGTGTCTGAGGAGAGACAGATTGTGGTGCTTGCTAAGTCCCTGACAGAATCTCAGCTCACTCTCTCTCTCTCTGTGCTGCTGCGACGGGGACCAGCATCAGAGATGGTATATCAAAAGTGTGTCAAGACACAACAGTGAATCAGCACAAAGAAAAGTAAAGTCGAAGCTTGAAACTTTGGGTCTCACAATTTGTCTTCTCTGCCAGCAATGCTAGCAGAAATGGAGCACAAACGGTTTGTACTAAAACTTAAAAAATATCTACTTTTACACCCTTTTTCTCATCTTTTTACAGTTTATATAGTTTTCCTCAACACATTGACCAATAAGACCACAAGACCACTAGTGCCAAGTTGACAACATTTGGAAACGGGGGACAGAACCATGCAACCCAATGCCCTTCGTCTAAGAATAGAGACTAGGTAAAGAAAAACAACCCTCCTATGGATTCACTTCTTTCACATTAAAAATGACTCGTCATCCCTCTATCCCTAGCTCACACAGCCTCACTAAGTTAAAAGTGCAAAGTAATGCGAACTCAAAACCACAAAGTCACAAAACCATCCAAACTCAACTGCTCTCAGAGGGTACACATTGTTTGAATACAGGAAATACATGTTGTCTAACGACACAGGCCCATTCTGTATCAGTGTGATGATTCCTATTGTCACACTGGTGATGGCTGTGCATTAGAAGCTCAGATGTGCCAGATTGTAAAGAAAAGATTTGTCCTTCACCTAAGGAGATATACTGTCTGTCTTTGTACAGAGCACTCTCTCTCCGAAATTCACACCAATGATACCCCCTCACCCCCAAAGGCAAATCCCCTCTGCAACCTATACTGCATCTGCCCGTGTTACATTGCAGGGTTATGGACATGACACACAGGAAGAGGGACGGGAAGGTGACAATTGAAAGGTGAGGGGTTATTAGAGGACAGGGGAGGGTGCACGTTAGCCCAGAAAATGGCCACCAATCCTGAGTTAGCGGGAGTCAGCAAAAAAACGCACCACTGAAGGCACTTCTTAAACAACAGTGCTTCTGTTCTATGGAATTCAAGTTCAGAGAGATTAAACCAGGGCCTTCTACGCAGAGGAAGGAGTTTACTTTCTGTGTTTCTTTGTTCTTTTCTTCCCCGTCACGCAGTATGCACCTCAATCTATCTGCAAAGGGACAGGCTGGGGGCTGATGGGGAAATAGAAAGCCAATGGCCTCCAAACACCAGGAAATAGCTTTCATTTAAGGACAGTGAGGACACCATGAGATAATCAAACATGTTTTAAATAACATAAAACAAAATTAACCAACCCCAAAATCTACGCCCCCTCCCCACACACATTGGAGCAGGAGAGGGCTCAGTACAGTACAATACAGTACAGAAGGACAAAGCTGCCTCACTGCACAGTTCACTATGGCGGTTGCTTGATTGATTGGTCAGTTGCTAGGTCAGTTCAGTTGGTTGGTGTGTGTGTGGCGTGTATTGTCGTGTGGGGTGTGTATTGTCGTGTGTGGTGTGTATTGTCGTGTATAATGTGTATTGCCGTGTGTGGCGTGTATTGTTGTGTGTGGTGTGTATTGGCGTGTGTGTGGTGTGTATTGGTGTGTGTGGTGTGTATTGGTGTGTGTGTGTGTGTGTGTGTGTGTGTCTGTGTTATCTGTCTCTCCAAAGTCGGAGAGACAGAGAGAGCATGGCAGACCAGCTGAGGGGGTTCGGCTGGGGGAGTGGATCTTTAACGAGGCCCCCCTGTGGCCCTATTCATCGTCCCCTCCCCCGTACATGTCGGCCAGCTTCTTGAAGCGGGGGCCCCAGTCGTTGAGGTAGTCGTAGTCCTGGTCCCCTGTGCTGGAGGAGTTGAGGGAGCTGACGGAGCCGACCGTAGAGCCACTGCCCTCGTAGTCAAACACCAGGAGGGAGTCATAGGGAGGGGCAGTGGGGTCATTGTCTGCCGCCCGCAGACCCTGGAGGGAGGGAGAAGAGAGTAAGTATTGGCAAACAGGCCAACAGGATTAGAAAGGTTAGTGTATAGTACTATACAGAGACAGAGAAGGGTAGGCTTTTTGTAAGGTAACAGCTAAGAAAGCACCATAGAGAAAATTGTAAGTATTGGCATTCAGGCAATATATTGTGAGTGACAGAGTGATGTCATTGGCAGGGATGTAGAATCCCCAAGGAGGATACAGTGGGCAGCCGAGCCACAATGTGTTTGTGTTTTGCCAGACTGCTGGAGCGAGATCAGTGTGTGTGTTTGTGTTTGTGTTTGCGTGTGCGTGTGTGTGTGTAGTCAGGATGGATCAAAGCTGAACAGCTGCCAACACTTCTCAAGTGTGAACGTGTTGTCACGGCGCCTGTCAATCAAAGCCTTCTTGCATGAGTGTGTTGAGATTGGGGTTACGTACCCGCAAGTGAGTGTGGGCATGTGTGTGTGTGAGTACAGTATGCGCGTGTTTGTGTGTGTGTGTTTGTGTGATAACAGCTGTCAGGTAATCTCCATCTCCACTGTTGCCAAAGCTAAGAGCATTGAAACCTGTAAATAAACAACATCCAGAAAATATCTACATTTATGCAATATTACCCTCAAGTCTCACACATGTACCTAGAACAGAAGGTACATAAAAATACTTAGAAATAACAGTACACAGTACGTATATACACCTCCATCTTATTTACTGATCTGAATGTTTTATGTTCTGTGTTTGTGCAGTCTTGTATTGTAAGTTTGTCATTCTACCTTGAGTCGTGTTTGGAGTACCTTGTGTGTGGAATTGTGTGTGTGTTTGTGTCAGATCTCAAGTAGAAAAGTCCCAACGGACTAAATGATATCTTGAGAAAGGAATAAACAAAACTATGACCCCTGGTTGCCCCCCTCACCTCATTGATGAAGTCCCCGATGTCCCCAGGGTGGGGGACCACAGGTCGAATGGGGTACTGGGACTCAGGGATGATGGGGCGCTCGTCCACCCTCCGTACCCTTGGGGGCTTACTGATGATGTGCTCCAAGGAGTCAGGCTGCTGCAGCTGGCTCAGGTCATAGTCCTGCCCAGAGACACACACAGATTAGACAGTCAACCTCAAGACAGACCTGACTGGCTGTCAGTGTTTGTGTGTGTGTGTTTGTGTGTGTGTGTGTGTGTCTGTCTGTCTGAGTGTGTGTCTCTATGTCTATGTGTGTGTCTGTCTGTCTATGTGTGTGTCTGTCTGTCTGTCTGTCTGTGTGTGTGTGTGCGTGTGTGTACCTGGTCCTCCTCTCCCCCTCCCTCCTCGTCGTATTTCAGGATGTTATCTCTGACATCGTCCTCCGGGTCGATCAGCAGCTGTTTGGTCTGTCTCTCCTTCTCTCTGCGCTTCATCCACAGCACAAACACTAGCACCATACCTGCAACACACACAACACACCTTAAATAACATGATAATACTGCAAAACACACAACCAACACACCCTATTTATTTATTTATTTTTATTTCACCTTTATTTAACCAGGTAGGCAAGTTGAGAACAAGTTCTCATTTACAACTGCGACCTGGCCAAGATAAAGCAAAGCAGTTCAACACATACAACAACACATAGTTACGCATTGGAGTAAACAAACACTCAGTCAATAATACAGTAGGGAAAAAAAACAAATCTATATACAATGTGTGCAAATGAGGTAGGATAAGGAACATAAGGCAATAAATAGGCCATGGTGGCAAAGTAACTACAGTATAGCAATTTAACACTGGAATGGTAAATGTGCAGTAGATGAATGTGCAAAGTAAAAATACTGGGGTGCAAAAGAGCAAGACAAATAAATGAATACGGTAGGGGATGAGGTAGTTGGTTGGGCTATGTACAGGTGCAGTGATCTGTGAGCTTCTCTGACAGCTGGTGCTTAAAACTAGTGAGGGAGATAAGTGTCTCCAGTTTCATTTTTAGAGGAACAGAACCAGAACCGAGAATGAAAGTGATCTATACTGTTCAAGAGCAGAACCGTTATTTTAATTGGATGGGAACCGGTTAATAACGTTATTTTAATTTCCAGGAATTTTTTTTCCAGTTCCACAAAAAAATGTAACGAAGAAATGTATTCCAGCCTGCCTGCCAGCTGAAACTCTTTGCCAGTGTATATGTGTGTAGGCTACCTGCCCCTCCCCCTCCCTCCGTAGCATGCATAGTCTACTGTAGCTATGATTCAGAAATTAGGGAGAGAGATTTTTAATTAGAGAACAATGGATTCACTTTTTCAATGCTAGTTAAGGGATACTATAGTTATCACGTTTCACATTGGATTAATTAACTACAAAAAAGTAAGATGTGTTTTTTATTTTAATTCTGGTATCGCTCTGCACACACAAGCTTATTAAGCTAGCTAGCTTGTTAGTTAGCTCTGGTCTAGCTCTCGAAAACTCTAGGCGGCATTATGTGTAATGTAATGGAACTGAGAGTTTTGAGAATAACACAAATATTAATTTTCACAAAGTCTGCTCCCTCAGTTTGTATGATGGCAATTTGCATATACTCCAGAATGTCATGAAGAGTGATCAGACGAATTGCAAAGTCCCTTTTTGCCATGCAAATAGACTGAATCCCCAAAAAACGTCCACTGCATTTCAGCCCTGCCACAAAAGGACCAGCTTACATAATGTCAGTGATTCTCTCGTTAACACAGGTGTGAGTGTTGACGAGGACAAGGCTGGAGATCACTCTGTCATGCTGATCGAGTTTGAATAACAGACTGGAAGCTTCAAAAGGAGGGTGGTGCTTGGAATCATTGTTCTTCCTCTGTCAAACATGGTTACCTGCAAGGAAACATGTGCCGTCATCATTGCTTTGTACAAAAAGGGCTTCACAGGCAAGGATATTGCTGCCAGTAAGATTGCACCTAAATCAACCATTTATCGGATCATCAAGAACTTCAAGGAGAGCGGTTCAATTGTTGTGAAGAAGGCTTCAGGGCGCCCAAGAAAGTCCAGCTAGCGCCAGGACCGTCTCCTAAAGTTGATTCAGCTGCGGGATCGGGGCACCACCAGTACAGAGCTTGCTCAGGAATGGCAGCAGGCAGGTGTGAGTGCCTCTGCATGCACAGTGAGGCGAAGACTTTTGGAGGATGGCCTGGTGTCAAGAAGGGCAGCAAAGAAGACACTTCTCTCTAGGAAGAACATCAGGGACAGACTGATATTCTGCAAAAGGTACAGGGATTGGACTGCTGAGGACTGGGGTAAAGTCATTTTCTCTGATGAATCCCCTTTCCAATTGTTTGGGGCATCAGGAAAAAGTTTGTCCGGAGAAGAGAAGGTGAGCGCTACCATCAGTCCTGTGTCATGCCAACAGTAAAGCATCCTGAGACCATTCATGTGTGGGGTTGCTTCTCAGCCAAGGGAGTGGGCTCACTCACAATTTTGCCTAAGAACACAGCAATGAATAAAGAATGGTACCAACACATCCTCCGAGAGCAACTTCTCCCAACCATCCAGGAACAGTTTGGTGACGAACAATGCCTTTTCCAGCATGATGGAGCACCTTGCCATAAGGAAAAAGTGATAACCAAGTGGCTCGGGGAACAAAACATCGATATTTTGGGTCCATGGCCAGGAAACTCCCTAGGCCTTAATCCCATTGAGAACTTGTGGTCAATCCTCAAGAGGCGGGTGGACAAACAAAAACTCAATTCTGACAAACTCCAAGCATTGATTATGCAAGATTTTTTTTTCTAGGCAAATCAGTTAAGAACAAATTCTTATTTTCAATGACGGCCTATGAACAGTGGGTTAACTGCCTGTTCAGGGGTAGAACGACAGATTTGTACCTTGTCAGCTCGGGGATTTGAACTTGCAGCCTTTGCGGTTACTAGTCCAACACTCTAACCACTAGGCTACACTGCCACCCCAAATGGGCTGCCATCAGTCAGGATGTGGCCCAGAAGTTAATTGACAGCATGCCAGGGCGGATTGCAGAGGTCTTGAAAAAGAAGGGTCAACACTGCAAATATTGACTCTTTGCATCAACGTCATGTAATTGTCAATAAAAGGCTTTGACACTTATGAAATGCTTGTAATTATACTTCAGTATTCCATAGTAACATCTGACAAAAATATCTAAAGACACTGAAGCAGCAAACTTTGTGCAAATTCATATTTGTGTCATTCTCTAAACTTTTGGCCACGACTGTACACTACACTTGTCTGTCCAATGCATAGGAAGCTACTCTATCCATTGGTGACGTAATTTAAAAATGATTTCAGAGGTTTAAAAAGAAACAGAAAGGAATGACATAAAGCGTTACTTTTTGGGGGTTTGAACCGGTTCAGAACTTTATTTTGCTGGTTGGAACAGTGGAGTGGAATGAAAAAAATAATGGTTTATGTTCAGAACGAAACGATTGGAAAATATTTTCGGTTCCAACCCCTGAAATGTAATACATTTAAATAAGGTATGAGCACAGACCACACCATCACAAAACAAACCAGCAGCAGCACCTCAGCAAAACAAGTCCACATTAAAACCCCCCTCCGGCAGAACACAATAATAAAACCCATAGGGTCACCAACTCAGAGACAGCCCATTCTGATAGCCAGCTAAGAACTAATCTATAATACAACCTTTATGTTATTGTGTTAACTGCATGATACATGTTTGATGAATGTAAGGCCCAAACGGCAGTGTGTGAAAGAACAACAAATCATAACCCACTTCAGCATCAGGTAAGAAAGCCGGTTTAATAATACATCTGATCAGAGGGATCTGATGTACAGTATGTATGGAGGAGGCGGTGGGAGCTACAGGGGGAATGGGAGGGGAAATAAGATGTTTGTTTCTATTCTCTCTGATAGCAGGTGAACACGATTGGTTGTTAATTAGAAAGTGATGGCTCTGAGCGAATCAGAGTGGTGCGTCTGGAGGTATGGCAGGTGTGTGTGTATTTTCTACGTGTTTCTGAGTACAAGATAAATAGTTTGTGTGCACAGATGTTAAAAAAAGCTTCGGAAGTTTGCAATTTCCACTTACAGTTGAGACTAGATTTTCCCTTACGAAACATGTATCAACCCCTACAAAATGTCCATTAATTATAATCTACATAATAATTCACCTTTTCTGTTGCTGCAGGATTTCCTGCTGTAGAAATCTGGCTCAAATGAAGATCCTACATATGTGTCTAAGATGTCCAGTCCACCATACTCACTGAGCAGTATGATGATACAGATGAGTATGGCTATGATGGCTCCAGTCCCCAGTCCAGCGGCAGCCACAGCCCCGACAAGGGTGCAGTCTCCGTTCTCATCACATGGACACACCTTGACCTTGATAATGGACCTGTTGGAGAGGGGAGGGTTCCCCGAGTCGGTCACAATCACAGGCACCTCATACACCCCCGGCTCCAGATACTGGGTCCGTAAACTCAACCGGGCATAGTCACCTGGGGAGGGAGAGAACAGACAAGAGGTTACTACCACTGATAGAGACATCTATAGGGGAGAGTGGGGTATGTTGAGGATTTTTTTACAGAGAAATATAGTATTCTTTCTAACAAAGATATCAACATATATTTCAGGATGTTGTGTATCCCTGGAAATAATCAGAATTCATGTAAACATAACAGTTTTGAAAATATAGCTAGTCCGGGTATGGGGTAAATTGAGCATAAGGACACATTTCAACACTTCATACTTTTTCAATCTAAAAAGTACTTTGTCTCATTTGACTACAAGGAAGTTTGAAAAGACAGGAGCTTATATTCCTGAGCTCGCCTTGATTGACAGCTCTTTGAAATGCCTATGTCAAGCAACATGGATGCAGTGAGCAGTATAGCATCAATGATAGCTTAGTTTTGAACGACACTTCCCCCCTTTTGTTCCCTCCTGGTTGAAGAACTAGCTAGCCAGTAACTAGCTAACACCAGACACAGATGAAAAGGGAAACATATACTGTACTTATCTTTGCCATAGATGCATAGGGTAAACTTTCAATTAGATTTGCTGACACCCTACAGTCAAAATTTGGCTCCAGTATAGTAGCAATCGAGCTATATAAACCATTTCCCTCTGCAAACACGTCTTCTCCAATGTTGGTTACCAGGCGGTACTTAGTTAAATACGCCAATGACAGCATTATATTCTCTTACCTCATTTGAATAAGAGTTAAGGTGATGTCACCTTGTCCCCTTAATAATGAATCCACGTTTTTCCACGTAAAAGCAACAGTCAATTTTAATACTTTGGTCATCATAAACTCAGCAAAAAAAGAAACGTCCCTTTCTCAGGACCCTGTCTTTCAAAGATAATTAGTACAAATCCTAATAACTTCACAGATCTTCATTGTAAAGGGTTTAAACACTGTTTCCCATGCCTGTTCAATGCGGCAGGTAGCCTAGTGGTTAGAGCGTTGGACTAGAAACTGAAAGGTTGCAAGATTGAATCCCCGAGCTGGTAAAAATCTGCCCCTGAACAAGGCAGTTAACCCACTGTTCCTAGGCCGTCATTGAAAATAAAAATTTGTTCTTAAATGACTTGCCTAGTTAAATAAAGGTAAGAAAAGATGAACCATAAAAAAATTTTTATGAACATGCACCTGTGGAACGGTTGTTAAGACACTAACAGCTTACAGACGGTAGGCAATTAAGGTCACAGTTATGAAAACTGACTCTGAAAAACACCAAAAGAAAGATGCCCATGGTCCCTGCTCATCTGCGTGAAGACAGCGCTACAGGGAGACAGGATGGACAGCTGATTGTCCTCGCAGTGGCAGACCACGTGTAACAACACCTGCATAGGATCGGTACATCCGAACATCACACCTGCGGGACAGGTACAGGATGGCAACAACAACTGCCTGAGTTACACCAGGAACGCACAATCCCTCCATCAGTGCTCAGACTGTCTGCAATAGGCTGAGAGAGGCTGGACTGAGGGCTTGTAGGCCTGTTGTAAGGCAGGTCCTCACCGGGCAACAACGTCGCCTATGGGCACAAACCCACCGTCGCTGGACCAGACAGGACTGGCAAAAAGTGCTCTTCACTGACAAGTTGCGGTTTTGTCTCACCTGGGGTGATGGTTGGATTCGCGTTTATCGTCGAAGGAATGAGTGTTACACCGAGGCCTGAGCGGGATCGAGGTGGAGGGTCCGTCATGGTCTGGGGTGGTGTGTCACAGCATCATCGGACTGAGCTTGTTGTCATTGCAGGCAATCTCAACGCTGTGCGTTACGGGGAAGACACTCTCATCCCTCATGTGGTACCCTTCCTGCAGGCTCATGCTGACATGACCCTCCAGCATGACAATGCCACCAGCCATACTGATCGTTCTGTGCGTGATTTCCTGCAAGACAGGAATGTCAGTGTTCTGCCATGGCCAGCGAAGAGCCCGGATCTCAATCCCGTTGAGCACGTCTGGGACCTGAGGGTGAGGCCTAGGGCCATTCCAACCAGAAATGTCTGGGAACTTGCAGGTGCCACGGTGGAAGAGTGGGGTAACATCTCACAGCAATAACGGGCAAATCTGGTGCAGTCCATGAGGAGGAGATGCACTGCAGTACTTAATGCAGCTGGTGGCCACACCAGATACTGACTGTTACTTTTGATTTTGACCCCCCCTTTGTTCGGGGACACATTATTCTATTTCTGTTTGTCACATGCCTGTGGAACTTGTTCAGTTTATGTCTCAGTTGTTGAATCTTGTTATGTTCATACAAATATTTCCACGTGTTAAGTTTGCTGAAAATAAACACAGTGAGAGGACGTTTCTTTGAGTTTACTTTGATCTGGTTTCTTTCAAAAATGATCAAATGATTTTGACTGTTTACCTTTAAAACGTTTAACACAGGTTCAGGCACTGGTGTAACCTCACATCCCAGTGATAATGCCTTGCATAATGCCTGTGAAGAAAACACTTCAATTGGGGGCCTAAACGGGGGCGAATCCAACAGAGGAAGGACATTTTCATCATTTGAACTTGACTAATCACACGAATGTACTATGCATATTATGCATAACACTGACAAAATGTAATTCTTATTTGTATGGGTATATATATATGATTGATTGCCCCTGGCCAGATGGAACAATTTACCCCAAAGCAATAATTTGGATTATTTCCCACACAGCTACAAGGATGCATGTTCATGTTAGGTTAAGGACCTCATATTGTAGCTTATAAAGACCCCAAACGATGTACAAAAAAACATATATTGTTAAAAACAAGCTGTTCAATTACTTACTACACTGCCCCTCAGTGACTGCCAGCACTAGCAGCTCTGCCTCCGTGGGCTCATAGGCCTTGTGAACATTGTTTGGCTCGTTTTGCCAGCTATTTGCTATGAGGGGGAACTGACCTAATGAAATCTCAGGATTTCATAGCATAAATTATAACAGCACAAAATAAATGGACCGTCCTGGGGTGCTCAAATGTCTGTCTGTTCAGTCAGAAGGTCTGGGTCTGCTCTAGTCTCCATCCCGGAAATATGAAGTTATTTCAGAATGAAAGTTAAATTGCTAGCGCATCATGCTTTGTGACATTATGTTAGCTAGCTATCCCCAGTTAGTGTAGATAATGTGTTTTCACTTACTACATCTGAATGCTTGTTGCGTTCTCCCTGGTTTCCACTAGTAACCACAGCCACAAAGTCAAAATTGCCTATACAAAATGTGCTTTTTGGTCTTAATTTAAGGTTAGGGTTAGGCATAAGGTTAGCTGTGTGGTTAATGTTAAGATTAGATTTCAAATCACATTTTAAGAAGATTAATTGTAGAAATAGGTGGGCTTTATGACTTTGCAGGTGTGGTAACTAGTGACGACCATTCTCCCTGGCGCACTCGTTAGTTCGTGAGCTGGCTGCTCATTCTAAATAGTATAAATTAATCTGTTGAAAACAGCGGCAGCGTGTGCAGCAGTGGTCATTCGGTTTTTGACATGCAAAAGTAAAATATGTGTATATTTCTTGTCAAAGAAACTTGGCATCATCTTTCTGTCATTAACTTTGTTGACAACTCCAACCGCCCAGGGTACTCAACCAATCATCGGCCAACCCCCATCTACCCCTGCCAGTCCTGTCCCCTCACCGTTGAGACGTGACACTGTCCAGTTGCGTCGTATGCTAGCAGGGAACGTGGGCAGCTCGAAGACGAAAGGGCCTACGTTGGGGTCCGTGTCTGCGTCTGCAGCCGTGATGTTGATGCCTGCGTTGCGGTTGATGCGCTCACAGATCTGAGACTCGCGGGGCAGCAGAGACGGAGCGTTGTCATTCACATCTATCAGATAGATCTGGAGGGTCCCTGTACCACTCGCCATGGGAGAGCCTGGGAGGGGGACAGGAGAGGTGGAGAGGAGAGGAGAGGGGGGAGGGAAGAGAGGGAAAAAAAGAAGAGGTAGGAAAGGGGAGGAGTTATTATTATTGTTAGCATATGCTCACGGCCACACACGACCGCAAAGCCAAACAATACCCCAACAGAACAATGACTTGCAAGGAGCAGAGAGAGAGAGTTAGAGAGAGAGAAAGATGGGTAGGAAGATGAATTGAGAAAAACAGAGAAAAAGAAAGAGGAAGTGGCGATTGGTAGAAAGCAAATAAAGGGAGACTGCATGGATGAGAGGGAGAGAAAGAACAAAAGAGAGAGATAACTAGATAGAGAGATGTATCTCCTGTAATGAGAGAGAGAGAGAGAGAGAGAGAGAGAGAGAGAGAGAGAGAGAGAGAGAGAGAGAGAGAGAGAGAGAGAGAGAGAGAGAGAGAGCATGGACAACCCAGGTAGATATTCACACAGGGATTTCTGGGTAAATCGTGGAGATGATATCCTTATTCTTCTCCCGCCTATCTTGGAATAATATCTTCAGCTGCTCCGCCCCCCCCTCCCCACTCTTACAGTGCCGTTAAAAAGTATTTTCCCCCTTTCTGATCGTCTCTATTTTTACGTACTTTCCGTCTGTAACCAAAATCTAATATTAAATAAAAGAAACCTGAGTGTACAAATAACAAAACAAAATGATAGTTATTTTATTTGTTAAATTAAGAAAGTTACAGTGCCTTCGGAAAGTATTCAGACCCCTTGACTTTTTCCACATTTTGTTACGTTTCAACCTTATTCTTATTGGTCTGAGAGTCCTTTAGGTGCCTTTTGGCAAACTCCAAGCGGGCTGTCATGTGCCTTTTACTAAAGAGTGGGTTCAGTTTGGCCCGCTCTACTATAAAGGCCTGATTGGTGGAGTGCTGCAGAGATGGTTGTCCTTCTGGAAGGTTCTCCCATCTCCACAGAAGAACTCTAGACCTCTGTCAGAAGGGCCCCTGACCAAGGCCCTTCTCCCCCGATTGCTCAGTTTGGCCGGGCGGCCAGCTCTAGGAAGAGTCTTGGTGGTTCCAAACTTCTTCCATTTAAGAATGATGGAGTCCACTGTGTTCTTGGGGACCTTCAATGCTGCAGAAATGTTTTTGCACCCTTCCCCAGATCTGTTCCTCGACACAATCCTGTCTCGTAGCTCTACGGACAATTTCTTCGACTTCATGGCTTGGTTTTTTGCTCTGAGCTGCACTGTCAACTGTGGGAACTTATATAGACTGGTGTGTGCCTTTCCAAATCATGTCCAATCAATTGAATTTACCACAAGTGGAGTCCAATCAATTTGTAGAAACATCTCATGGATGATCAATGGAAACAAGGATCCACCTGAGCTCAACTCTGAGTCTCAAAGGGTCTGAATACTTATGTAAATGAGGTATTTCCGTTTTTTATTTCAAATAAAATGTTTAACATTTCTAACAACCTGTTTTCGCTACGTCATTATTGGGTATTGTGTGTAGATTGCTGAGGATTTACAAAAAATCTATTTTAGAATAAGGCTGTAACGGTAACAAAATGTGGAAAAGGTCATGGGGTCTGAATACTTTCCGAAGGCACTGTATGCAACACCCAATTCCCATGTGTGAAAAAGTAATTGCTCCCTTACACTCAATAACTGGTTGTGCCACCTTTATCTGTAATGACTTCAACCAAATGCTTCCAGTAGTTGTTGGAATTGTGTCCCACTCTTGCATGCAGAACTGCTTTACTTAGCGACATTTGTGGGTTTTCAAGCCTGAACTGCTCGTTTCAAGTCCTGACACATCTCAATTGGGATTAGGTCTAGACCAGGCCTGGGCAACTCCAGTCCTTGGGGGCCTGATTGGTGTCATACTTTTGCCCCAGCTCCAGCTAATACACCAATAATCAACTAATCATGACCTTCAGTTAAAAATGCAATTAGTTCAAATCAGGTGTGATTGCTAGGGAAGGAGGAAAAGTGTGACACCAATCAGGCAGCCGAAGACTGGAATTTCCCAGGCCTGGTCTAAACTTCCAACATTTTGCTTTTTTAACCATTTTCATGTCAACTTCATTGTGTGTTTTGGATGATTGTCTTGCTGCATGGCCCACCTATGCTTCAGCTCACAGACAGATGGCCTGACATTCTCCTGTAGAATTCATGGGTTCCTGTTTTTTTTAACCTTTATTTAACTAGGCAGGTCAGTTAAGAACAAATTCTTATTTTCAATGGTGGCCTAGGAACAGTGGGTTAACTGCCTTGTTCAGGGGCAGAACGACTTGTCAGCTCGGAGATTTGATCTTGCAACCTTTCGGTTACTAGTACAACACTCTAACCACTAGGCTACCTGCCGCTCCTATTAAGTCAAGTCGGCTAGGTCCTGAGGCAACAAAGCATCCCCAAACCATCACACTACCGCCACCATGCTTGAGCGTTGGTATGAGGTCCTTTCTGTGGAATGCAGTGTTTGGTTTTTGCCAGACATAATGGGACCCATCTCGTCCCACATGTTGACTCAAGTTTGCCAACAAGCACCTGGATGATCATCAAGACTCTTGGAAGAACGTTTCATGGACAGTCAAAAGTATAACGTCTTGGACGACATGGGTCCCATTATACCTGGCGAAAAGATTTTGAGTGTGAAAAAGAAATGAGAGAGTGTGTCAGGGGGCGGGCACTATGCCACGCCAGCTCAGCCAATGGTTAGTGGGGAAGGGTCCCAGAACTGAGCTCAGGACGATGATAAGACCTCTGTCATTTACCAAAGATGTATGAAAAGCTCACAGATCTGGCGATTAAACTCGGCAACGGTGCAAGACATTTGACATTGAGGGCAGAAGAGGTGGAGAGTGAGAGGGAAATAAAGAGAACTAGACAGGAGCGGGAGAGAGATGGAGAGAGGGAGAGGGGTAGCAGAGAAGGATAGCCTGAACAGGACAATAATAAGGTTGACTTAAGAGTTGGCAGAAACCCCAGAAGCAGAGAAACCCAGTCTAATAAAAGTGTGGGTTGCAGATTGGGATATTGGCATACCTTGTTTCCTGCAGTCATGATCATATACATCATTTACGAGTTCACAACCTTTTACATTTAGCAGCAACAGCAGGAAGCTGGCTAACTGACAGACAAAGTGGTCAAAGGAGGAATTACATTTTCCATGGGGAGACTATCATCTCAATGTTATCTGTTGTACAGTGGTGTGTAAATGAAACCTGGTAGCTGCCTGACAGTCTGTTCTCTGCGGTCTACCTAGTGACAGACGGACCATATTGTAGGTTCTCATTCCATCGAAGTCCGGGAGATGAGTTCCTCCTAGACTAGTCTGTGTGTGACTCCCTCTACCTTCACTACTCGGATGACTACATGGCTCAACCTCCAGCACTGCCCACAGCACTATGGATACTGTGTCCCTAATTTCACTCCGCTGCATAGTCCTACTGTTTCAATCTCTACTCCCTACCTTTTCTACTGGAAAAGAGAAGCTACTTGTGAGTGAACAGTGGTAAGACACACACCACATAGCCTAAGCGCGCACACACACACACACACACACACACACACACACACACACACACACACACACACACACACACACACACACACACACACACACACACACACACACACACACACACACACACACACACACACACACACACACACACACACACACACACACACAGACTGGAAGGCTTCCCCTGTCTGGTGGTTTAGTGAGTTAATCCCAGTCATGTATGGGGGACATGTGGAAGCAGCTTGCTGAGGCTGATAGGAGAATTATGGGGGTTTTAACCAGCTAAATAAATAATTATGTTTGTGTAAATTCCTCAAAAGGATTTGTATTCGTTTTTTTCTTGATGTCAGCTAAAAGATTTCAGGCGTGAAGAAAGGACTTCTAGCAAGCGCCCCTTATGTTCTTTTAAAAAGGAAATAAACAAATACATAGATGGGTTAAAACAGACGTGTGTAGGTGATTTGGTGGTGACAGCCATGATAATATGGTAGCTCTCTCTGACAGTGTTTCTCTCCTAAACACTGTCATCCCCCTCTTCCTGTTTCTGCCCACTCCTCTCATCTTCCCTTCCTCCCACCACCCCCAGCGCTTTTTACCATAATCCCTCTCACATTATTACTACAGACACTCCCCCTACACCCACACAGTCTGCAACGAACACACACACACACACACACAATTTAGTCATTTAGTAGATGCTTCTATCCAGAGAGACTTGCAGGAGCAATTAGGGTTACCTCAAAACTGGGTTACCTCTACATGATGAGAGGGGAGCGACAGAGGTGAAGACAGAAGCGGAGTGCAGAGAAAACACGTCACAAGCTACTCTCATAGGGTCAGAGGGCTTTCAAAAGTTTGTAAGGAGAGAGACAGGGACAGAGAATGAGTAATGGAAAAGGAGAAGGGAAAGGGAAAGGAGAGAAAGAGAGACAGAGGCATGGAAATGACGGGAGCGTGTCAGCCCTAATGGGTTTGCTGTCTAATCCCACCCCAGCTAGCACATTTGGTTCCTTGGAGGTTCTGAGAACGAAGCCATACGTTTCCTGACCGGTAAAACTGAACGTTTTTAAATGTTCTGAGAATGGAAGAGAACATTTTGCCTGTTCTTGGAATGTACATTTTTAGGGGACGTTCTGAGAACATTTTACTATGGTTCCCGGAAAGTTTTCCTGAGAAGTTTTATTGAAGTTCTGAGAAGGGAAATTAAAGGTTATTTGAAGGTAATTGAATAATGTTCTGAGAACAATAACAAGATAGAGGATAGAGAGAGTTTTGTTGACGTTGAGAATGGAATGTATATGTTCTGAAATAACAGTCTTAGATCTCTCTTTGAATGTTACTAATGTTTTCTTGTGCTTGTTATGGAAAGGTTTCTTAATGTTCTGAAAAGATTATTTTAAATAGAACCATGAGGAAACCTGTAGAAAATGTTAAGCTGAAGTACTGAAATTCCCACAAAAGAACGTTGTTTAACATTCTCTGAACTTTCTGAGAACAGGACTTTAAATAAAACCATGAGGAAACCTGTAGAAAACGTTATGCTGAAGTACTGAAATTTACACAAAGGAACGTTGTTTCTTAACCTTCTCTGAACTTTCTGAGAACATGACTTTAAATAGAACAATGAGGAAACCTGTAGGAAACCTTATGCTGAAGTACTGAAATTCCCACCTAAGAAACATATAGATCTCAGAACGCTATGTGCTAGCTGAGTGTCCTTCACTATTCCCCGAATGTTGTAGGAAGGTTGTATACAAAATAACCATAGGACAACCACAGTCTCACCAAGCTCTAAGAAACACATGGTTCTCTGAACGTTATGTGCTAGCTGGGACACTTCCTACCCGCGCTGCAGAAAACAACACAGGAAGTTACACATCACGGTCTCTGATGTTGTCAATCACTGGGAACACGCTCACTCACTCACACATGCACACACACACACGCACAGGTAATGTCAATCATTCTTCAAAGCCATCCCAACTTTAGGTAAACACACCAATGCACTGCACGTCACTGATAAGGCACTTTGGGAGGGGAAAAGCATTCTGTTTGCTTCCTCATGAGAAAAAAGGAGAGTTGTTTGTTTGCTGTGATTGAGTTTGTGCTCAGTTAAGCTCAAGCTTGAACTGGGTGGCAGAACAAACTGGATGTGCCACACTCATTGCAGTGGATGGGCAGAGGAGAAAGAAAGAGAGGAGGAGAGGTGAAGTGAGGGAAGAATGGAGAACAGGTCAATACAACATGACTAGCTCTCTGTAACCAGGAGTCTCAGCTCTAACTCAGCTTTAGGTTGGTCTCTGCTCAACCCCACTGGGCCCACCTCTATCCTCTGCACCTCCTCTCCTCTTTCTCTCCGTCTTTCTGCCACACACACACAAGCACACACAATGGGTCTCACCATTGTCAACTGCGAGGAAGGTGGCTTCATAAATGTTGTTTTTGACGTAGATGGACTCTCTGTCCAGGGTTGCCGTGGTGATGATCTGACCGTTGGTGTTGTTGATGGACAGCCAGTCGGCTGGGTCGGCCAGCTTAGAATACCTGGACAGACAGGGGGAGGAGGAGAGAAAGAGGTTAGACCAGCAGGTGCGAAGAAATGATGTATACTCACTCTTTATCTGCGAAGAGGAGGAAGGTAGCAGGTTAACACAGCGGTTAACATATGTAGACTAAAGCAATGGGACGGACATCACTTTCAAAAGTGCTGTTCAGTTGTATGCCAGTTACACACACCCAGTATAATACTTCATCAATTTCTCATCCACAGCCTGTAGCTTACAGTCAATTTCACCTAATTTTCCACATCCCTGTACCAGGTGTTGGAGCCAATTCTGTTACTGTAAACACTGTAACTATGTATGAGAGTATGGGGGGTTGTGAGGATAGGGAGCAGCTGAAGGTATTATTCCAAGATAGGAGGGAGAAGAATAAGGGTACCATCTCCACAATTTACCCAGAAATCCCTGTGTGAATATCTGCCTGGGTTCTCTCTCTCTCTCTCTCTCTCTCTCTCTCTCTCTCTCTCTCTCGAACACATTCACACCTGCAAACAGGCCTCCATGCCTAATACCCATACCCTCTCCCTCAGGCTCTCTAACCATGTACACCATGTTCCCATAGGCCTGCACTACGGTAAGTGGGCTGGAGAGAAGGTCTAACTGTAGGGATGGAGCGATGGAAAGAGAGAGTAATCTCTCCCATGTGGGGAAGAAGGGGGATTTTCCCAGCAGGCTAGTGGGCTATATCCCAGGCTCTACACGGCCGTGGGAATGGGATGAGAGGGATGACATTTCCACACTGCCGAGTGGTCAGCGCGGCGGGCAGCTACCCGCAGACTGGAACTGGCAGCCTGTGAAATAACTACTGGGGAGGGAGCGTGGCCTGCACAGAGGGGGGCAGGGATAAAAGACAGAGCGAGAGGGAGAGGAGAAAGACAGTAGCTAACTTTATTCGGAAGCTGCTGAAGCTTCCTGCCCATGGTATCTAATGTAAGATGTTTGGCTTCATAGAACAGTCTCTCTCTCTACTATGCAAGTGCAACGCATGAAAACGGAAATGGAAATGCTATAACAAGGAGGTGTGTTGCAAATGCAATTAGGCTGACACGTCTCGCTAAACTCCCCTGACGTGAATATATCAACCTTGTTTTGTGACATTCACCTGACGTGAATAAAGCTACCGTGTTTCTGTTGTTACCACCCGCTATGGGTTCCCTGGGGTGACGTAATCTCTTAAACTTGTGGGCCTTTTGTTACAGTCACCACCCGTTATGGGTTTCATTAGGTAAAATGCTACATTCATGAAATAACCTTGTTACAGTCTGTGTATGTATGTATTCGTCAGGCTTGCTCTTTTTATCTATGGTTTCTTCTCTCTCTAGGTCTCTGTCTGTCTGTGGAGGCAGGTCCAGGTTGTACTCTGGGTCTCCAGTGGAGGGCAGTCACACCTGAGAAGGAGAGGAAGAAGCTGAGGCTGGAGTGGGTGAGCAGGAAATAGAGAAATAAAGAGGTAGAGGGGGAAAGAGAGACACACCCTTTCGCCCCTCACCTCCATTATGGTCCTATCCTCTCTCATCCCTCTCTCTCCCTCCCTTATCTGGTAACATTAAAAGTTAGAGGTCTGTGATGATAAAAGACATTACACAAAAGGTCTGCTCCCCAGAGCCAGACGCTTGAACATTACTCATTAATTAAATCCCCCAAACAGTGCCTAACACAGTTAAAATAAAACTTAGATCAAGTGTATTAAGGGCATAATAGCACTCCAGCGCAAGCCAATTTCCCCCCGCATTGAAGAGACGATCGGGTGTGTAATTAGACATTTTCTTTAAACAATCGGGCACATTAAGGGCACCTCAGTGGGTCCTGAGTGCAGATCTCAATCTCGGCGGCTCGTGTTAAACATCACTTCCTCTTAATTAATTTCTAGTTTGAATGTCAGATTTTTCAGCTGGGATTTCATGTGACTGTCAGCTCTAAAGGAGGTTCATGTGTCAGATCTAAGGGAAAGCTGTGCTGGCTTTTGCTTCGTCGTACCCATAGCGACCGCATTATTGTCATGCCACACTGTGAACCAATCACACTGCCTGGGTGATTGACAGTCGCCATAGCAGTCTGCTAATGAAGTGTCACTTCCTGTTTCTGTTGGGATGACATTGATACGTTACAAAACTGGCGCAGAGCTCAATCTACCCAACGGATCGGAGTCACCCACCTCCGACCTTTTATGATCGCACATGTTTTGCACACACCCGAAATAAACATACACAGTCAACAAGACCCAAGCACAGCAGCTGATGAGTGTGTCTGTGTGTGAAAGAACCATCACCAGGAAAACACAGACTACCGCTGCCTTCTCCAACAGACCTAACAGTACACGACTGGGGAAAGCGCTTTTCAAGTAACAATAATCTGGCTCGGTTGGCCAGAGTCAATTCCATGATTTCATTGCTGATATCAAAACCTAGGGAAAAAGATTGGTTGGCAGTTTTGTAATTTCATTTCTTTGGTTCTTATTGCTTCTATACTGTCTGGAACTGACAGTCATTGTTAGCTCTGGTGCTTTAAAAGACACCAAGGAGAAATACAAGTTATATTAAGTCTTAATATTCAAGCTGTATAATTCCATTGTCTGCATACTACCTTGATCAGTCTCTCTATGCATATACAGCTTTGTGGTACTGGTAAGTGGGTGTGAGGAGTGAATACGATCTAGTATGAAGTCTGTCGGGGTAAGCGATAGTAGTGGTAGAGGAAGAAAATGTATTTTTTCAAAGCCTGTCCTTGATAATCAAAAATACATGTCCTCCTAGCCTTCCTCCAGCCCATGCAGGGTGGTCTGGGTAATCATTTATGCGTGCATCTCCAATCCCACACCTCGCCTCGCTCGTCTGGCTCTGACAGGTAATGCCTGATTCCTCCCTCCAAGCCTCCCCCTCTTTCCCCCTCCATTCCCCCATAGCCTGGCCTCTGTCCCCCCTCAACCTCTCCTAGAACTCACTGCCTGCCATTAGTCTGGAGAAAATCTGTCAAGTTCTGGTCCTGACCTCCCCCCTTCCCTCTCTCAACTCTCCAAACCTCCCCAGCCCCTGCTTTTCCTTCTCTCACTCTCACTCTTCTTCTTCTTCCCTTCTATCTTGTTCATTACCTTTCCCTTTCTCTTTCTTCAGCAGCACCCTTCCTCTATCCTGCACTCACATGACATTTTTCTGGTCTCCCTCAGTCACATGGTGAGATCTCTGGTCTTTGAACCTGGCAGTAGTCACACATACAAAGGGAGTTGTGCCTAAAACCAGTCACCAAAAATCAGTCGTGACAAATTGCTAGCTAGTCAATACACACAAACCCTGCTCACTGGCTACTAAGAAGAGCGGTTTCCGATCAAAAGTTTCAACTGATAATAATACAAAAAACTACAGATAAAACCCCCATCAAAACTTTGCATGGTTTCTGTTCCCCTGTGTCTGATTGTGAGGACGGAGTGTAATGGCTGACTACAAACAAGATAATACATGGTTTGGTTGATTGGCGTGACATAGCATACATTTATTACGTATGATTACATTTCCTTTGAGGAATAAGAATTAGTTTCCTGCATGATCCAAGCCTGATGCCGTTTATGCCTCTCACTCTATAGGACTTCAATACAGATTACGATTCTTGTCATTTAGCAGACGCTCTTATTGTGTGCATATATTTTCATACTGGTCCCTGGCATTGCAAGCACCATGCTCTACCAACTGAGCCGCACGGGACCTCCAAGACCAAACCACATTGGAGGCTGATGTGGGCAAACTGTCCCACTAGTTTGTTAAGGTGCCAGGGCTGGGCTACGGTAAAACACTGGATGTGCAGGATAATTGATTGTGGTGGGGAGATTGTGTATCAGTGTGTGTGTGTGAGAGAGAGAGAGAGAGAGAGAGAGAGAGAGAGAGAGAGAGAGAGAGAGAGAGTGTGAGAGAGAGAGAGAGAGAGAGAGGGGTGGAGAGAGAGGAAAAGACGAAGAGAAAGAAAAAGGGAGAGAGAGAAGTGTGTGAATGTGTGAAGCGGGCCATGACAGAACATGGTGTGCCTCAGCTACCCAAACGTATCTCCAAGATGTCCTGCGGACTAAAACCGGTGTACGGAAAAGGATCGGGAGAGAAAGATGGAAAGGGGGGAGGGGGAGAGAGGGAAAGCAAAGAGAGATACAGTGAGGGAAAAAAGTATTTCATCCCCTGCTGATTTTGTACGTTTGCCCACTGACAAAGAAATTATCAGTCTATAATTTTAATGGTAGGTTTATTTGAACAGTGAGAGACAGAATAACAACAAAAAAATCCAGAAAAACGCATGTGAAAAATGTTATCAATGGAATTGCATTTTAATGAGGGAAATAAGTATTTGACCCCTCTGCAAAACATGACTTAGTACTTGGTGGAAAAACCCTTGTTGGCAATCACAGAGGCCAGACGTTTCTTGCAGTTGGCCACCAGGTTAGCACACATCTCAGGAGGGATTTTGTCCCACTCCTCTTTGAAGATCTTCTCCAAGTCATTAAGGCTTCGAGGCTGACGTTTGGCAACTCGAACCTTCAGCTCCCTCCACAGATTTTCTATGGGATTAAGGTCTGGAGACTGGCTAGGCCACTCCAGGACCTTAATGTGCTTCTTCTTGAGCCACTCCTTTGTTGCCTTGGCCGTGTGTTTTGGGTCATTGTCATGCTGGAATACCCATCCACGACCCATTTTCAATGCCCTGGCTGAGGGAAGGAGGTTCTCACCCAAGATTTTACAGTACATGGCCCCGTCCATCGTCCCTTTGATGCGGTGAAGTTGTCCTGTCCCCTTAGCAGAAAAACACCCCCAAAGCATAATGTTTCCACCTCCATGTTTGACGGTGGGCATGGTGTTCTTGGGGTCATAGGCACAATTCCTCCTTTTCCAAACACGGCGAGTTGAGTTGATGCCAAAGAGCTCCATTTTGGTCTCATCTGACCACAACACTTTCACCCAGATGTCCTCTGAATCATTCAGATGTTCATTGGCAAACTTCAGACGGGCATGTATATGCGCTTTCTTGAGCAGGGGGACCTTGCGGGCGCTGCAGGATTTCAGTCCTTCATGGCGTAGTGTGTTACCAATTGTTTTCTTGGTGACTATGGTCCCAGCTGCCTTGAGATCATTGACAAGATCCTCCCGTGTAGTTCTGGGCTGATTCCTCACCGCTCTCATGATCATTGCAACTCCACGAGGTGAGATCTTGCATGAAGCCCCAGGCCGAGGGAGATTGACAGTTCTTTTGTGTTTCTTCCATTTGCGAATAATCGCACCAACTGTTGTCACCTTCTCACCAAGCTGCTTGGCGATGGTCTTGTAGCCCATTCCAGCCTTGTGTAGGTCTACAATCTTGTCCCTGACATCCTTGGAGAGCTCTTTGGTCTTGGCCATGGTGGAGAGTTTGGAATCTGATTGATTGATGGCTTCTGTGGACAGGTGTCTTTTATACAGGTAACAAAATGAGATTAGGAGCACTCCCTTTAAGAGTGTGCTCCTAATCTCAGCTCGTTACCTGTATAAAAGACACCTGGGAGCCAGAAATCTTTCTGATTGAGAGGGGGTCAAATACTTATTTCCCTCATTAAAATGCAATTCCATTTATAAAATTTTTCACATGCGTTTTTCTGGATTTGTTTTGTTGTTATTCTGTCTCTCACTGTTCAAATAAACCTACCATTAAAATTATAGACTGATAATTTCTTTGTCAGTGGGCAAACGTACAAAATCAGCTGGTGATCAAATACTTTTTTACCTCACTGTAGAAGAGAAAGACCGAGAGCTGCAGCAAGATAGAGAGCCCAGCTGGTGACTTTGGTGTCTTCCTAAATTATAATTTACACTAATTTGCAGTGAAATTAACTGGCAAATTTGTTTAGATCTTTGCCCTAGAGTGAGAGAGGAAAAGGGTACATGATGATGAATGTGGGGTTTGGGGGGGTTGATGGCCTGGCCCTCTCATAGACACAGCCATTCACTTAGTCACCAGACTGACCCAGCCAGGGAGAAAACATACAGGCACACACCATACATACAGTTGTGTAAAGTACTTAAGTAAAAATACTTTAAAGTACTGCTTAGGTCATTTTTGGGGGAACTTTTACTCTTCCTTCACTACATATTATTTACTCCATACATTTTCCCTGAAATGTCTGAGTATTGGAGTGTGCCCCTGGCTATCCATAAATAAATAACAAATGTTTAAATGGTGCCGTCTGGTTTGCTTAATATAAGGAATTAGAAATTATTTACTTTTCATACTTAGAGGGGCAATCAGTAGTTGCTTCATCAATTTTTGGACGTTTAAATGAGTGATGTGTACCTATTGATTCTTGAAGAATATAACTTATAAATGCCTCATGAGCTTAATTTTACTGTTGTACCCCACCAGAACCCAAAATATAAGCTTGTTTATAAGCCACAGCGGTGGGGTTGTCACTTTGTTATTGTTTCTACTGCTGATTGCCACTTTAAGTATATTTAAAACCAAATACTTTTAGACTTTTACTGAAGTCGTATTTTACTGGGTGACTTTCACTTGAACTTTTAGTCATTTTTTATTAAGGTATCTTTACTTTTAATCAAGTATGACAATTGGGTACTTTTTCCCACCACTGCACACATGTGTGAGTAAGTGAGTGACTGACTGTATGTGTGTGCATGCAAGTATGTGTGAAAGAAAAAAGTAGCCCCTCCCTCTTACATCCTAATCAACATAATCATGTCATAAATCAGCTGACATTGAGGAAGTAAAAACACTGTTGTGCTCCACAGGCAGCCTTTAAAGGTTGGTTTAGATTCACAGCCAACGGTGTGAGAGCCCTGGGAACATTGCAGGTGTACAGACTGCTGCGTCAGGCCTTCGAGCTGGGGCCAGATGCTGTATGTGTGTGTGTGTCCTATCTATACCTTTAGAATACACATGGCTCTGGTTACCCAGGGGGCAGTGCTCCCCATTAACCCTCGTGCCCTCCTTACGCAGTGCCCTGTGCTGGCGCCGAGCACTGGCAGACTGGACTGCTGAGAGACGGACACTGCCAAGAACCATGGCCCCCATTTCACTTTCATCCTCCCTCTCTCTCTGTCGCTCTCTCTTTTTGAATCCATGCACGTATGGCCCTATTCTCACTACGAGAGATTGCCTACAGAATTCGAGAAAATACCCTTGACTAGACCTTTTACTGCAATGTAAACTTGCGAACTGGTCAGATCTCGACCACTACCGCCGGAGGTTGCAGGAGAGGCTTCCTCAAGAGTTACCCCCTCTCTGAGCCGTCGGGTGTAAACAGAATTGTATCATTAAGCCAAATGCTCTTACAGTAAAAATCATAATGGTTTTGAAAGAGATGAAATGTAGAGGCATTTTCCTTATATTAGAAGACTTGTTTTATTGAGTTTTTACCTAAATTGCAGTAAAAGCCGGTTATTCTGAAATTGACATTTCTGCTTTAAGGGAATCTCGGAACACCAGAATTTATTTCAATGCAAAAGCAAGCAGAAAACGCAAGCAGAAACTCAGTGAACTAACAGCTTTTTCAGTCGCAATGTATTTTTTTCATGTACTGATTTGCATGATATTGATGAAATGAAGCATGGTTTGTTCTAAGGCAGGGATCATTGACTAGATTCAGTTGCGGGGCCATTTTTTGTTGAGCGGATGGTCGGGGGCCAGAACATCATATGAAATAATTTGTAGACTAAATTGACCGCAAGAAGCTCAAACAGATATACACTGAACAAAAATATAAACGCAATATATAAAGTGTTAGTCCCATGTTTCATGAGCTGAAATGTTCCATACGCACAAAAAGCTTATTTCTCTCAAATTGTATGCACAAATTTGTTTACATCCCAGTTAGTGAGCATTTCTCCCTTGCCAAGATAATCCATCCACCTGACAGGTGTGGCATATCAAGAAGCTGATTAAACAGCATGATCAATACACAGGTGCACCTTGTGCTGGGGACAATAAAAGGTCACTCTCAAAAAGTTCTGAGGGAGCGCACAAATGTCCACCAGAGCTGTTGCCAGAGAAATTAATGTTAATTTATCTCCCATAAGACACCTCACAACCGCAGACCACGTTGTGAACAGAGTGCCCCAAGGTGGCAATGGGGTTAATGTATGCGTAGGCATAAGCTATGGACAACGAACACAATTGCATTTTATCGATGGCAATCTGAATGCTCAGAAATACAGTGATTAGATCCTGAGGCCCGTTGTCGTGGCATTCATCCGCCGCCATCACCTCGTACACAATTCATGGACGCTGAACATTTCCCAGTTCTTCCATGGCCTGCATACTCACCAGACATGTTACCCATTGAGCATGTTTGGGATGCTCTGGATTGACGTGTATGACAACGTGTTCCAGTTTCCGCCAATATCCAGCAACTTCGCACAGCCATTGAAGAGGAGTGAGACAACATTCCAAAGCCCACAATCAACAGCCTGATCATCTCTATGCGGAGGAGTGTTGCGCTGCATGAGGCAAATGGTGGTCACACCATATTCTGATTGGTTTTCTGATCCACCCCTTCCCTTTTTTTTAAGGTATCTGTGACCAACAGATTAATTTATTTCAATTGACTGATTTCCTTATATGAACGCAGTAAAATCTTTGAAATTGTTGCATGTTGCGTTTATGTTTTGTTCAGTATAATATTTGACTAAAACATAAGAATTTCTCAAACCTTGCTTACATTTGTATATGATCACGTGTCTCTCTATTATGTGTGGTAAAACGGGAACAGATCTCCAAAATGAACATGTTATTTTGTGGTGTTTTTAGTATTATGTCCCCAACCCCCGAAATATCTTGGGGGACCAAATAAAACCAGCGGGGGCCGCCATTTGGGGAAACCTGTCCTAAGGTAACGTCAATACGCTATGTAGGCCAAAAAGCAATGGTTCAGCTAACGTTGGCTGACGTTAGCATTCAGCTGAATGCAGTGGCTATTAGTAGCCTGTGAGGAGGATGCAGACATTTGGTTAGCTTGTTAGCTACCGAGCTCTGTGATGACTGACAATGTATGATAACATTACTGTACTTTCATATTCGTCTGAGAGGGGTAAACGTTCATTCTTGCTATGCTAATTTAGCTACTTCATGAAACAAATGTTGTTACTTAACGTTAGCTAGCTAGCTAGCTAGCTAGCAGTTGTGTCACTTTTCCTGTGTAATTGTCTTGCAGGTAAATGAATGAGTGTATGGACAAGAAAATGAACCTTTAAATATCTGCACATGCTTGCGAATTGTTGCATTATTTAAGATTGTAATATGGTTTAATTGCATTAATCAAGAGTGTAATATGGTAGATGAAAAGTTGCTTGCATAACGTTAGCTAGTTGAATAGTTTGCATGCTTACTGGCTACTGTGATATTTACAGTAAACTTGAGCTATAGGTAGGTAGAACGTCATGTCACGTCGCCAAGCCGCCAAACTCTCTCTTGGCATGTGATATACCATTGCTAATGTAAATAGAAAAAAGCTTATGTACATATTATATAAAACATATTTTTTTTGTTTCAACTCTTCAGCCTGAATAAGCCCTAAGATGGCACCTGGCCACTATGCCACTACTGCTAGTTTATACAGGGGGAGGGGCAGCTCTGTACTGAGTGAGTTTACATAGAAATCTTGAGACAGAGAGAGGAGACCGTTTGTTTGCATAGTTCCCCACTGTACTTAATGCTCTGCTCAGGAAGCGGTCAGGGTCTCTTGAAGGTTGTGATGCGTGAATGTTTGTATGTTGGTAAACATGTGTGTGTACATGTGTGTGTGTCCAGTACCTGATGCTCTGCTGCATGAAACGGTCAGGGTCACTGGCTGAGAATGTGGTGAGAGAGGTGCCAGCGGGGACGCCCTCCTCAAAGCGGATGGACTTGGGGTTAGTAGGGAAGTAGGGCGGTTCGTTGATGTCTACCACAGAGATGGTGACCCCAGATGTGGACTGGAGGGACGACTGGATCCCACTTGCCAGCGGGGCCTGGTTGTTGACCACCACCGTCAGCATGAAGGCCCTGTTCTGCTCAAAGTCCACCGGCTGGAGAGGAGGAGATAATTAGGTTACAGTTAGTCATCTCACTCCATCAAACGGTAAAAGCAATCACACATGAGAAATAGAGAAAAAGGAAGACAAATACAAAAAGAAGACATATCAATGATGAGGTAGCGAGAGAGAAGAGAGCGAGAGAGACGGATAAAAAGAGAATACTAGAAAGGGTCGTATAAACCGGAAGAAAGAAAGCAGGAAAGAAACAAACCCTGCACTATGGTGAGAAGAAATAGATACGGGAGAGAAATAACAAGAGAGGGATCAAACCCACGGTGCTATGTAACCCCCACCCATCCCCAGAACACTTCACATTCGCTTCCAGTTCCTCAGTCCCTCTATCCTCCACCTACAGACGTTAAACACAGACAGACAGACAGACAGACAGACAGACAGACAGACAGACAGACAGACAGACAGACAGACAGAGAGAGAGAGAGAGAGAGAGAGAGAGAGAGAGAGAGAGAGAGAGAGAGAGAGAGAGAGAGAGAGATAAGTCCTGGTGCTGAGCAGGGCTAGCTCCGCGATAGCTGGGATGAATTTGAACAGCGTTACCATTAAACTTAGAGGGACCTCTGTACCTCTACCTGTAGTTACCCTGCTAACACTGAGCGGGTTAGGCAGGACTTAAACTATTCATGGACTGGCTGCTGTAGTGGCTGACGCTCCCTGTTCAGTTCACGCGGGGTAAACTCCTCACTGTGTGTGTGTGTGTGTGTGTGTGTATATGTATGTGTGTGTGTGTCGGCTAGCTCCAGCCACCTACAAGGAAAATCTGCCCTGTGACCCTAAAACGGAGCGACAGCTCTGCGCTGGCTTAATGAAGACACAAACCCAGGTTCAAATATCCAGAAATACACAAACAAATATGTTGGGTGTTGCGTGACGCTCGGTCTGATTACAGTTAGCTATCCGGTTGATGATTAGCGCCTAGGGGCTGGTATCTGCTGGGTTTGATGGTGACAGTAATCATTTAGAACACATCTGTGTGTTGCATCGCCTTAGTGTTAGCAGCGAACGGACAGGACGGGCGGAGATATAAAAAGCATTCATAATCAAGCAGCCAGGGTGATGAGGGGATTGGATCTGACAGATGCCATGGTGGGGTATGTGTGTATGTGCACTAGTAATAAGAAGAGATGGCTGGTGTTGACGTGCCATGCCCTTCTGTCTATGTGTACGTGCCCTGCCCTATTGTGCGTGTCTGTGTGGAGTGAACCAGTGGTGCACTCGGAGCTCTTTGATCCATAGCCAGTGGTATTCAGTGCACAGGGAGGTCCGGCGTATCTGCAGGCTCACTAACACACACAGGGGAGGAGAGCAGAACGAGGGGGTTAAAGGTCAATAACCTGGCCTCCACCTCCTTCCTGTGATTCATCACTCACTACATCTCCCCCTCCACTTTTTACTCCATCCCTCTCGTTCCTCTTCTCCTTCCTGAATCTGCTCTTCATCCCCTCTCCTCCTAGCGCTTCCATTCCCCTGCTCCCCCTTCTCCTCACTTCGCTCCCCCTTCCTTCCTTCCTTCCTTCCTTCCTTCCTTCCTTCCTTCCTTCCTTCCTTCCTTCCTTCCTTCCTTCCTTCCTTCCTTCCTTCCTTCCTTCCTTCCTTCCTTCCTTCCCTGCCTCCCTCCTCCTAATATAATCTACCCTGCCTCCTCTCCTCATTGGCAACTCTCCCATCTACTCCTCACTTCCTCCTTCCCGCTCCTCTCCTTTCTTCTCTCTGGTGTGTAGTCACCCCTATCATTCCCTGTGTTCATCACAAGCTTCTTGAATTTACATATCCTAATGACTTATTAAAGTCAAAATAGTGTTTGTGTGTGTGCATACGGGCGCATGTGTGTGTGTATGTTTGTCTGTATGTGATTGTGGGGTGCCTCTGTTAAATCCAGGATTGCTTATTGGTGTTCTTATTGGTTCCCCAGAGAGTTCTCTACACGTGTGACATGTGCAGGTTAAAACCTCAGTCCTTGTTTACAGAGCAGCGATGGTCCCAGGTGGGCTGTCTCAGTAAACATGTGAGAGATGTCAGTGTGTTCTGCTGATGTGCCTCCACTAGCAGCCAGAGAGGCCTCCTCAGTAAACACATACCACAAGAATTCAAATGCGGCTCTGTGATGTTTCCCTGTTTCCCTGCTACCTATGCGTTCCAGGTTGTCTGATGTGAAACCGATTAGAGTTGGTAGCCATTCCGGCTCCGCTCCCCAGAGATACACAAAGCCTTCATTTTTACTTGTTGAGACTGTCTATTCCTTGCGCTGCTCCTGGCTCTTAATTTATGATTTCCTGATATCCTCCCTGGGGTCGCTACGGCAGCTTACGGCTGCCCACCCGCCTGCCTGCTCAATTCTACCTCAGGGAGCGAGTGGAGAGGAAAAGTATTCTACACTGAACAAAAATATAAAACGCAACATGCAAAAATGTCAATGATTTTACTGAGTTACAGTTCATATAAGAAAATAAATTCATTAGGCCCTAATCTATGGATTTTACATGACTGGGAATACAGATATGCATCTGTTGGTCACAGATACCTGGGGCGTGTATCAGAAAACCAGTCAGTATCTGGTGTGACCACCATTTGCCTCATGCAGCACGACATGCCTCTTCAATGGCTGTGATATTACACGTTATCATGCTGAAACATGAGGTGATGCCGATGGATGAAAGGCACGACAATGGGGTTCAGGATCTCGTCATGGTAAAATGCAATTGTGTTGGTTGATTGTAGCTTTTTCCTGCCCATACCATAACCCCACCGCCACCACGGGGCACTCTGTTCACAACGTTGACATCCGTAAAACACTCACCAACACGCCACATCTGCCCAGTACAGTTAAAACCGCGATTCATCCGTGAAGAGCAGACTTCTCCAGCGTGCCAGTGGCCATCGAAGGTGAGCATTTTCCCAATGAAGTCGGTTACGACGCCGAACTGCAGTCAGGTCAAGACCCTGGTGAGGACCACGAGCACACAGATGAGCTTCCCTGAGACGGTTTCTGACAGTTTGTGCAGAAATTCTTCGGTTCTCCAAACCCAGTTTCATCAGCTGTCCGGGTGGCTGGCCTCAAACTGTCCCGCAGGTGAAGAAGCCGGATGTGGAGGTCCTGGGCTGGTGTGGTTACACATGGTCTGAGGTTGTGAGGCCGGTTGGACGTACAGCCAAATTCTCTAAAACGACATTGGAGGCGGCTTATGGTAGCGTTCAATTCTCTGGTAACAGCTCTAGTGGACATTCTTCCAGTCAGCATGCCAATTAGACGCTCCATCAAAGACCGTCTGTGGCGTTGTGTGACAAAACTGCACATTTTAGAGTGGACTTTTATTGTCCCCAGCACAAGATGCACCTGTGTAATGATCATGCTGTTTACAGTTTTTTTCAATTGTTTACACTCAATTTTGAAAACCGGGTTCTTTTTTTCAAAATATAATCACAATTATCCAAACACCACACTCAATTTGCATAATTCCTAGATTGTTTGCAAAATGACACACTTCAGTCAAAACATACACACTTCAGTCAAAACATATACACATATTTGTGAAAATGCTATTAGTTTTCATTTAACCAACACAGTCCTCAATGATCAGACACTATTGCAGCCAGTTTCACACTGCTGTGATAAATAAAAAACACAATTGTAAAAAAACGAATTTTAGGAAATAGCATGTGCTAGATTTTTGTCCAGACATTGTTATGTAAGGGATAATTTAGATGAAAAAATGTACACAAATAGGCCTACTATAAACTTACCAAGCACTGCACAACACTGATGCTGCAGACTGAATATTTCAAGTATTTATTTCAATACTTACAGTATTTCTTACCATAATCAGTTACAGTAATCAACCAACAATGAAATCAATGAAACAAATAAAATCTGTAGACAAATAAAAATTACTGCATGAAGTACATACACTTTGACTCTGAAGAAAAACTACTGTAAAAGCAACAAGAATACTGTAACTATTCATCATCTCTCCGTCCATTCATCCACATCACAGGCTATGTCTTCATTGGCAAGGCACCGTTGGAAGAATCGCCTCGTGTGACGAATCCACCCCTGCACAGAAGCTGCTTCGATATGATCACAGGCCTGCTCCATGGCCTGAATGAGGGGCAAACGGTCATAGGGCCGCAGGTCATATACCTTCCACCGCCATGCTGAAAAAAACTCTTCTATTGGATTCAGGAAGGGGGGGTATGGGGGAAGGTATAAGACTTCAAATTCAGGGTGCTCATGGAACCAATTCTGGACCAGAGCAGCCCGATGGAATGAGACATTGTCCCAAACGACAATGTACCGCATCTGGTCCACTTGGTTTAATGCTGTGACAATCTCGTGCAATCTGTCAAGAAATGCAAGTATTAGATTTGCATTATAGGGTCCCAGATTTGCATGGTGGTGGAGGACCCCATTTTGTGTAATAGCAGCGCAAAGGGTGATGTTACCCCCTCGCTGCCCTGGCACATTGGTGATTGACCTGTGTCCAATTACATTTCTCTCTCTTCTTCTTGTTTTCGCAAGGTTAAATCCAGCCTCATCCACATATATAAATTCATGTTGAATTTCTGCAGCATCCATTTGCAAGACTCTCTGAAACACAGTAAAAGACAATAGGATGCTATTCAATATCTATTGCACAGTATTTTTTTGTGCCAGAACATTATGAGCAGTGCACAATACCACACCATAGTAAGATGAACAATACATACAGTGGGGCAAAAAAGTATTTAGTCAGCCACCAATTGTGCAAGTTCTCCAACTTAAAAAGATGAGAGAGGCCTGTAATTTTCATCATAGGTACACTTCAACTATGACAGACGAAATGAGAAAAAGAAATCCAGAAAATCACATTGTAGGATTTTTAATTTATCTATTTGCAAATTATGGTGGAAAATAAGTATTTGGTCAATAACAAAAGTTTATCTCAATACTTTGTTATATACCCTTTGTTGGCAATGACAGAGGTCAAACGTTTTCTGTAAGTCTTCACAAGGTTCACACACTGTTGCTGGTATTTTGGCCCATTCCTCCATGCAGATCTCCTCTAGAGCAGTGATGTTTTGGGGCTGTCGCTGGGCAACACGGACTTTCAACTCCCTCCAAAGATTTTCTATGGGGTTGAGATCTGGAGACTGGCTAGGCCACTCCAGGACCTTGAAATGCTTCTTAAGAAGCCACTCCTTCGTTGCCCGGGCGGTGTGTTTGGGATCATTGTCATGCTGAAAGACCCAGCCACGTTTCATCTTCAATGCCCTTGCTGATGGAAGGAGGTTTTCACTCAAAATCTCACGATACATGGCCCCATTCATTCTTTCCTTTACATGGATCAGTCGTCCTGGTCCCTTTGCAGAAAAACAGCCCCAAAGCATGATGTTTCCACCCCCATGCTTCACAGTAGGTATGGTGTTCTTTGGATGCAACTCAGCATTCTTTGTCCTCCAAACACGACGAGTTGAGTTTTTACCAAAAAGTTATATTTTGGTTTCATCTGACCATATGACATTCTCCCAATCCTCATCTGAATCATCCAAATGCTCTCTAGCAAACTTCAGACGGGCCTGAACATGTACTGGCTTAAGCAGGGGGACACGTCTGGCACTGCAGGATTTGAGTCCCTGGCGGCGTAGTGTGTTACTGATGGTAGGCTTTGTTACTTTGGTCCCAGCTCTCTGCAGGTCATTCACTAGGTCCCCCCATGTGGTTCTGGGATTTTTGCTCACCGTTCTTGTGATCATTTTGACCCCACGGGGTGAGATCTTGCGTGGAGCCCCAGATCGAGGAAGATTATCAGTGGTCTTGTATGTCTTCCATTTCCTAATAATTGCTCCCACAGTTGATTTCTTCAAACCAAGCTGCTTACCGATTGCAGATTCAGTCTTCCCAACCTGGTGCAGGTCTACAATTTTGTTTCTGGTGTCCTTTGACAGCTCTTTGGTCTTGGCCATAGTGGAGTTTGGAGTGTGACTGTTTGAGGTTGTGGACAGGTGTCTTTTATACTGATAACAAGTTCAAACAGGTGTCATTAATACAGGTAACGAGTGGAGGACAGAGGAGCCTCTTAAAGAAGAAGTTACAGGTCTGTGAGAGCCAGAAATCTTGCTTGTTTGTATGTGACCAAATACTTATTTTCCACCATAATTTGCAAATAAATTCATTAAAAATCCTACAATGTGATTTTCTGGATTTTTTTTCCTCATTTTGTCTGTCATAGTTGAAGTGTACCTATGATGAAAATTACAGGCCTCTCTCATCTTCTTAAGTGAGAGAACTTGCACAATTAGTGGCTGACTAAATACTTTTTTGCCCCACTGTACCTCCACATACTCATTGCGCAGATGTTTCGCTCTCTCTGAATTTCTGTCAAATGGTACCCGATACAGTTGCTTCATGTATATTTGATTTTTCTTGAGGATTCGACCTAATGTTGACAGAGAGACTCATTGGATGTTATTGAAAATATGGTAATCATTGATGATATTGGCTTGGATTTCTCGCAGCCTGATACAATTATTGGTCAAAACCATGTTCACAATGGCGGCCTCTTGTGCATGAGTGAACATAGGGCCCCTTCCACCTTGGTGTCCTCAACCCTCAATCCTATGTAAAACAAATATATAAAAAAATACACATGCAGCCTACTGTCAAATGTCACAGTAAACAATATTGATGATAAGTACAGCAAGCTTCAGTTTCAATGTACTGTGTGGTTAGCTTACCTGTTTTCTCGATGAAATGTCCGAATTACTGACGCAACAGTATTTCTGCTGAGATTTGGTTGAACTCTTTGTCCAGCTTCCATCAGTGTCAGTCCATGGTTGATAACATGGTCAATAAGTGTTGCACGGATTTCTTGAGTCAAATTTGGTCCTCGTCTTCTTTGTTCAGGTTCTATCAACTCTTCAAGTCCTTCTCTACCTCTTCCTCTACCTAGGCCTCTTCCTCTATCTCCTTCTTCTCCTCTTCCTCTACCTGGGCCTCCTCCTCTACCTCCTTCTCCTCTTCCTCTACCTCCTTCTCCTCTTCCTCTACCTAGGCCTCTTCCTCTACCTCCTTCTCCTCTTCCTCTACCTCCTTCTCCTCTTCCTCTTTGATATGCCACACCTGGCAGGATGATGGATTACTAAAAAGGATGTAAACACATTTGTACACTAACTTTGAGAGAAATACACTTTTTTGTGCATATGGAACATTTCTGAGATCTTTAATTCCAGCTCATAAAACATGGGACCAACACTTATTCCGTTTATATTTGTGTTCAGTGTAAAATCCAGTCATCTAGAGATTATGAAGAGAAGCAAAACGCCAGTGCTTGAGGTGCTGCGAGAAATATAGAGGTGTTAATGCCATTCCTCAAAATGTTATTGTAGAGTCACACAGACAAACAAAGGAGCAGAAAGAGGAATACAACTGGCTCTGCAGGGGCAGCTCATCAATAAACTAGTCAAATATACACGCTGTATACAGTATACCAGTACAGGCACGCACACACACAAAAACTCACACTCACACACAAACCTGTTCCTAAAACGGTAAACAGATAGGATTACAAGACACGGCTGTGTTGTTGAATCCATCCAACTCAGTAGCTAGAACATTATAACACACTGCAATTGTAATTGAGAAATGAATATCTAATTTGTTGCAATGGTCTTTGTTGCAATGGCCATTATATATGTGTGTGTGTGTATGTGTGTGTGTGTCTGTGCATGTGTGTGTTCACAGTGTGTGTGTGTGTGTGTGTGTGTGTGTGTGTGTGTGTGTGTGTGTGTGTGTGTGTGTGTGTGTGTGTGTGTGTGTGTGTGTGCGTACATACGCGCCCATGTGCTTGTGAAGGACCTACCCTATCCCTCATTTAGACTTAGCTAGGGGGTTTCAAAGTCAAAGCTCCCATTGTGTTGTGTCCTTAGCTGCCCCCCCAGCCTACAGCTAGTGTACAGCCTGGGGCGGACACACACTGACTTATAGATCTGACACGCAACACACAGATTAATGGGATAACACTGTATGTGCTACATCGACCTCACAAGGACATGTCATATGGTTAATAAAATAAAATATCACACGATATAGGCCTGACAACAACAGTCCTCACTCAACCTTGACCTCTCTGTAGGCTTGGTGAAGATGTGTGTTTTTACAATGGATATGATAAGTAGGTCTAGGTGAGACCTGGAGAATAGAGTTTCACTAGATTTCATAGTTGCTGATTGACTTGGAATTCTTCACTGTTTTAGCACTACCTGCCCATTCAATATCAAATGTTTTTTCGAGCAAAGGTCAAACACAATTGGGTGCTTTTTTTTCGGTAACTTTCCTACGTGTAAATCTCTGTGGAACAGCTTCGAACCAATCTGCTATAGACCAAACTCCATGACATGTTTGGTCTGAGAGCATGTACCATTGTTTTGACTGCTCACAGGGCCTTACCTTCACTACGGTAACCATGCCGTCGTTGGTGTGTTGGTCGGTGATGATGGTGAAGTGACCTATTGGGTCTCCGCTAATGATCCTGTACACAGCATTCCAGTTGGGCGAGTGTGGCTGGTCCCGGTCAATCACGGTCAGGTTGGCAACCACAACATTCACCCGGTTCTCTGGGACCTCCCCTGAAAACTGGGAGGGGTAAGAAAGAGGGAGAGAGAGATGAGAGGAGTTAGCGGAATTCTTCTCCTCCTCCTTCTTTGTGTAAGTAGGCAGTCAAATGGCTTAATTATCTCGTTACACTCCACAAACACTACTCCGGTGCATTAGGTGCATTACGCAAGCTAAACACCCATACTGTCCTCTGCCTCCACAGTTTGAAATTTTTTCTTATTGCCCTCCCCATCTTTCTGTTCTTCTGAGAGACTGATGGAGGGAGAGAGGGAGCGAGGGATGGAGCGAGAGAAAAGGCCTGCTTTTGGGAGGGCTTAAGCAGCAGTGGGCATGTGTTTGTGTGTCTCTGAGTGGGTTTTAGATGTCCTGCAGAAACACATGTGTTTTGTCCTGATAAGGCCATACAGCAGTGGAGTCAGTCTGTCTGTTATGGTTGGGAACTGATCACAGCTTAACAGTCTCTCACGTAGGGTTCCCCAACTGGCGGCCCGCGGGACGAATTTGGCCCGCGGGTGATTTTATTATTTTAATTGCTGGATATAAAAGACCGTAAAAACACCAGCAAATCATCTCCAAGTGATTTACATTTTCGGAAAGTAGAGAGATATACTGTAGATATAGAGAGATATACTGTATGTGATAGTATACAAAAGTAAATAAAGTTTGAAAATATTATGTTTTAGTCAAATATTATATCTGTTTGTACTTCTTGCAGTCAATTTGCAGTCTATAAATTAGTTGTAATTATGTTCCGTCCCCAACCATCCGCTCAAGAAAAAATTGACCCGTGGCTGAATCTAGCTGATGATCCCTGCCCTACAGGCTCAGGAGACCTTCTCTGTCTGCATAGACTATACACAATAACATTAGCCCCCCACCGAGACACGCTGAGACACACTGTGACCCAGCACACAAACACAGTGAGATTAGGAAGCTCTAGCAAGACGGTCGTCTAGAGAACCAATGACATTCTTCAGGAAAAAGAGGGTTCCGGGGTGGTCCTGTTCGTCTGCTGGGATTGGATAAAGAGGCAGAGTGTGAATGTGTATCTGTGTGTGTGTGTGTGTGTGTGTATACACTCTTCACGAAGTCTGTTTTGATGTTGTTGTCAGCGAGGCCAGGGTATTCTCCATGCTGATTTGAGGAACGTTTTTTCTGTAATAGGGACATTTAGGGACATATAGTGACCATATATAACCACACTCATAAACTCAAAGGCTGCTATGGAATCTACAGAACAAAGGTCGCCCCTGGAAAAAACAGGTTGAATCAACTTTGTTTCCACGTAATTTCAACAAAATAATTTGTTGAATCAATGTGGAAAGTCATCAATGTAAAGGGAATTTCACTGTCCAATTTCACTGTGATTTTTGGGGGGGGGGGATTTCAAGTTGAATTCATGTTAGTTGAGAACTCAACCAAATGTAAATAAAAACAGACGCTGAACTGACGTCTGTGCCAGTGGGTCTGTGCATAGAGTGGTGTCATTATAAGGTGTTCCAGGCCACAGTGAATAACAGAAAGAACAGTAGAATAATGACACAGTCAAAGCAATAGTGCACGTAGACTGTCTTCATCCTGCCGTCACATTCTTGGCAGTGTGGAGGAGGAGGCAGAGGGGGAGGCAGAGCATGAGGGAGGGGGAGGCAGATAAGAGGAGAGAGGGGATGGTAGGGGGAAAGGGGAGAGGGGCAGACGGGGGTGGCAGAGAGCTTCAACATGGAGCCCAGGTGATGTCAGGATGAGAGAGGAGAAAAGGATCCAGGCCAAGCTAGTGTTTCCTACTGGCTGGGATTATTCCTCACTACTGAGCACGGGGTACACACACACACACATCTACTTTTTTTCTTAAACTCACAGGCAAAAGTACAAACCAAAACACACACACACACACACATCCTCTCTCACACACAAAGATAATCACATAAACAGATGAACACATCCACTTTGAAAAACATAAACACCCCACCCACTGCCTGCCTGCCTTTCCGCCTTGAAAAATAGGTCAGCCTCTGATAGGCCTGATGAAATATTAATCTGTAACATTAAAGAGAAATTCTCCAAACTTTCTATTTCTGGGATGCTTTGATAGATTTATTGGGTTTACTGCAAACACTAAATATTTGCTTAATGGCCTTCATTGTTGACAAAATGGCTTTTATGTAGCCCACTGGTGAACTGGATGATTTATAGAGGGAGCTTGTAAAAAGTGCTCCGCTCATTGTGAATCCAAGATCTCCACTTTACAAAATAACAAGGGTGATCATCATCAATATCCGCCACAGCATTTTTTTAGCTAACCCCCATTTGTGCTGGGTGATTGAAATGCACTTCAACACAACAAAAATACAGTGGATGAGACTCCATCCGTTACAAACTACTATCATCAATCGGCTACCGCAACTGTAGAATCCTGATATAGTAAAAAAAAGGGGTCTGATTTGCAGTGGTCCTGACTGTGTGTGTTCTGCTTATGGATATGGAAAAGCTAGAATAGTACATCATAGATACCACAACAGATCCAATTCTGGAATATTTGTAGAATGTGCATTGATGCTCAGTGGAGTAAGTGGTGAAATTACTGTTTAGAAGGAACATTTCTGCCATAAAAATGTTTGCCAGGTTTCATTTGTCTCCTCACTCTCTTCTCCTTCAACCCACCACCTTCTATCGTTTATTTTTCTCCTCCACCCTATCCCCATCTACTTGCTCCCGGCCTTGCAGCCCACAACCTTCTCCTCTCCTCCCTCTCCTCCCTCTCCATCCCTCTCTCTGTGCTTGCCCCTGCCGTGTGGCTGTGGAGCAACATATCACTGATGAGCTCTACGTCGGACACATGCTTAGTGAATCTGCTAACTCATCATCATAAGGATCTTATTGGCCCCCAGGGTGCATGCTAATGCTAACTCCCATGATAACGTCCACCGTGGAAATGATACTGCTGCTGTATTAAGCTCCCCAAAACACCCACCTACTCACAACGGGAGAAGCTGCAGATAGGAAAACACACATGCTGACAAGACTTTCCACATAACCTCGAAACACAATGTACAGTCGGACATACACATATTATACGTGACGCATCATAATAAATTGTCTTCGCTGATGTCTTCCTTCCTCTCGTTTCTGTCTCGCACCTTTCCTATATCCCGGTCTTCCCCGCTCTCATCGTTTGTTCCTCCCTCCCCTTTTTCCTCACCTCTCAGCTCTCTCCTAATGACTGTGCCATGAGGCGCTCCACCTGCGTAAGCTGTTTCCTTTTGCACTGGAGCTCCGATAAACAGCTGAATTAATCATCTCAGATCGCTTGAAGGCTCAGCGTGCCTTAATGACTGACACAGGGTTAATGAAATACACATACACATACATGCATGAATACACCTGCTCAAGGGCCTGTCCCAAAATGTAACAACAATTATGTCGATAACATAGCTAGTTTGTCACTGGTATGGGCTAGTAAATATCCTACACCTAGCCAGTTAGACAGTGATCGCCACAAGCTAAAACCCGGGGAGAAAGGAGGAGAGAATTCACTTCCTATTTCATCTGCTGCTGGCTTGCTAATGTTCACTCAAATTCATTTTTTCCAAATGTAATTGATTAAATTCGATTTTTATTCTATAAAGATTGTAATTGTGTCAATATGCTGTGAATATAGTAACACATCTTACCATGTACAGACAATCATACAGTCATAGAAATTAAGATCTTGCGTTCTTGTCAAGATCCGTGTGTAGCTGGTGCAAAAATAGTCAGGCGCAGGAGAACAGGACTGAGTGAGCAAAAACACTTTACACAAATAACCAACATTCAAAAACGGAACCAGCTTCCGGCAGGGCAGGCGGAGGGGCAGGTTTCGGGTCGAGAGCCAGACCCTGTCCCCCCGGTGCGAACACCGGGGCCTCACTGCGGTGACGGTCCGCGCTGGTCTTTTGGTGCAGCGCGGCCTGCTGGAGGTGACCATGGGCGGCTTCCCAGGTCTCCTCCGCGCGCCTGAACCAATCGACTACCGCAAGAGCCTCGGTCTGACTCTGATGCCACGGTGCCAGAACCGGCTGGTACCCCAAAACACACTGAAAAGGGGAAAGGTTAGTGGAGGAGTGGCGGAGCGAGTTCTGCGCCATCTCTGCCCAGGGCACGAATGCTGCCCACTCCCCCCCGGCCGGTCCTGGCAATAGGACCGCAGAAACCTGCCCACATCCTGGTTCACTCTTTCCACCTGCCCATTACTCTCGGGGTGGAAACCCGAGGTAAGGCTGATCGAGACCCCCAGACGTTCCATAAACGCCCCCAGACGCACCCCGTAGTGCCGGAAGACGTGAGTAAACAGGGCCTCCGCAGTTTGTAGGGCCGTAGGAAGACCGGACATGGGGATGAGACGACAGGACTTAGAGAAACGATCCACAATGACCAGGATCGTGGTGTTACCCTGTGAGGGAGGATGATCCGTAAGAAAATCTACCGACGGGTGTGACCAAGGCCGTTGTGGAACGGGTAAGGGATGTAGCTTACCTCTGGGCAGGTGTCTAGGAGCCTTACACTGAGCGCACACCGAGCAGGAGGAAACATAAACCCTCACATCCCGAGCCAGGGTGGGCCACCAGTACTTCCCTGTCAGACAGCGCACCGTCCGCCCGAACCCTGGATGACCAGAGGAGGGTGATGTGTGGGCCCAATAGATCAACCGGTCACAGACAACAGACGGAACGTACCGACGCCCGACGGGACACTGAGGTGGAGCGGGCTCTGTACGCAACGCCTGTTCAATGTCCAGCTCCCACACGACCGGTGCTACCAGGCAGGAAGCCGGGATAATGGGAGTCTGATCCATGGGCCGCTCCTCTGTGTCATACATCCGGGACAGTGAGTCTGCCTTTACATTCCGGGAACCTGGTCTGTAAGACAGGGTAAACACAAAACGGGTAAAGAACATGGCCCACCTTGCCTGATGAGGATTCAGTCTCCAAGCTGCCCGGATGTACTCCAGGTTGCAGTGGTCAGTCCAGATGAGGAAAGGGTGTTTAGCCCCCTCAAGCCAATGTCTCCACGCCTTCAAAGCCTTAACCCCAGCCAACAACTCCCGGTCCCCCACATCATAGTTCCGCTCCGCCGGGCTGAGCTTCTTCGAGAAGAAAGCACAGGGGCGGAGCTTCAGTGGCGTGCGAGAGAGAGAAAGAACGGCTCCAATCCCAGCCTAGGACTCGTCCACCTCCACTATGAATGCCAAAGAGGGATCCGGATGGGCCAGCACGGGAGCCGAGGTATACAGAGCTTTTAGTTGCCCAAAAGCCCTGTCCGCCTCAACCGACCACTGCAGACATACAGGACCCCCCTTCAGCAGTGAGTTAATGGGAGCATCCACATGGCCAAAACCCTGGATAAATCTCCGGTAGTAATTGGCAAACCCTAAAAATTGCTGCACCTCCTTTACCGTGGTGGGAGTTGGCCAACTACGCACGGCTGCAATGCGATCACTCTCCATCTCCCCCCCTGATGTGGAAATGCGATACCCTAGGAAGGAGACGGCCTGCTGAAAGAACAGGCATTTCTCAGCTTTGACGTACAGGTCATGCTCCAACAGTCGTCCAAGTAATTTGCGCACCAAGGACACATGCTCGGCGCGTGTAGCAGAGAATATCAGAATGTCATCGATATACACTACTACACCCTGCCCGTGCAGGTCCCTGAAAATCTCGTCTACAAAGGATTGGAAGACTGATGGAGCATTCATCAACCCATACAGCATGACGAGGTATTCATAATGACCCGAGGTGGTACTAAACGCTGTTTTCCACTCGTCTCCCTCCCGGATACGCACCAGGTTGTACACACTCCTGAGACCCAGTTTAGTGAAGAAGCGCGCCCCGTGCATTGACTCAATCGCTGTGGCGATAAGAGGTAGCGGGTAGCTGTACCTCACCGTGATTTGATTGAGACCTTATAGTCAGTGCACGGGCGCAGACCAAAAAAGAAACTCGAGGAGGCAGGTGAAGTGGAGGACCGAATGTACCCCTGCTCCAGGGATTCAAAGACATGTGTTTCCAAAACGGTGTCTTCTCTTGCGACAGGGGATACACGTGACTCCTGGGAAGTGCAGCGTCTACCAGGAGATTTATCGCACAATCACCCTGTCGATGGGGTGGTAATTGAGTCACCTTCCTTTTACAGAAGGCGAGAGCCAAACCGGGCATATTCTGGGGGGATGTTCACGGTGGAGACCTGGTCTGGACTTTCCACCGTGGTAGCACCAACGGAAACTCCTACACACCTCCCAGAGCGCTCCTCGTCCCCTGCCTCAATTAAAAAGTCGTTCCCCCGCCGCTCTACCTTCGGGCGGATGGTCAAAGACGGCCCGGAAGCGACGGGTGAACTCCTCAAAGTGGTCCAACACTGCGTCTTCCTCTCCCCACACGGCGTTGGCCCACTCCAGAGCTCTCCCCGAGAGGCAGGAGACGAGGGCGGAGACTCTCTCCCTTCCTGAGGGAGCTGGGTGAACAGTAGCCAGGTATAGGTCCAGTTGTAAGAGGAACCCCTGGCACTGTTCGGCCGTCCCATCATACTCCCTGGGAAGGGAGAGACGCATCCCACTGGAGTTGGATCCGGAAGGGATGGGTAGAGGTAACCCCGGTTGCGTTGGTCGAGGCGCTGGAGAGACTTCCTGTCTCTCCCAGCGGTCCATGTTCTGGACAACGCGATCCATAATGGCACCGAGATGATGTAATATAGCCGAGTGTTCCTGGACGCGTTCCTCGACTCCTCTGACCGGGGTACCTGCTCCTGCTGACTCCATGGCGGGTGATTGATTCTGTCAAGATCCGTGTGTAGCTGGTGCAACAATAGTCAGGCGCAGGAGAACAGGACTGAGTGAGCAAAAACACTTTACTCAAATAACCAACATTCAAAAACGCTAACCGCGTAATACATAAACTCATTGCCAAACGCAAACAAGCGAGGCAGAATGAAATAAAGCACCAGCCGGCACGACAACGGCTGAACAATAAACAATTAATCACAAGGACATGGAGGAAACCAGAGGGTTAAATACACAACAGATAATGATGGGGAATGCAAACCAGGTGTGTGAAAAACAAGACAAGACAAATGGAAAATGAAAAGTAGATTGGTGATGATTAGAAGACCGGTGACGTTGACCGACGAATGCCGCCTGAACGAGGAGGGGAACCAACTTCAGTCAAAGTTGTGACAGTTCTTTGTAGTTTTTATGTGCGGGGAGCATCAATTGTACAATTGATGTACAAAATACTTTTCTAAGTTAGAAACCATATACGGTACCAGTCAAAAGTTTGGACAAACCTGTACTCATTCAAGGGTTTTGCTTTATTTTTACTCTTTTCTACATTTTAGAATAATAGTGAAGACATCAACACTATGAAATAACACATATGGAATCATGCAGTAACCAAAAAAGTGTTAAACAAATCAAAATATATTTTATATTTGACATTCTTCAAAGAAGCCACCCTTTGCCTTGATGACAGCTTTGCACAGTCTTGGCATTCTCTCAACCAGGTAGTCACCTGGAATGCATTTCAATTAACAGGTGTGCCTTTTTAAAAGTTAACTTGTGGAATTCCTTTCCTTCGTATTAATGTGTTTGAGCCATTCAGTTGTGTTGTGAAGGTAGGGGTGGTATACAGAAGATAGCCCTATTTGGTAAAAGACCAAGTCCATATTATGGCAAAAACAGCTCAAATAAGGAAAGAGAAATGAGAGTCCATCATTACTTTAAGACATGAAGGTCAGTCGATTTGGAAAATCTCAAGAACTTTGAAAGTTTCTTCAAGTGCAGTCGCAAAAACCATTAAGAGCCATCATGTCTCTCATGAGGACCTCCACAGGAAAGGAAGACCCAGAGTTACCTATGCTGCAGAGGATAAGTTCATTAGATTTAACTGCACCTCAGATTGCAGCCCAAATAAATGCTACAAAGTTCAAGTAACAGACACATCTCAACATCAACTGTTCAGAGGAGACTGCGTGAATCAGGCCTTCATGGTCGAATTGCTGCAAAGAAACCACTACTAAAGGACACCAATAAAAATATACTTTTTTGGGACAAGAAACATGAGCAATGGATATGAGACTGATGGAAATCTGTCCTTTGGTCTGAAGAGTAAAAATTTTAGATTTTTGGTTCCAACCACCGTGTCTTTGTGAGACGCAGATTAGGAGAACGGATGTTCTCCGCATGTGTGGTTCCCACTGTGAAACATGGAGGAGGAGGTGTGATGATGTGGGGGTGCTTTGCTGGTAACACTGTCTGTAATTTATTTAGAATTCAAGGCAAACTTATCCAGCATGGCTACCACAGCATTCTGCAGCGATACGCTAAGTGGCTTGCACTTAGTGGCTTGCACTTAGTGGGACTATCATTTGTTTTTAACAGGACAATGACCCAACACACCTCCAGGCTGTTTAAGGGCTATTTGACCAAGAAGGAGAATGATGGAGTGCTGCATCAGATGACCTGGCCTCCACAATGTGGGAACTCCTGGTTGAGAGAATGCCAAGACTGTGCAAAGCTGTCATCAAGGCAAAGGGTGGCTACTTTGAAGAATCTGAAATTTCTAATATATTTTGATTTGTTTAACACGTTTTTGGTTACTACATGATTCCATATGTGTTATTTTATAGTTTTGATGTCTTCACTATTATTCTAGAAAATAGTTAAAATAAAGAAAAACCCTTGAATGAGTAGGTGTCTCCAAACTTGTGACTGGTAATGTATATTAGTTAATATACAGCACCAACTACATAAATATATGATAAGGTCCATTTTCTGCTACCTGGACTTTAAATGTGATTCATCAAAATATATATGATAGGAGCAAAACCCAGGTAAAAAGTTAAAGGAAAAACTTCCTCCGTCTTCTGAAACCTAACACTGGGATATATTGTTTTATTTTTCAGCGAGACAATTACACACATTTTTATGCCAAAGACACACCAGAATGGCTTTTCATGAGATGTTGAGTGTTCCTGAGTGGTCTCAGCACTTCCTCAATGATTCCTTAACACATTTACTGAACTTGAGCAATTTTGACAAAACCAATGGACATATATTGCCCTAAGAGTTGGTAGAATATTATTCAAAACGCTTCACAGCTGCAATGGCTGCCAAACGTGCTTCCATCAAGTATCAACTCAGGGGTGTGAAGACATACAATCAAGACATCGTTCCCTTTGAAAATGTGGAGTAGGTTGTACAGATCTATAGGAAAAAAACTCTAATATAATCCCTTTTAGATTTAGTTTTAAGGAAGAAAAATGTGAAGACTCACTAGCCACTGCATCTTTGCTTACAATCACAACACAAGTACCTGCTTAATTGCTTGCACAGAACTTTGTGTCTAGCACCGTGCTGTAGAAATCACAGCCCCTTCCTTGCTGTTTACTCTCAGCCATCCCTCCCTTATACTTTTAGCCATCCTACCCATTCCAGCCATTCGGATAACAAATCAGTCTGAGTTTTCTAATTTCCCAACTATCAGGAATACTGCTTCTACTCACTGCCTCCCCTCATCTCATCCCTCCTCTCCCCTATCTGCAACCCTCCACACATTTACTATGTCTGGCAGCATAGTGCCTCCAGGGTACAACTGTGTGTGTCCTGTGTGGCTCAGTTGGTAGAGCATGGTACTCGCAACGCCAGGGTTGTTGGTTCAAATCCCACAGGGGACCACTACTGTAAGTTGCTCTGGATAAGAGCATCTGCTAAATGACTAAAACTTGTGTCTGCCCTTGTGGACAGCAGGCTTGTTCAAGAGGTACTCATCACTGCTGGGGGAACTACTGTATAACAATCAACATTCCCTGGAAGACCAGAGGATGTATGGATACATTTGCAGTAATGTATGCTAGTCTAGATGATCTCCATAATGTCTGGTTACACACATCATTATTTGATTTGGTTGACTCCAGGAATGACTTTTTTTCATATACGGTAATGATCATTACCATTATCACCACTATAATCATCATTAAGTCTGCTTGCTGTTGTTTTCTGGGTGATTAAAGTTGAAGATTAGATGTTTATTTCACGCAGGTCAGGTGTGTGTGCTGTCTCTGAGATGATGCCAGGGCTGTGTTTCACCCCTTCCCCTCTCACCTCATATCTTTCATCTTCTACCCTTCTCCCTGTCTTCCAGTCCTCAATCTCCCATACCTTACCCCATCTTCCCCCTCCCCTCTCCCTCTTCCTCTCCTCTCCCCTCTCTACTAGGTCTGTGGCCGTCATGACATTTTGTTTGCCGGTTATTGTAATGCAAACTTCTTACTGTATTTTTTCTGGCTTTGCGGCATGCTGTAGGCTTGTTTATTATTCAAGATATGCTTATAAGTCCTGTTTCATTATTTATATTATATGATTTTACAGTAAGAAGAATATAATTGAACTTAGCTGAATAAAATAAAAATGATATTTTTCCCATTCCAGGCGAGTGCACATATGAAAGATACAGTTGAAGTCTGAAGTTTACATACACCTTAGCCAAATACATTTAAACTCAGTTTTTCACAATTCCTGACATTTTATCCTAGTAAATATTCCCTGTCTTAGGTCAGTTAGGATCACCACTTTATTTTAAGAATGTGAAATGTCAGAATAATAGTAGAGAGAATTCCCAGTGGGTCAGAAGTTTACATACACTCAATGAGTATTTGGTAGCATTGCCTTTAAATTGTTTAACTTGGGTCAAACGTCTTCCACAAGCTTCCCACAATAAGTTGGGTGAATTTTGGCCCATTCCTCCTGACAGAGCTGGTGTAACTGAGTCAGGTTTGTAGGCCTCCTTGCCCGCACATTTTCAATAGGATTGAGGTCAGGGCTTTGTGATGACCACTCCAATACCTTGACTTTGTTGTCCTTAAGCCATTTTGCCACAACTTTGGAAATATGCTTGGGGTCATTGTCCATTTGGAAGACCCATTTGCGACCAAGCTTTAACTTCCTGACTGATGTCTTGAGATGTTGCATCAATATATCCACATCATTTTCCAGGCTCATGACGCCATCTATTTTGTGAAGTGCACCAGTCCCTCCTGCAGCAAAGCACCCCCACAACATGATGCTGCCACCCCCGTGCTTCACGGTTGGGATGGTGTTCTTCGGCTTGCAAGTCTCCCCCTTTTTCCTCCAAACATAACGATGGTCATTATGGCTAAACAGTTCTATTTTTGTTTCATCAGACCAAGAGGACATTTCTCCAAAAAGTATGATCTTTGTCCCCATGTGCAGTTGCAAACCATAGTATGGCTTTTATATGGTGGTTATGCAGCAGTGGCTTCTTCCTTGCTGAGCAGCCTTTCAGGTTATGTCGATATAGGACTTGTTTTACTGTGGATATAGATACTTTTGTACCCGTTTCCTCCAGCATTTTCACAAGGTCCTTTGCTGTTGTTCTGGGATTGATTTGCACTTTTCGCACCAAAGTACGCTCATCTCTAGGAGACAGAACGTGTCTCCTTCCTGAGCAGTATGACAGCTGCGTGGTCCCATGGTGCTTATACTTGCGTACTATTGTTTGTACAGATGAACGTGGTACCTTCAGGCGTTTGGAAATTGTTCCCAAGGATGAACCAGACTTGTGGAGGTCTACCATTATTTTCTGAGGTCTTGGCTGATTACTTTTGATTTTCCCATGATGTCAAGCAAAGAGGCACTGCGTTTGAAGGTAGGCCTTGAAATACATCCACAGGTACACCTCCAATTGACTCAAATGATGTCAATTAGCCTATCAGAAGCTTCTAAAGCCATGACATCATTTTCTGGAATTTTCCAAGCTGTTTAAAGGCATTCAACTTGTATGTATGTTGTGTATGTATACTTCTGACCCACTGGAATTGTGATACTGTGAATTATAAGTGAAATAATCTGTCTGTAAACAATTGTTGGAAAAATGACTTGTGTCATGCACAAAGTAGATGTCCTAACAGACTTGCCAAAACTATAGTTTGTTAACAAGAAATGTGTGGAGTGGTTGAAAAATTAGTTTTAATGACTCCAACCTAAGTGTATGTAATCTTCCGACTTCAACTGCATGTTGAGCGTAAAAGTAATCATTTGAAACAGGTCCTATTGGCTATGAGTTACTTGGCAACTTTAGTTGTGAATAATATAAACCTTAGAATGTTTTAGAAATCAAAACATATATGGGCTGCATGGTGTGACTATAGGCTATTGACGATTAGAGAAAGTAGAAAAAAAAATCTTGCGCTCTGTTCCTTACCTCAGGCTGCACAGCTGTTCTCTCTTCAAGTGATACTATTTTCACCCATCAGACTATTCTCAAATTAATATTGTCTTTACTAATATGTCAAACTAGTTTTGATTTAGAATGGCCCATTATCAAATGGGCAGGAACAGGGGCAGGGGAAAGAAATACGTGTCATCCGCCTATGCACTTTCCCACCTCTTCTTTTGGGTAGGCTACTCCGGTTATTTAACTCCTTGCATCAACTGTTAAAGGAGTATGCAGCCTCTCGCTGCTCGACAGGTGATATTCCACCCAAACTCTGAATGCCATGAGCTCACCAACCCTGTTCTTTCAGCTACCAAGTGCTTAATTCGGGAAACCATGTGAAATCTGTTCGGGACTACCGAAAGTAACATGTTTCATTAAACTGTTGACAGCTCCTCTCTCTGCATGCTTGATAAGGTAATGAAGGAGAGATGTGAGGAGAAGGAAACGCACGGTGGTGAGATATTCTATAGCTAACGGTAGCCTAATGTGAAAAAAAAGATATATATATATTACTAGGCTATTCAAAATCAAATACAAATTCACTATAATTTTAGGCGAACTCTGTAAGCCGCCCTGCACAAGCAATGAACCAATAGCATTGCCCAGGCCTCTCCCGGACTCACGAATAGAAACTTTAGAGTGTAACATAAGGTAACTAGTCCATCCAGTATGCATAATAATACAGTCCACACTCAAAGGCGATTACCATAATTTGTTTAATTTTGGAATATAGGCTAGACCAATTAAAGACATCTTAAATCATTAAAAACAAATTATGCGGTGCGTAATATGCGGTAGGCTATGTATTGTAGAACGAACAGCACAATCATTATTTTAATTCAAAACAAAATTTCGGGCTAGTACAGGCATATATAGGCCTATGCATATGTATAAGCTCTAATATGCATATGAGTGTTTTGAGTTGATCATCACCTTAGAAAGCGCTGTCCATTTCGTTGTTAGGCTTTGAAACAACATTCACAATCACCATGTTTTCCACTCAGTTTCAACCTGTTATTAACTTCTTTCTTCAAATTGATCAATCACAGTGTTTCTTCAAATTGATCAATCACAGTGAGGTGAGTTGTAAAATCACAATACTGCTTTAAATGCAATGATGTCAGAATGGTTAGAAGGACAATTGAGCCTTAGCGAGTTGGATACTACGCATGTCCTGAGTGCACAAGAAGAGATTACCGTGACGGTCACGTGGAATTTTACTGCGGTCATGACCCATGACTGCTGGTGTGATGGCGATATGGTCACCGCAACAGCCCTACTCTCTACTCACGGTTCTGGAGGTGAGCTCCGGTGGGTTGTCGTTGATGTCTGTGACAGAGATGATGGCGGTGGCCGTGTTGGACAGGCCAAAGTTTAGGTTTCCCTCCATGTCCGTGGCCTGGACTATGATGCTGTACTGGGACACTTTCTACAGGACAATCACACAGAGAGAAGAGAGAGACAGTCAAGAAGAGCAACCAGTGATCAGACTTACACACAGTGGGGGAAAAAAAACACTCAATGGTCAATCATACAAAACTGCATAACGAGTACAAGGAGATCAATGCATCCTCTTTTTTAGGTTGTGCAGAAATAATAAACCATTTTACACAACACACATTCTGTCTCTCTCTCACACACGTTAGGTTGCCTGTACACCCACTGTGGTTCTCTCCTCAGCCACAAACCTTTAGCCTGGTAACAGCTTTGTCAGTGTGGGTCCAGTATGTCTCTAACGAAATTAGAAGAAAAATGGCTTGTTTATCCCCTCCTATCACTCACCTTAATGGGAGCCCAGGCACTGTGAAAAGTACAGAACAGCACAGAGTCTCCTAGGTGGGGGAACTTAGAGAAATGTTCCCTCCATCTTCTTACCTCCTCCCTCTAGTCTTCACTTTGCCTTTTTAGAAATTGGGTAATGTTCTTCTTTCCTCACCTATTGCGTTGGGGCAACCAGCTGTCCTATGTGTAGCCTACAATTGTACCCAACTGGGCACTGCACAGCAACCATTTTGTGTGGAAATGCTCTACAGAAAAGTGGAGAGTTGAGTTTAAGCTGAGAGAAGCTGAATGTGTCACAGCTTTACACAACAGCCCATGTAAGAGCTGTCCATGGTTCTGAAACCAACCCATTCAATTTAGAATGCTGCCCTATTCATAGAGATTTGATTATACCGGTATGTGTATGTCTTTTAATGAAAACCCTTTTGAGTTTGTTTGTGTGTGTACCTCCCTCTCTCCCCCTGTCCCAGGCTGCAGACAAACAGGCAGGCAGGGGGGACGGGACCTGGGAGCTGTCAGGATAATGTGTCTCTTCCCTGGGATTCCCAATTACACTCCCAGTGTCTCCCTCACCTGCTAATTACAGAGTAAATATCCCAATTAGACCGTGACTCCACATCAGGAGGATTAGACAGCTCAGCTCATCTCTGCTCAGCAGCCTCTCGACCCCCCACCACAAACACATTCACATGCACACACAGATGTGCGCTCACATGAACGTACACACACACGTGCACGCAAGTACGCACACACAAACCTTGTTAAGGAGCCCTAGCTGGACCGCCAGTCCTATCAGGGAGAATCTACAGTGTGTACAGCAGGCCCACTAATTAGACAAGTCACTAATTATGTAGAGCACCTCAGAACCTCTCTAAACCCCGACACGTCACCAACTACTCCCCGCACCACGCCCTTACACCCCACACTGTCCTGTACTGTACTGGCTGCTTCTCCACAGAGCTGCTGTCCCTGGGTCTACTGTTCCTAGACCATGAAGAAACCAAGGGAAAGAGAAAAGAGGAAGGATACAGAGGCTGGGACGAGCTGAGTAGTGTACAAGTAAAAAAAAAAGTCGAAAAAGAACGAAAAGCGAGAGCTAAGGATAGGAGGACTATAACGGTGGACGGGAGGAGTGAGGGAGAAGGGAAAGTGTTGAAAGGCATGTGTGGCAAGGGAGAGGAGTCAGGGGAGAAAGTGATAGATCAGAGAGGGGGCACACTTAGACATCTGGCTTCTTGGAGAAAACCTCCTTTAAGCTGGAGTCTCTTGAGGAAAGGCAGGCAGAGAGACCTTATGAGACTGTAGCCGAACTCTGGAAACTGGGCTAGAGTAACAGCGAAGCCTGTGCTACTCTCTCATCCGCTCTCTGTCAGCCTCCTGTTCTGTTAAGTATTCATGTTTATGTATATATGCACTCAGATTTCTGCAAGGGTAAGGGTGTTCTTATCTGTTCTCTATGGGAATGATGGAGGAAACTTTCTGAGGTAAGTACATTGGTGTGCGCCAACAGAACGCGTGTGTGTGTGTGTGTTTGTGTGTAAAAGAAAGAAAGAATGTTGTGTGCGTATCTCAGTGTGAGCTTGTGTACAGCGTGTGTGTGTGTGTGTGTGTGTGTGTGTGTGTGTGTGTGTGTGTGTATTAGCCCTAATCCAACATTGGGAACGAATCAGGTCTGGATTGGCAGTGTTCGGATAAAAGAGATGTGGATCAACAAGCAGGGGTTAAGCTAAAATGTTTCCTCTGCGTTCATCAATTTATCTCCTTTTCTATCCATGCCTCCCTTCCTTCCTTGTGTGTCTCCCATATTGTTTCATATTGTTCCCTCTCTGTATCACTCAGGTGTTTGTTTTATACTTTTTATTTTACTAGGCCAATCAGTTAAGAACAAATTATTATTTACAATGACAGCCTAGGAACAGTGGGTTAACTGCCTTGTTCAGGGGCAGAACAACAGATTTTTACCTTGTCAGCCTAGGGGATTCGATCTAGCAGCCATTCGGCTCCAAATCCAACGCTCTAACCACTAGGCTCTAACCACTAGGCTCTAACCACTAGGCTCTAACCACTAGGCTACCTGCCGTTATCTCTCATCCCTCCCTTCCTTTTCTCTTTCCACATCCAACTCATCAGCCTCTCTCTTCCTTCTGTGTACTTCAGTGTGTGTTTGACAGGTGTCAAGGGTGCTATCTCTCGCAAGCACGCACGCACGCACAAACACACACACACACACACACACACACACACACACACACACACACACACACACACACACACACACACACACACACACACACACACACACACACACACACACACTGAAGGCTCCATGACGCATTGTTAATAGGTCTGTCAGCAGTGACAGGTGGCTAGGGTGATGCAGCAGAGAGATTCCCTTTAGGGCGGTTGACGGTGTTGTCACAGGAACATCCGTGTCACTTAAATAAAGATGTTAGGATGTTGTCATAACGTGACAGCTCCATAAACAAGGTGACCTCAGGGGGGGGGGCGGCTTGGAAAACGCTGAGCAGAGCGTGACGTTTGGTGACAGACACCCATGAAGAACACACACACCTTAAGACCCAAAGATGGACCTCTTTGAGTTGAAAAATACAATGTAAATAGCCTACAAACAACACACCGCCTGATTCTGTTACATAACTCTTTCCCGGAGGCAGTTCCATCCCTGCTATTCACCTTCATTTAATTACATTATCATCATTTCTTATGTGGGGGACCAGAAGTTGTTTTGACCTGACCAGAAAAACTCTCTACTTTTCAGTGAGAACACATCCCACCAGCGTTACCAGGGTTACTGACCTCGCGGTCAAGGCCTGCTGCCACGGTGACGATGTCTCCAGTCTCGCTGTTGATGGTGAACATGTTGGGGATGGGGCTGTGTGGCGTCTGGGACAGGATCCGGTAGCGCACCATCCCATTGGCCGTGGTGTTGTCGTCATTATCGAAAGCTGCCAGGTGCATCACAAATGTACCTGAGGATGAGGAGGCAACAGTCAGTCCGGGCGTACATACTGTACACTGGGACAAACGCACTGTACGCAAACACATTCAAACCAAGGTTACAATAGTGTCGTGTTTTTATTAGGGCTGTCGAAGTGAATGCGTTAACAACGCGGTAACGGGTGGCATGTTTATCGCCATGGAACAGCACTTTTAGGCGCACATGTTTCTGCACAGACCCTTTCAAGCCAGAGCTATGTTTTTCTTTCTGCTGGGGATTCGTGCGCATGTCGCAGGCCATTTTAAACTACTCGCGAGCCGCTATTATTTGGGTTTGATAACAAACGACATTGTTTAGCTAGCTAGTCATGTAGCTAACTAGCAACCTGATAACTTGACCACTGACTAGGCTATGCACCGATTTGGATGGCACAGGAAGAACTGAAAAGGAATAGGCCACTCGTAGAGATGCTTCAAAGGTAGGCTGCAAGAGTGGAGTGTGTATGATTGTGTATGATTGTGTGTGTGTGTGTGTGTGTGTGTGTGTGTGTGGACATGTTTAACTATACTTGTGGGGAACAGTAGTCCCCACAAGAATAGTTAACAAACAACAATTTGACCAACTAGGGACATTTTGTTAGTCCCCACAAGAATAGTTAACAAACAACAATTTGACCAACTAGGGACATTTTGTTAGTCCCCACAAGAATAGTTAACAAACAACAATTTGACCAACTAGGGACATTTTGTTAGTCCCCACAGGAATAGTTAACAAACAACAATTTGACCAACTAGGGACATTTTGTTAGTCCCCACAAGAATAGTTAACAAACAACAATTTGACCAACTAGGGACATTTTGTTAGTCCCCACAAGAATAGTTAACAAACAACAATTTGACCAACTAGGGACATTTTGTTAGTCCCCACAAGAATAGTTAACAAACAACAATTTGACCAACTAGGGACATTTTGTTAGTCCCCACAAGGTCAAATGCTATTTTTTAGACCTACTTAAACATTAACTCGATTCATTATTTAAATCACTTGACAGGATTTGTTTTTATATTCATTTGCATTTCTTTTAGTTTTAAGTTCAGTTTTGTTTCAGTTAGTGTCAGTTCCATCTGATTTGATGTTTTTTTATTTAGTTAACGTTTTATACAAACATTTATATTTAGTTTCAATATTTTCCTATAGTTATTGTGTTTTTGGAGATGTCACTAATGCATTAGGTTATTAGAAAACCCCAATACTTTGGGAAAAACTAAGAATAAAACTGAACATAATTCATTATGGTTTTTATTTTATTCTAGTTAGTTTTGGAGTCAAATATAATAGTTTCAGTATAGTTTTAGTATTTGGGTTTGTAATTGTATTTGTATTTATTTTTTGTTTACTATAAAAACCTTGGTTCATACACACACTGATCTCTCACACTCCCTCTATTCCTTTTTACGCTCTTCTCTCTCTGTCCCTCTCTCTGCTTCTTTCCAAGTTCTCTGTCCTCTCCTCTCCAGCAGTAGTTTCCATACAATTCTAATTACCAGAGAGAGTGATATCATCCCAGTGACAGGCTCTGTCCAGAGATAATTCACACCACAGCCCCCATCTCAAACTCCATTACATTTCAAAGCAGCATTTGTCAATGGGGCAGAGGAGAGAGAAGGAAGATTCCAAAGGACTCAGAGAGAGGAGAGGAAGAAAGACTAGAGGAACACAGTGAGAGATAAAGGACAGGCGGAAAGGGGCTTCGCTTTCGGTTTGGTTCAAAACGAAGGAAAGTATAAATCTTCCACCCATCTCTCTCTCTCTCCGTCTCCCTTTCTGGAGAAAAAGAGGGAGGAGAGATGGAGACTCACACCGTGTCACCCATCGCCTGGGTAATTTCATTAAACGCCACTCTTAGGGGGCTTAATGTGGACCCTTTCTACGGGCGTCCTACTCTGTGCCTGACAGGATTAGGGCTCTAAATGACTCTTTAATTTGAAAAGGAATTCAACTCAGTAATTGGCTTCCCACTGAAACCACTGGAGCTCTATATTCTAAAACCATTTTTTTATGATTATTGTTCGGGCTGCATGTCACGCATGCTACCGCCGAGGTTTGGGGATGTGTGTGTGTGTGCATGCATGTGTCCTTGTGTTGGGGTGGGAGAGTTTGTAGCAAAATCGGTTCAGAGCGAAAAAGGGAAATAAAGAGAGAGTTAGTGAGAAAAGTAAAGTGCAGCTAGCCCCAGGGAACCTCTTCAGATTTCAGATCACCTCTAGTGCAATAAGTCCTAGCTCATCAGTCTTTGTCTCAATTTTTCACACACACACATGCACATACACACACACACACACACACACACAAAGCTCATCTCCCTCATGAGGGAACACATGAAATGAGTCAGTGGAGCTACTGCTGCAGCTTGGCACATTTAATCCTCAACATCCTCTCCAGCCACAACATCCACAGCTTCATGGCCATGCAGCCCAGCACTAGAGCTGGCTAAAGGAACACACTGCAGGACAGAAGCCTTCCATCTGAATAAATGCCTCTGGTCTATATCAAGTGGAATGTGAAGCAGAATTAAAATAAAAGCCCCGAATGGTATCCTCTTTGGGCTCGATTTTTCTCACGCAGAATAACAAAGGAATGTACAAAGACTGTCGCAAAACTCACTATTCTCTGCAGTGTGATTTATGCATTAACTTTCTTCCGTCCATGTTTGTGAGAAAGAGGTGGGGTTTTATCCCTCTCTCCCTTCCTTCCTGTGTTTACCTGGCTTGGAGCCCTCGTCCACAGAGCCGTTGTAGACCTGGTTCTTGAACTCAGGCCGGTTGTCGTTCATGTCTATGACATAGATGTACAGGTCTATGGGGCTCTCCACCCGCTCACCATTCATGTTCACTGCATGGGCACGAAGCTGGGGGGGGAGACAGAGGCAGACAAAGAGAGGGTCAGGTAAGTTTCCATTAACAAACTCACCATCGGTAACATTATATGCTTGATATGCAGTGTGGGAACCAGTATTATACACTGCATTAAGGCATATTTCTGAAAAACAACAGGAACAGAGAGAAATAAACAATGTTGCATTGCATACATCAATTGTGCAGACCAATGGGCGCCCAGCACCAATAATATAAACGAGAAAAACAACAACTATGATTACATTTCATTTAAATGTAAAGTTCTGGTAGAGAAATGTCACACCTTACAATTTTGTCCATTCTTATCTCCAACACTGAATCCTCAGAACTGGTGTCTTCAAAGTAACAAACCAAACAAACTCTTTTATAAAAAGCTGACTTCCATTACAAATATTATTTCTTGGTATCCTTCTTCTCCTGGTCTTCTTGGATCTCAGTCCAACATTCTGTGTTTTTTTTTTTTTTTTTAAGGGGAATCCCAAAATCTCTTAACCTCTAGCCAACATCACAAACACAGTGATTTGATGTGAACCGCTGCTAGGCTCAGCTGTGTCCTGTCGTAGATCAATATCAGCAGCCAACTCTAGGATTTCAAACAAAGTTTGGACATGGAATTAATACCCAAATCGATACAGGCTGGAAAGCATGTCCAGATATCTGAAAGCAAAATGTTTTGATAAAGACCACTGCAGGAGACATCTAACTCAGTTATAGAGGATCTGTTAAGATTCAATAAACATCTATGCTCTGTTTTTTTACTGCACCCAGGGAGAGAGCCAAACTAACAGACTCAAATTCAAAAATAAAACAACATATATTTTCAGATCTCTCTATAAAATCAGGGAGTTACTGTTAAATCCACGTTTTTAAATCAACGTTTTAAATCAACGAAGATGATTTATTCAACAATATCCCTTTAGACTGCGTGAAATAGAGAAGGCTTAGGAATTATATAGGGGACCCCTGGATTAACATCCCACTGCTACAGGCCAAGGCAAATATGTAGCCTGTTAGAATGTTTGAGATGACCATCAACAGGATACTGGAGCAGACGTAGTAATACCTTACACCACATCTGATTCTCAAGAAGAAGAGAAGACAAAAAGCTGAGAGGAGAGGAATATAAAAAGCTGGAGCCGCAGGTCCTCTACCTTTCGATGCTTCTGTCAAGACGGTCATAGCGATGCCTCGACCGCAGTTGTGGCCTTAGAATCAGGAGGAAGCTCCATCCACTTCCCTCCTCTAAGACAGGTGAACATCCTCTCCAATCTCTCGCCCTCCCTCTATTCGCCGCCCTCCACTCCCCTCTTCTCTCCTCTCTGCATCTCACAGAAACTGCATCAGCCAGGTCTCCTAAAGGTTAATTTGACTTAACTTTTTTCCTCTGCATCGTCTGATCTGGCCCTGCACCCAATATCCGAGCACTGCACTGGCACTCTGCAGCCTGGGAGCCCGCGAGCCCTTATCTCTCCCCCTGCGCTGCGGCATGCGGCCCCCACACCCTCATTCAATAACACCGCCAGTAAGAGATTACCAGCCGTGTTTAAAGAAGCCAAGATGTAATTCTCGGTCCGAATGAAAGTTATCATCTTGAAAGGGACCGGGTACGAGGGAGGAAACAACACACACCACGCCACGCACCGTGGCGCCCAGCACTTGGCACAGGCCAAGCATCCGATGGAGATAACACAAGACCCAGAACACTGACTTCCTCCTTTTTTGAAAGTATTTTTTCGATCTGATTGGATGCCCTGGCCTGCTATGAATCGGAGCTTGCTTATTTTGAAGACAAGAAAGTTTTGGTCTTCAAACTTTTCTTGTGTCTTTGTTTAATCAGAAACACACATTAATACCCAATGTTGGTTGAAAAAGCTGCCTACAAAGTCGCTTTGAGGAGGTATTAGTCCTCTTCAAGGATATCACAGTCGTAAGATATTGAAAGAGAACTTTTACCACAAAATATAGCTCATGTTCTGTTAGTCTCACATACATCAAGGATAACGTATAGCTGCTGACTGTGTGGCTACATTCAGTTCTTTAATGGTGTCTGACAGAGACACAGGTCCAGCTCTGACATCTTTATCTCTTCTTCAGCCTGTCTTCCTTCCCCCCTCACCTCACCCAACTGGTGTACAGTTCGAGGATGCTATTCTCCTCCATCCAGCCTGGGACTGAGCTTTAAGTCAAGCAGACGTCATCAAGCCTTGGCCTTTCCTAACAAATCACCCCATCGATCCTGCATCCTCCTTGAAAGCTGGACCTCCGAGCTCACTGAGTCCAACAAATGCATGGCAGACAGGATGGAGAGTTGTGAGGAGCAAGGAGAAAGAGAGAGAGAGAGAGAGAGAGATACGCAATTGTAGAGCGAAGCATGAGTGAGTGGGTGACCAATTGTGGTAGAGTCATTCTCATGGTCTGTAGGGCGAGTGTTGGTACTTGGTAAATGTCATGTAGCTGTAGCTAGCCTCAGCCTTCACTCTCTCAATCAATACTCCACCCGGACAACCTACCAGCCTGTCACTAACTCATTACACAAGTGTGTGTGTGTGTGTGCGTACGTAAATACGTGTGTGTGTGACTCACATGGTAAGATGATCTCCTCTCTCGGTCCAGGGGTTTGGTGACGAACATCTTCCCGGCAACAGGGTCGATACTGAACACCTCATTGGGTGGCTGGTCCGCTCCCACCCCCGTAATGCTGTACCGGATGGAGATGTTACGGTCCTGGTCCGAACGGATCTGCAACAAAACACAGTAACGCAAAATGTCCGTTTTTGCTCGGTGGTCTACTACTGTTTCTGAAATAGGTTTCATCTTTCGAAGCACGTTCAATCATTGACTAATATGGGAGATTGGAGAAATAACATTGCCTTGACAGTGTATTTTGAAATATGTGTTAGTTCCCTAGTGGTAGATGGTGATGCCGCATAGAAAAGTACCACCCATTGATGGTATACCATCATCTCCTCCATGCCACTGCATCCATTGGTGTGATTGGTTAAGTGTTTATTCCAGGACTAGATAATCATATACTGTAGACCAATGATACCATGGGCCAGAGCCAGGGGACAATCATCAGATATTGTATATTCATCAAAAAGACACACAAGCACACACATGCACGCACGCTCGCACGCACACACATACATACACAGGCACACACACAAACAAACACATCCATCATACCTCAGCATTCCCAGCTATAGCTGTGAATTTCATTAGTGCTACAGAATGGTGCAGAACGCATTCTATTTGGCACAACTGGAGTACTTCAAACTGGAAATTCAATATTTCTCTTTCTTTCAGTGGATAGAAAAAGAAATCAACATACATTTGCAAAGAGCATTTTTCTTCTGCTTGACAGCTGGAGTTTTAATAAACAGCTCTTACAGGGACTGTGCTTAGAACGCTGTCACAACGTGAGCAGAAAAAGACAAATAAGAAAATGAAAATGTCATACTCTTCTCGTAAACACTGTTATTAAGGAAGTTAGTTTAGTTTAGTTTATTAGGAGCCCCATTAGCTACTGCACATGCAGCAGCTACTCTTCCTGTGGTTCACATAAAACGTACAAACACATGACAAAGGACATTCAATAAAAATACAAATAAACAATACATATTACATTTAAAAAAAGATATATGAAAAATAAGAGTTCTATATTGGAAAGACACCAAGAAAAATACTATTTACACACTATTCATATATACATAATCATACTATTATATGCCGTTAAATTAGACCGTTAGAAGAGAAGAGGAGCTGTGATACAATATGTTTTTTTTTTATCAGTTTCTTAAAGCTAAACTGATTGTTTTGGGTACAGTGAAAAAACCCATAGTGACGTGTCTGGTGGGGTACGTACACTATATATACAAAAGTATGTGGACACTCCTTCAAATTTGTGAATTTGGCTATTTCAGCCACACCCATTGCTGACAGGTGTATTAAATCGTGCACACAGCCATGCAATCTCCATAGACAAACATTGGCAGTAGAATGGCCTTACTGAAGAGCTCAGTGACTTTCAACATGACACAGTCATAGGATGTCACCTCTCCAACAAGTCTGTTCACCAAATTTCTGCCTTGCTAGAGCTGCCCCGGTCAACTGTAAGTGATGTTATTGTGAAGTGGAAACGTTTAGGAGAGACAACGGCTCAGCAGTGAAGTAGTAGGCCACACAATCTCACAGAACTTGACCGCCAGGTGCTGAAGCACGTAGTGCGTAAAGAATAGTTTGTCCTTGGTTGCAACACTCACTACTGAGTTCCAAATTGCCTCTGGAAGCAACGTCAGCACAATAACTGTTCGTCGGGAGCCTCATGAAATGGGTTACCATGGTCTACCAGCCGCCAACAAGCCTAAGATCACCATGAGCAAAGCTAAGCGTCGGCTGGAGTGGTGTAAAGCTAGCCGTCATTGGACTTTGGAGCAGTGGAAATGCGTTCTCTGGCAGTCCGACGGATGAATCTGGGTTTGGCAGATTCCAGGAGAACACTACCTGCCCGAATGCATAGCGCCAACTGTAAAGTTTGGTGCAGGAGGTCTGGGGCTGTTTTTCATGGTTTGGGCTAGGCCTCTTAGTTCCAGTGAAGGTAAATCTTAACGCTCCCATAGGGCGGTGCACAATTGTCCCAGCGTTGTCCGGGTTTGGCTGTGGTAGGCCGTCACTGTAAATAAGAATGTGTTCATAACGGAAATGTATAATTTCCTTTAATACACTTGTTCTTTGAGCTTACTGATACATAATTCTGATACATAGTCTTTGGACACATGGGATTAACTTTTTTTTACACATTTCATGTGAATACATGTTCAAATAATCAGATCTGAAAACGTTTTGGTGTATAGAATGTCCGAACCGGATGTCCGAATGTCCGCACTGTGTGTATATATATATATACACACACAGTGCCAGTCAAACGTTTGGATACACCTACACCTACTCCTTCATTTTTACTATTTTCTACATTGTAGAATAATAGTGAAGACATCAAAACTATGAAATTACACACATGGAATCATGTAGTAACCAAAAATATGTTAATCAATCAGCAATTGGACCATGAAGGCCTGATTCACGCAGTCTCCTCTGAACAGTTGATGTTGAGATGTGTCTGTTACTTGAACTCTGTGAGGTGCAATCTGAGGTGCAGTTAATTGCCATTTTCTGAGGTTGGCAACTCTAATGAACTTATCCTCTACAGCAGAGGTAACTCTGGGTCTTCCTTTCCTGTGGCGGTCCTCAAAGAGAGCCAGTTTCATCATACCGCTTGATAGTTTTTGCGACTGCACTTGAAGAAACTTTCAAAGTTCATTATATTTCCGGATTGACTGACCTTCATGTCTTAAAGAAATGATGGACGGTCGTTTCTCTTTGCTTATTTGAGCTGTTCTTGCCATAATATGGACTTGGTATTTTACCAAATAGGGCTATCTTCTGTATACCACCCCTACCTTGTCACAACACAAATGATTGCCTCAAACCAGGTCGCAGTTGTAAATGAGAACTTGTTCTCAACTTGCCTACCTGGTTAAATAAAGGTGAAATAGAAACGCATTAAGAAGAAAATAAATTCCACAAATTAACTTTTGAAAAGGCACACCTGTTAATTGAAATACATTTCAGGTGACTACCTCGTGAAGCTGGTTGAGAGAATGCGAAGAGTGTGCAAAGCTGTCATCAAGGCAGAGGGTGGCTACTTTGAATAATCTAAAATCAAAAATATATTTTGATTTGTTTAACAATTTTAGCAAACGTATACATTTTTTACTCAGGACTTTGTTGCACCTGTGTTAGCGATTACAGCCTCGATGCTATATTTTTTATTTATTTAACCTTATTTTAACTAGGCAAGTCTTTTAAGAACAAATTGTTATTTACAATGGCAGCCTACCGGGGAACAGTGGATTAACTGCCTTGTTCAGGGTCAGAATGAGATATTTTTACCTTGTTAGCTCGGGGATTCGATCCAGCAACCTTTCGGTTACTGGCCCAACGCTCCAACCACTAGGCTACCTGCTGCCCCATATATAGTAAAAGGACTTGAATGGGTTAAGAATAAACAGTTTCTGAGAAAACTCAGGTTGGCATTTATTAAGATGACTCATGTAGAGGTCATAAAATCGTATTTTAAACCTAACCCAAACCACCCTGCTGACCCTAATGCCTAACCCTAACCTTAAATTAAAAACAAAAAGCACATTTTTACGATATAGCTCATTTTGACTTCGCAGCTGGCCCATCTAGTGGAAACTGCTTAGCTCTGCCTCGAGGGCAAGACTCATGACAATAAACGTCAACCTGCGAGGAAAAACAAAGATTAACCTACGGAGAGAATAGCTGGTGATATACTACACACATGACAGTGCAAACACACAAACACGCTTGCACACACACTCACATTCCAGAGCAGAAGAGCTATTAAGTACATTAAGTTAATTGCACGGAGTGTGATTTGGGCTGATGTGGAGAGTAATTGGGCTTCATTTGAAGGGGTCTTTCAATAAAGCTCCCGAATAAGGTCCTAGCCAGCCCTCCAACTTCCTTCCATTAGAGGAAAGAGAACTAGTGCTACTATTTCACGCATATACACACACACAGACACAGACACACACACACACACACACACACACACACACACACACACACACACACACACACACACACACACACACACACACACACACACACACACACACACACACACACACACACACTCCTCCTATCCACCACCTCTCCTCCAATCAGTGACTATTTCAGGAGCGAGCCGTGAGTGGTCGTAAAGAGAAAGTTTCTTTCAGCACTCATGGTACCAATTTGACAGTACTTTTGACCCACTAGGATCCTGGCCAGGGAGAGAATAGCCTGAGACTAACCAGGGAAGGACTAGGACATAGTGTGTCAGACAGCTGTCATCCAGACTGATCCTAGCACCACCATAACAACCTGTCATCATCATCATCACCAGGATCATCATCGTCCTCCTCCTCCTCCTCCTCTCCCTCCACTCTCCACTGTCAATACGTTGTGGTCTCCCACACAAACCCACAGTCCTCTCTGGAGCAACTACTACTTCCATACAGCAAACACACACACACACACGCACGTGCGTACTTGCGCAAAGGCCTATGCTCCAACACAGTGAAGTACTTGAAAGCTGACGGCGATGGTAATTAACAAGCAGTTTTTTTACGGTTTGGCTACTAGTACTTCAAAGACCTTCCATCCTCAAAACAACAACAACAACAACAAACAGAGGAGAGAGGGCTGTAGGTGTAACTAGCAGCTGGGTTGAACTCTCCCTCCCCTAATTACTGTCCTCCATGCTCATTTAGCTGAAGCATTAAGGCGGGCCGGGAGGAAACCTTACCGACTTAATTTGCTGCTTCCAGTCCAACATTCTCCACGGCTAAACTACTGTATCTCTCCTTCCTCGCCTTCTCACTCTCTCTTTCGCTCCATTTCAGGGACAGAAACCATGCATGAAAAAATGTAATTACTTCAATCCGTTGGATTTGGCAGCGGCGCATAAATCCTTCCCAGTTAGGGAGTGATAGCACTCCTTCATTTCTTCCCCGTTCCTCCCGCCCCCTGATTTCCCACCCGCCTCCGAGTCCTCCTGCTTGGGGGAGAATCAGCTGAACGCATGTCTCCCTGGTCATTCCAGCCAATTACCTTCCCCTCCCACAACGTTCACACAACATCAGTGTAACGCTAAGGGGCACTGTCAAAAACATCACAGTCATTTGAGTCCACTGTATTTTGTGTGAGTTGTGTGCCACAGTGGGTGTGTGTGTCACTGTGGGCATGTGAGACGTGCTTACACACTCACAGCCCTCCGCTGGGTAATGAATGATAAAGGGACTCATTTTGAAAGGCGCTAATAATTAAGAGCAGTTTTCCTCCCCTCTCTCTCTCATTCCCTCTCCTCTTGTTAGAGACAAAGGGGGGGGGGTGAGCGCAAGCATGTGTGTGTGTGAATGTGTGAGACAGTACAACGTCCCTCGTCAGAACGCAGACACTGGTTAAATGACCTATTTGTCGACGGATCAAAGCAATTCTCCTCATTACTGAAAACTTGTCTGAGTAATAAGGAGATCTTATCAGTGAGCTGAGCTCCCCTCTGCCTGGCAAAACTGAATCAAATGAGAAACTATCGTGCCGCCGGCTCTCCAGGGAAAACAAGGGAGAGGAAAGGGGAGGAGGAGGAATAATAGGGAGGAGGAATACGATAGAGGAGTGATGCTCTTTGTACTGCTGCTGGGTGCAGAGAGGACGGAGGAAATCAGCTCCTAAATGTTCCTGCAACATTTCCACACCATTTCTAGCTTATTTGCACAGCGTTGTTTTACTAATGCTCAGTATAAAAACAATGTAAATAATATAGTATTGTATCATCTTTCCTGCTCTAACTTAAAATAGGCCTACTTTACTTTTTCATAATAACCGTCTATATATTTTGTATGGAGAAAGCCTGACACACATTGAATCCATGACCTTGTGAATGAACACTGTATCTGATCCAGGTGTGGTATCTCTCCCGCGGTCTGTCTGTGTATTAATGATAGGACTAAATGTAGATTTCCGCCTAAATAGACATACCCAAAAGTAATTATTTTTCATGAGATGGCCATAAACAATAACTGGAAATGCTGCATAGAATTTAGAAAGCTCTGGAACTCACCTTTCTGGTAGAAATAGGTATAATTTGCTGAGGTGTACTCATTTTTGAGGACACAAGCTCAAGTACATTGTAAAAGTATTATGAGAATATGAAAAATCATATATAGATGTTTCCTACTCAACAAAAGTGGGGCAATAGGGCTTGAAATGACTGTTACTATATTTAGAAAGCATTTCAATCAAATTATAAACGACTTACTATAGGATTTCACCTTTCTTATAAATATAAACATGATCACATTTAGTGACAGTACAATATTGTCACCATTTCATATAACTGCGCTTGCATTAGCGCATATGAATCGGGACAACTAGAGGTTTTAGGGAGTGTAAGGAAATTGATGTTGTGCCGTTCAAAGAGCTTGCAGTACACAGAAATATCGTTCGGGAACCGTTCCAGAATCGCTCAAAGTCCCCTATATAGGGGACTTAACATCTAAGAGGTTTTATGGGCTGAGCTAGTGCTAGTGGAGATGACAGCTTGGACTCCCGAGGAGAATTCGCCCTGGGGGGTTTAGCGTTGGCTAGCTAGGTCCTGCAGGGTTTAGCACTGTTGTTGGAAACTAAAGCTCACGGAGCACCGGACGTCTCTGTTTCATGTGATAGGAGTGCATTCAGAGCACAGGATTGTAGCACCATGTGTGTTTGTCCCCAGTAGAGCCCTTCTTAGCTTAGCTCAGCCCACACAGTACTCACCATAGCAGATTGAGAGAGGAGAGAGACACAAACAAAGAGGTATGTAGACAGAAATATACATACAGTGCCTTCAGAAAGTATTCAGACCCCTTGACTTTTTCCACATTTTGTTACGTTACAGCCTTTTTCTAAAAAAGGATTAAATAGTTTTTTCCCCCTCAACCTACACACAACACCCGATAATGACAAAGCAAAAACAGGTTTTTAAATTTTTTTGCACATTTATTAAAAATAAAAAAGGAAAAAAAACATGTAAATAAGCATTCACACTCTACTCAGGACTTTGTTGAAGCACATATGGCAGCAGCGATTATAGCCTTGAGTCTTCTTGGGTATAATGCTACAAGCTTGGCCCAACTGTATTTGGGGAGTTTCTCCCATTCTTCTCTGCAGATCCTCTCAAGCTCTGTAAGGTTGTATGGTGAGCATTGCTGCTATTTTCAGTTCTCTCCAGAGATGTTTGATCGAGTTCAAGTCCGGGCTCTGGCTGGGCCACTCAAGGACATTCAAAGATTTGTCCCGAAGTCACGCCTGCGTTATCTTGGCTGTGTGCTTAGAGTCGTTGTCCTGTTGGAAGGTTGAACATTCGCTGCAGTCTGAGGTCCTGAGTGCTCTGGAGCAAGTTTTTATCAAGGATCTCTCTGTACTTTGCTCTGTTCCTCTTTGCCTCGATCCTGACTAGTCTCTAAGTCCCTGCTGCTGAAAAACATACCCACAACATGATGCTGCCACCACCATGCTTCACCGTAGAGATGGTGCCAGGTTTCCTCCAGATGTGACGCTTGGCATTCAGGCCAAAGAGTTCAATCTTTGTTTCATCAGACCAGAGAATCTCGTTTCTCATGGTCTGAGAGTCTATAGGTTCCTTTTGGCAAACTACAAGCGGGCTGTCATGTGCCTTTTACTGATGAGTGGCTTCAGTCTGGCCACTCTACCATAAAGGCCTGATTGGTGGAGTGCTGCAGAGATGGTTGTCCTTCTGGATGCTTCTTCCATCTCCACAGAGGAACTCTAGAGCTCTGTCAGAGTGACCATCCGTTCTTGGTCACCTCTCTGACCAATGCCCTTCTCCCCCGATTGCTCAGTTTGGCCGGGCGGCCAGCTCTAGGAAGAGTCTTGATGGTTACAAACTTCTTCCAATTAAGAAAGATGGAGGCCACTGTGTTTTTGGGGACCTTCAATGCTGAATAATTGTTTTAGTACCCTACCCCAGATCTGTGCCTCGACACAATCCTGTCTCTGAGCTCTACGGACAATTTCTTTCGACCTCCTGACCTTATATAGACAGGTGTGTGCCTTTCCAAATAATTCCAATCAATTAAATTTACCACAGGTGGACTCCAATAAAGTTGAAGAAACATCTCAAAGATGATCAATGGAAACAGCATGCACCAGAGCTCAATTTCGAGTCTCATAGCATAGGGTCTGAATATTTATGTAAATATGGTATTTCTGTTTTTATTTTTTATACATTTGCAAACATTTAAAAATCCTGTGCTCTGAATGCACTCCTAGCACATGTGTAGATTGCTGAGGACTTTTTGTATTTAATCAATTTTAGAATAAGGCTGTAACGTAACAAAATGTGGAAAAAGTCAAGGGGCCTGAATACTTTCAGAAGGTACTGTACACTGGAGTTGCTTACCAAGAATACATTGAATGTTCCCGAGTGGTCTATTTCCAATTTTGACTGGAATCATCTTGAAAATCCATGGCAAGACTTGAAAATGGCTGTCTAGCAATGATCAACAACCAACTTGACAGAGCTTGAATACAATTTTTAAGAATAATGTGCAAAAATTGTACAATCTAGTTGTGGAAAACTCTTAGAGACTTACCCAGAAAGACGCACAGCTGTAATCACTGCCAAAGGGGATTCTAACATGTATTGACATTTTACATTTTCAATAAATGTACAAAAACATATTTTCACTTTGTCACTATGGGGTATTGTGTGTAGATGGTGAGAAAAAACATATACTTAATCCATGTTGAATTTAGGCTGTAACACAACAACATGTGGAATAAGTCAAGGGGTACACTTTCAGAAGGCACTGTACGTACTGCAGTAGGTACATATTGTACACTTTTTTTTTTTATTAACTAGGCAAGTCAGATAAGAACAAATTCTTATTTACAATGACGGCCTACCCCAGCCAAACCCTAATCGACGCTGGGCCAATTGTGTGCCGCCCTATGGGAAGACACACACATGCACGTACAAGTACACACAAGCACACACCCACACACACCAGAAAGTAAAGGGGAGATGAAAAGCCTGTTGGAGACTGGGAGAAGTCCAACTCCACTACATATCAATGAGACGTGTGTTCTGTTTTAGAGAGGGAGGTTGTGCTGTCTGAACCACTGGAGATCACGCTGGCACCTGGGGTCATGACCCCAGCTAAACCCTCTCCTATTGGACTAGATCTGTCAAACCTGATTCACTAAATGTCAGAGTCCTACTAACTAAACAGTGCTACAGACAAGTCATAACATGACCGGTGCATTTGATCCAGACATGTTCCACTATTGCCTGGATTTAGTAATACAGAACATACAATATACTGCCAGAGTCGCCTGCAACGCCCAAAGAACTACAGTGCCATCTACAGCCGGCATTGGCCAGGGAGTGGTTCCAACATTGGCCATGTGTTATTGTTTGAGTTGAGCATTGAAATGTGGGTGAATAAGCATGAACGCACTCACACGCTTGCACGCACGCATGCACACACACACACACATACACACACAAACACACACACACGCACACACACACACAAAACCACACACACACACACAAAACCACAAAATAACCCCACAAACCCACACAAAACAGCACACACACACACACACACACCCACAAACACAGACACAAGCATACACAATACAATAATATTTCCTTTGCAATCCTCACAACCCAATAAGCCATCTATGGAACAAAATAGTGGATTAAATGACAAATGAAAAGGGAAAACTTATATGGACTTGGAATTAGTTTACAGCATTGTATATAATCTGTAAAAACCTCAAACCATTTAAAGTATTTTCTATAAAAGACCCCTTTTTGTGTGGGAAACTACTGTAAGAAAGGATATCTCTTTAGATATTTTCAAAAGAAAAAGTCCCATTTCCTACTTTTATATTAGGACAAATAAATATTTGTCAAATTATATTTAAACTTGTTCAGACATTGGGGGCAATCCTTTGGACAGTCTTAAAAAGCGGCGCTATTATGAAATGACACTCTCACATCTACGAATTTCTTTCTCTTTCTCTCTCTTTCTTTCTCTTTCTCAGTGCATTGTGTTGTTTTAGGATCTCCCAACAACAACAAGGAGAAAGACAGTATTTTTGAAAGAAGAAGTGGAGATGCAATTGCCTTGGTACTACAACCTACAGTTAGTCCTGATGTACACATACACATTCTCTGGCCTGTCATAACTGTGACAATTAGGGACTGTGGTCTGCCTGGTGTTCAAGGGACTGACATTCAGCCACGAAGAATCAGGATCAGTAAAGCCCAACAAGCAGGTGGAGTTACAAGTATTACCATTTTTGGGACACTGTAAAGTCCATGGAGAATAAGAGCACCTCCTCCCAGCTGCCCACTGCACTGAGGCTAGGAAACACAGTCCCCACCGATAAATCTACGATAATTGATAATTTCACTAAGCATTTTTATACGGCTTGGCCATGCTTTCCACCTGGCTACCCCTACCCCGGCCAACAGCTCTGCACCTCCTGCAGCAACTTGCTCAAGCCCCCGCTTCTCCTTCACCCAAATCCAGACAGGTGATGTTCTGAAAGAACTGCAAAATCTGGATCCCTACAAATCAACTGGGCTAGATAATCTGGACCCTCTCTTCCTAAAATTATTAGCCGAAATTGTTGCAACCCCTATTACTAGCCTGTTCAACCTCTCTTTCGTATCGTCTGAGATCCCCAAAGATTGGAATGCTGCTGCGGTCATCGCCCTCTTCAAAGGGGGAGATACTCTAGACCCAAACTGTTATAGACCTAAATCCATCCTGCCCCGCCTTTCTAAAATCTTCGAAAGCCAAGTTAACTTCTTAGGGAGCGGCAGCTGAGGTGTCGGTTTTGGAGAGTCTGGCGTGCCCAAAGTAAAAGGCCTGCCACTCAGGCCCAGGATATGCACATAATTAGTACTATTGGATAGGAAACACTCTGAAGTTTCTAAGAGTGTTAAAATATTGTCTGTGAGTATAACAGAACTGATATTGCAGGCAGAAACCCGAGGAATTTCTGTCCTGGAAAAAGTGTTTTTTGACACATTTTGAACCCCTCCCTATTGAAAACAGCCATATCTGGGAGTACGATTGCAGTACCTATTGCTTCCACTGGATGTCAACAGTCTCTAGACAGTGTTTGGTGATGTTAGGTTGCTCTGGATGATAATAGAAGAAGAATTTCGAACTAGTCACAGGATGTAAACAGAAGAGGAGGCGCGTTCACGGGCTCGCGCGCGCGCTGTGGTTTTTTCCTTTCCTATCGTCCAGTTTATAATCCGGTTGAAATATTATAGTAAATATACATAAAAGTGTTCCTAAGGATACATTATCAATGATGTTTGATTGTTCTTGGACAAGTGTATAGGTATAGGTTGAACGTGTTCTCTTCACGGTTCAATGGGCGAGTGGACACTGTATTTTATGAACATAACGCGCCAACCAAACAGAGATTTATGGATATAATAAATTACTTTTTCTAACAAAAGAACAATTGGATGTCTTCGTTGGACACTTGGGAAGCCCTAAGCAGAAGTTCTTCGAAAGGTAAGGGATTTTATATTAGCGATTTTATGCGTTTTATGAGACCCGCGTTGGTTATGGATTTATGCTAATGCATAAAATATGAGAGAGGCTATCCTCAAACAATCAAATGTTGTGCTTGTAAAGCCTTTTTGAAATCTGACAATGCTGTGATATTGCTAAGAATCAGAGCTTTTGATGACTATGCAACACTCGTATATTGATGAATGTTTAATAATTCAACTTTTGAATTTTGAATTTGGCGCCTTACATTTCACCCACTGCTCCCTAAGTAATTAACAAACAGATCACTGACCATTTCAAATCCCACCGTACCTTCACCAACTACTTCTCAGATAGAGTTCAGTGTGTCAAATCAGAGGGCCTGTTGTCCGGACCTCTGGCAGTCTCTATGGGGGTGCCACAGGGTTCAATTCTCGGGCCGACTCTCTTCTATGTATACATCAATGATGTCGCTCTTGCTGCTGGTGATTCTCTGATATACCTCTACGCAGACGACACCATTCTGTATACTTCTGGTCCTTCTTTGGACACTGTGTTAACTAACCTCCAGACGAGCTTCAATGCCATACAACTCTCCTTCCGTGGCCTCCAACTGCTCTTAAATGCAAGTAAAACTAAATGCATGCTCTTCAAAAAATCACTGCCCGCACCTGCCCACCCGCCCAGCATCACTACTCAGGACGGTTCTGATGTGGACAACTACAAATACCTAGGTATCTGGTTAGACTGTAGACTCTCCTTGCAGACTCACATTAAGCATCTCCAATACAAAATTAAATCTAGAATCGGCTTCCTAATTCACAACAAAGCATCCTTCACTCTTGCTGCCAAACATACCCTCGTAAAACTAACTATCCTACCGATCCTTGACTTCGGCGATGTCATTTACAAAATAGCTTTCAACACCCTACTCAACAAATTGGATGCAGTCTATCACAGCGCCATCCGTTTTGTCACCAAAGCCTCATATACTACCCACCACTGCGACCTGTATGCTCTCGTTGGCTGGCCCTCGCTACATATTCGTTGCCAAACCCACTGGCTCTAGGTCATCTACAAGTCTTTGCTAGGTAATCTCAGCTCGCTGGTCACCATAGCAACACCCATCCGTAGCACCCGCTCCAGCAAGTATATTTCACTGGTCATCCCCAAAGCCAACACTTCCATTGGCCGCCTTTCCTTCCAGTTCTCTGCTGCCAATGACTGGAACGAATTGCAAAAATCACTGAAGCTGGAGACTTATATCTCCCTCTCCAACTTTAAACTTTTACCGAGCCAATCTGTAAATAGCACACCCAACTACCTCATCATATTGTTATTTATCTTCTTGCTCTTTTGCACCCCAGTATCTCTACTTGAACATCATCATCTGCACATCTATCACTCCAGTGTTAATGCTAAATTGTGATTATTTCGCCTATTTACTGCCTTACCTCCCGAATCTTATACATTTTCACACACTGTACATATCTTTTTCTATTGTGTTATTGACTGTACGTTTGTTTATGTGTAGCTCTGTGCGGTTGTTTTTGTCGCCCTGCTTTGCTTTATCTTGGCCAGGTCTCAGTTGTAAATGAGATGTTCTGTTGTAAATGAAATGTTCTCAACTGGCCAACCTGGTTAAATAAAGGTGAAATAAAATTCAAATAAATCCATCAGGTCACTGCAACCAGAGAGGCAAGAGAGTGGCAATGGCATATTGCTAGTTCCCGCAGATAAAAAAAACAGTTATACCCACACACACGCAAATGCACACACACGCACACGCACATGCACACACACACACACACACACAAGCATGTGTGTGTGTGTGATATAGACTAATATGTGGCCTGTGTGCAGGCTCTGGGTGAGGAGGGCGAGAGCAATACAATACCCTTCTCTCTATTAGTGAAAAGAACTAATTAATGGGTGTTAAGCAGGGAATGACTTTTCCAATTATTGCCTTAGCGGGACACAGTGGTTAAAGGAGCCTGGTACCGAATAGTAGAGGCTTATGGTAAATTAGGAAGCCTATTCTCCCTGTAGGTAACAATGGTCTGACTCTCCTCGTTCTCTCTCCTCTGCTCTGGGAGGGAAGAATGGAGAGAACGCAGCCATTATAATGGCGGAGAAAGCAATGTTTCGCTCTCTATTTCTCTCTCTTTCCCTCTCTTTCTGTCTCGTTGATTATATAGGATTGATTGAATCGTGAAATCAGAGAGGGATGGATGCATGAATGAGTTCCTTAGCTGCTCCTAGTGGCTTTTCACAAGCTGACTCTTTCAGGGCAGAGAGGCAGAGGGGTGAATGTGTTGCTATTGTACTTTCCTCACCATTTAGCCCCCTCCAACTCCACCCGTTCCACCACTCCGTCCACTCTTTTCCCCCCTCTCTCTCTTCATCCATTCCCTCCCTCCACTCATACTCGGAGTCCATCAGGCCGCAGTGAGGAGGAGGAATGCAGAGTAGAGAGAAAATGGAGACCGAACGAGTGAGAGGGGAAAAGGAAGTGGGAGGGGTGAAGACACTGCATCAGCAGAATCCGACAGTGTGGTATGTGCCTTAACTGGCTGGCCACTGAACAATAGAAATGCAGCCAGGGGTATACTGTGCCTTGATTGGAGCTTGTGGAGACACTAACCTGGCTAGAGAAGTGATTATAGAGGGGAAGGCCAACATACAGTACATTCAGAAATTATTCAGACCCCTGGACTGTTACTGCCTTATTCTAAAATTGATTAAATCGTTTTTCCCCCTCATCAATCTACACACAATACTCCATAATAACAAAGCAAAAACAGGTTTTTAGAAAACTGAAATATTACATTTACATAAGTATTCAGACCCTTTACTCAGTACTTTGTTGAAGCACCTTTGGCAGCAATACAGACTTGAGTTTTCTTGGGTATGAAGCTACAAGCTTGGCACACCTGTATTTGGGGAGTTTCTCCCATTCTTCTCTGCAGTTCCTCAGGTGTGTTCCTTTCCAATTTACGTCCAATTAATTGAATTTACCACAGGTGGACTCCAAACAAATTGCAGAAACATCTCAAGGATGATCAATGGAAACAGGATGCACCTGAGCTCAATTTCGAGTCTCATAGCAAAGGGTCTGAATACTTATGTAAATAAGGTATTTCTGTTTTTTACTTGTAATAAATGTGCAATGTTTTTCAGCTGCAGGGATTTGGAGACTAGTCAGGATCGAGGCAAAGAGGAACGGAGCAAAGTACAGAGAGATCCTTGATAAAGGATATCCTTCCAACAGGACAATGACCCTAAGCACACAGCCAAGACAACGCAGGAGTGACTTCGGGACAAGTCTCTGAATGTCCTTGAGTGGCCCAGACAGAGCCCAGACTTGAACCCGATCAAATATCCCTGGAGAGAACTGAAAATAGGAGCTCCCCATCCAACCTTACAGAGCTTGAGAGGATCTGCAGAGAAGAACGGGAGAAACTCCCCAAATACAGTTGGGCCAAGCTTGTAGCATTATACCCAAGAAGACTCCATACTATAATCACTGCTGCTAAAGGTAGTTCAACAAAGTACTGAGTAAAGAGTCTGAATACTTATTTAAATGTTTTTATTATTTTTAATAAATGTGCAAAAAAATCAAAAAATCTGTTTCTGCTTTGTCAGGTAGCCTAGTGGTTAGAGCGTTGGATGTGTAACCGGAGGGTTGCAAGTTCGAATCCCCAAGCTGACAAGGAAAAAAAATCTGTCATTCTGCCCCTGAACAAGGCAGTTAACCCACTGTTCCCCGGGCGCCGAAGACGTGGATGTCGATTAAGGCAGCCCACCGCACCTCTCTGATTCAGAAAGGTTGGGTTAAATGCGGAAGACACATTTCGGTTGAAGGCATTTGGTTGTACAACTGACTAATAATGGTGACTTTGATTATGGGGTGTTGCATGTAGGATGAGGGAAAAAAACAAACAACTTAATCCATTTTAGAATAAGGCTGTAACGTAACAAAATGTGGAAAAAGGGAAGGGGCCATGTCTTTACGATACTCTCCAGATACACAAATGCAATCAATGTATCTCACAGACATACCCTCTCACACAATTATATCAAATATTCCTCAGTCCTCTCCCACATCTAATACATCTGGTATAATTTCCTACATAATATATAATCCTTTCCTTTAAATTCCGCCTGTTGCTCTTCCTCTTTTCCCCCACAGACACACACAGCTGGCTATAAGGACAGCAGGAGGCTCTCTTTCCAGCACACAGGAGGAAACACCTTTGGAATCTCACCTGGTAAACAGATGTCTGAGGAGCAGCTGGCTGAGGGGCTGGGGATGGAGGGATGGACATATAGAGGGAGGGGAGGAAAAGACGAGAGGAGAGCAGAGGAGGAGGGTGTTTTCATGTTTGATGTCGAACTGGATGTCTGACAAAACAAACCTCTTCCAGCCAAGGCCTGTCCATGCCAAGCAAGCTGGTGAGAGGCTGGACCTGTGGTGTCGTATGGTGGGAGCGCACACACATAAATACGCGCGAGCATGCACGCGCACGCACACACACAGAGTCCAACCACAGCGCCTCAGCCAGTCTGTCTGTGTTTCTCAGGATGTTCTGGCTCAGACTAACCCAGGGAGGGAGTCTGTTTGGCCAACTATCTCAGCCTGGGAGTCCAGCTGTCAGTTTGACAAATAAACCACACTGTAGATTGAGGGGGAGAGAGGTATGCGTGTGTGTGTGTGCGCATGCGCGTGCATGTGTGGTTTGGATTGGACTCAGATGATGATGAGTGTAGGTATGAGGCTGTTATATCCTGACACTCCTCTTCCTGATTGAAATGAACCAGACAACACCAAAGAAATGTGCCCGTGCCAATGTGGGGTAGCTAGTGTATGTCTGGTATTACCTAGCCTGTTCCACTAAACCAGTGGGCAAAGCAGATGAAAACCTTATGGTCAAACCAGGACCCAACCAGTTTGACCGGCAGCTAATAGCAAGTCATTCTCAACTGCATATGGATCAAAACCTAACATGTACTGTAACATGTACTTTACTGTATGGCCCCATTGAGCTATATCTAAGAGAAGTCCTCTAGGAACCCTGGTATTATATTATCAAGAGCTGTGGAGAAAACTGTAAAGCTCTCTCTCTCTCTCTCTCTCTCTCTCTCTCTCTCTCTCTCTCTCTAGGTTGGAGTTTATGAACAACGTGGGATATTAAAACCCTTTATAGTATGTTAGAGGAAATGTTATTTTCTAGTGGGAATGAAAACACAATAAAAACATGGGCAATAACGTGACGATTTGTGAGGATGTTTCTATAAGTCAGAGGCAATGAGGAAGCTACCAAGTTAAGGGACTTGGGTGTAAAAACCTAGCAGTTTTTTTTTTATCTGCTCTTAAACTGTTTATCTGAGGAGCAAGATGGCAGTCTCAAGATGCTGTGAAGTGTTCATGGAGCTGTAGTGTTTTACCGCACATAAACTCAGCTAAAAGACTATCAAAGATAATTTGTAAAAATCCAAATAACTTCACAGATCTTCATTGTAAAGGGTTTAAACACTGTTTCCCATGCTTGTTCAATGAACCATAAACAATTAATGAACATGCACCTGTGGAACGGTCGTTAAGACACTAACAGCTTACAGACGGTAGGCAATTAAGGTCACAGTTATGACAACTTAGGACACTAAAGAGGCCTTTCTACTGACTCTGAAAAACACCAAAAGAAAGATGCCCAGTGTCCCTGCTCATCTGCGTGAATGTGCCTTAGGCATGTTGCAAGGAGGCATGAGGACTGCAGATGTGGCCAGGGTAATAAAATGCAATGTCCATACTGTGAGACTCCTAAGACAGCGCAACAGGGAGACAGGACGGACAGCTGATCGTCCTCGCAGTGGCAGACCACATGTAACCAGGAACGCACAATCCTTCGATCAGTGCTCAGACTGTCCGCAGAGAGAGAGGCTGGACTGAGGGCTTGTAGGCCTGTTGTAAGGCCGGTCCTCACCAGACATCACCGGCAACAATGGGCACAAACCCACCGTCGATTTGCTAAGACAGGACTGGCAAAAAGTGCTCTTCACTGACGAGTCGCGGTTTTGTCTCACCAAGGGTGATGGTTGGATTCGTGTTTATCGTCGAAGGAATGAGCGTCACACCGAGGCCTGTACTCTGGAGCAGGATCGATTTGGAGGTGGAGGGTCCATCATGGTCTCGGGCGGTGTGTCACAGCATCATCGAACAGAGCTTGTTGTCATTTCAGGCAATCTCAGCGCTGTGTGTTACAGGGAAGACATCCTCCTCCCTCATGTGGTACCCTTCCTGCAGGCTCATCCTGACATGACCCTCCAGCATGACAATGCCACCAGCCATACTGATTGTTCTGTGCGTGATTTCCTGCAAGACAGGAATGTCAGTGTTCTGCCATGGCCAGCGAAGAGCCCGGATCTCAATCCCATTGAGCACGTGTTGGATCGGAGGGTGAGGGCTAGGGCCATTCCCCCCAGAAATGTCTGGGAACTTGCAGGTGCCTTGGTGGAAGAACAGCAAGAACAGGCAAATCTGGTGCAGTCCATGAGGAGGAGATGCACTGCAGTACTTAATGCAGCTGGTGGCCACACCAGATACTGACTGTTACTTTTGATTTTGACCCCCCCTTTGTTCGGGGACACATTATTCTATTTCTGTTTGTCACATGCCTGTGGAACTTGTTCAGTTTATGTCTCAGTTGTTGAATCTTGTTATGTTCATACAAATATTTACACATGTTAAGTTTGCTGAAAATGAACACAGGACCTTTCTTTTTTTGCTGAGTTTTTATAAATAAAAATTATGCACACAAGCACACAAACCCATACATATGCACAGATTCTTCATTCAAAAACGAAACTATACTGAAAATAATGACTGCTAATGACTGATTCTCATTTGTGTGCATACAGTGGAGGCTTTAGCAGTTGTAGTGCAAATGTGTGTGTGTGTGTGTGCGCGTGCATGTGTGTGCATGCCTGCATGCGTGTGGTGGAGATTTTACCAGCGGGAATAACATAAAACCATTACCCCAATGACAGTATCCATTATATTTACATGAACAGATTCTGATGGAGGGCTTTCATTCTACATGACAAACTAAATAGGATCAGATTTTTCTGGTACAGGCCTTGATTTAGATTTGCTTCCCATTATACCTCGAGGAAAGAATGAGCGAACGAGGGAGGAATGGAAAAATACAAGCACATTAAGTAAGATTACAATTTTACATCACGCGACTTGCATCCAAAAGCGCTCCAATTCAATTCAACCTCATGCCTAGGGACTTTTTCCATCGCAATTACTATTTTCTTCCATTCTCCCCTAAATGCCTTTTTTTTGTGTTGAATCTGATGTTTGCCTGTTGAGCTCCTGCCTCTGGGAACCATGGCAGCATCACCGAGAAGGAAAGAAACGCTGTTGAAATATAATTACTCATGGGCGTTATATATACTGTATCTGCGTATCTAGGGCCTATCTATCGATCTACCTACAACAGCCACATACTAAAAGGTATGTCCATTCAACTTAAATGGATACTTGGGGATTTTGGCAATGAGGCATGCTAGCAGATACCCATAGACTTCCAGTCATTGCAGCAGGGCAGCAGGCCTGGTGCTTTAATTCCCGAAGCCACATACTACATGTCTTGTATTATGTGGCTATCTTAGGTAGATCGATAGACAGGCCCTAGATACGCAGATACAGTATATATATCAACCATTAATATTTATTTTTCAATGGCGTTCCTTTCCGTCTCAGAAATGATGCCAACCACACACACAGACACTTCTTATGTGTCTGTGTCTCACTTCTCTGCATCTCGTCACTTACATCTCTCTCGTCATTTACATCTCTTCTATTCCAGAGTGTTCTGTAGCTTCTCTGTCTCTACTGTATCTCACTACACTCGGTGTCCTGCTGCTCAACCACAGGGTCTCCTGTCCAGAGTGCATGGGTCCAGACGGGGGCCGTTTGTTAAGCTGTTATTTATCTCTTCCATAAACTGCCTCTCATCTCCTATTAAAGCACCAGGCCTGCTGCCCTTGACCCACACGTAACTCTTGGGGTCTTTTGGGGAAATGATTTACTGTTTCATTTTGCGTTCCCTGGACTCCGGGGATAGCTAGCGTGATTCAGCTTGATGCGAGGTGAGGCTACGAGGGGGCGGGAGGGCAGTGAAATCACCAGTCTGGGATGGGTGTGTACATAGCCTGGGTCCACGGACAGACATCTTTTTTTTACAGGGAGACGGACACATTGTATGGAACTGGCAAGAATATGACGTCAGCGTTATATTCTATATTCTTCTCTAATAAGAGAATAAAATTGTTTATGTCTGATGAGCTAGTTTTGAGTGAGCACTTCTGAGGGTTCATTCCGTCATAATTAGAGGTGAACAGTGGAGTGTCTTGCCTCGACAAACACGTTAGCAAAATGCCGACTGGATGTTTGTTTTCCCGTCAATAAAGCAGGATTGGAGGAGATTCCATTTCCTGGGGCTGATCAAAGTAATTACATTGATCAGTCTAATTTCATTAGAGCAAAGGAAATGAACTTTAAAATGAACGCGTTATCACAGAGAGCTGGATGCAGGAGGTGGGGGAGGCCGGGAGGGGATATTCAGACGTAGTACTCAATGTACCATGCTAATCAGATCGCCATTGGCCAGACTACTTTTTCTCTTAAAACTGTCTTCTTCTTCTTCTTCTTCTCCAAGTGAGGCATCCACCTTTACACCCTAACCTTTTTTTTTTTGCCGGACCATCCAGTCACACTATCAAGATAATTGTTACACCGTCTGATCTGTCAAAGCAAACGTTAAGAGGAAGCAGCAACCTCCATTCCACTGACTCAATTAGCCTTGCTCACCGTGCAAAGCACTTTCACCTTCTCTCTTTCTTTATCCCATTCTCTCTCTTCTAGTGTCATCGTAATTCAAATATCAAACGACTGGGTCAGTCAGTCAGTCAGGAATGGACTCCTCTAAGAATGTAACCTCATTCTGATGATAGGATCAAGAGAGCTGGCTATTCTACATTATTCACAGTATGAATATTCAGTCGGTCTGAGTACCAGCACCCCTGACATCCTAGAGACTTCTGCCAGAGCTCCTCCCGTCAGCCCCGTGCACGTTTTCGCTTAACATTTAGACTGAGCAATAAGGAGAGCTGAAAAGGCCCAGATTTAAACTGCCGTGGGGCGACTAACACTAAATATCCGAATGTGTATTTAGTGAGGTGATTTACTGCGTCTCAGACTGGGAGAGCTTATGCTGGAAGAGAAACACAAGGAATTTGTAAGGAAAACATTCAAGGTGAATTCTTTACGAGATTAAATCAAACACAGAGGTTGAGAAATGAGCCAAGATGTGTTATTGAATAACACAGAGAGCGAATGAATACGCTGACATTGCTCTTGGCCACTGCTCCGGCAGAGGAAAGATTTAAAGACAGAGGTCTCCTCTCTTCCTTTTCCTCCCTCGTTCCCCTATCTTTTAAGAGGTTGTTTCTTCTCTTTCATGATCCCTCTGTCTCCCTCTGACATGATGGACTCTGCCACTTCCTGGCTGGCTGGCTGGCTGGCTGTGTGTGTCTCCTCTCACACACAGACAGGATATGTGGCTGCCATTAACAAGACTAGAGGAGTCTACATTCCTCTACATAGAGAGAGAGGGAGTAAAAGCCTAAACACTCTTTAGTAAACATACCAAGGTACTGTACATGCATCACGATGTGTGTTAATACATTCACTGTTTTCTATTTTCACAGCCTGGACTTATTTGGCCAAGAAAATGAGTTCCGCACTATTTCACATCCATAACGCATTCCATATGGCGAACACTGCGGTTTCCTCGTGACTGGGAATTGGATGGGCCTGCGATTCTTAAATATTCTCAACCCTTGGTTTCTCCCCTCCCGCACGCTCTGTGGTGGACTGGCTCCACAAAACAAGATGGAGCCGTGTACTTGGCTCGAAGTTCAACATCTCATTGTTCCAGAATAAAAGACAAACGCAACCAAACAAAACCCAAACAATGTGTGTGTACAATGGCAGTGGCACGACACACCCACCACATAGTTCCTTTGTTTGTGGTCTGTGTAAGATGAGCAGTATGTGTTGTGTGTACGCATGAGTGTGTGTTTAAGTGTGTGAGAGAGGGAAAGAGGGAAAGAGAGAGAGACAGAAGGGGGGATTGGGAGAGAAAGAGAGAGAGAGAGAGAGAGAGAGAGAGAGAGAGAGAGAGAGAGAGAGAGAGAGAGAGAGGGGGAAAGCTGGAGAGGGAGAGAGTGAGCGAGACAGAGAGAGAGAGAGATGGAGGGAGGGAGAGATGAAGGGAGAGCGAGAGATGAAGGGAGAGCGAGAGATGAAGTGGCAGATCGGTGCGGTGTTGGCACGGCCAGAGGAGGCAGAAGCCAGAAGGCTTCATTAGAACTGGGGGAAGAGGCCACGGATGCCAGGGCTCTGGGAAGTCTATCAGACCCAAACACAACCCCAGCCTTTAATCCCACTGGAGTCACACCCACACCCACCCACACACACAAACACACACACCTCGCCTCCAAAACATCACAATCTTTTATGTTTTTTTTTTTCTCTATTCCTCCCCTTCTTTTGTCTCTTTCTTTCTTCTGCCTGCTGTATTTGTTGTTGCTGCGTGTGTCAGTGGAGCGCTGAAGTCATTAATCACCGGTAAATGTACACTGAGGAGAAAGCAGACACCTCAGGGGGGTTTCTCTCATCCCGTTCTGAAAATGCTGTACTGAACGAACTCCTGAAAGAAGGAGAAACTGGAGCAAAGGTGCTCTGGCAGGTACTGTAAGCACAGAGATGCACAGACGTACCCACACACACACAATCATTTACTAGTATGACTCATCCGAGCTACGAAGCGGGTGCAATTGCACAAAGAAACACAAGAGGACATTGACGTACAATCAAACTCCTGCATTGTAAGAAACAGCCATGTTGATTTGTATCATGTTTCAACTTCCACCATAAACATTCCAACAACTGTCTGCTAGATCTGGCTCTGTAAGGCCTGAACTACAGGGCAGTGAACGCACAACAGGGAGCAAATACATGTTTGCAACAACATTTTCCCATTATTCCAAATCAACAAGGGACATAGAAAATGATCCATTTGCACAAGGTCATTCAACCTAATTGTAGGGCAACAAAGCACTCTTTCGGTGGCGCATGTCAATGTCATATCTACACTTTTAGAAAAAAATCAGGTGCTGTCTAGAATCGAAAAGGGTTCTTCGGCTGTCCCCATAGGAGAACCATTTAATGAACCCTTTTTGGTTCCAGGCAGAACCCTCTTGGGTTCCATGTCGAACCCTTTCCACAGAGGATTCTGCATGGAACCGAAAAGGGTTCTCCCTTTAGGACCCTTTTTCTAAGAGTGTACTGACTAACACATGGTTACTGTATTGCACTTTTCATGTAGCCTACCTCAGGCAACATTACGGACGAAACGTTCGAATCCTGTTGCTGCAGGATCCTTTTGCTGTTACAATATATGTCAAATTAAGATCCCACATCTGTAGGGTGAAAGAGAAAGGAATAGGACCTCGTGTAGACCACAGCGGGAAAGAGGAGAAGCAGACTGAGCGAATAAGACTATAGATAGAGGAGACAAGATCATGAGAGGCAATAGAGAAAGAGGGAAAGAAAACAAAAAGGAGGAGAGCGAAAAAGGGGGGAACAAAGGGACAGCGACAATGCTAGAGGATCTCTATTGAACTCTGGGGTTCCACGTCAATTCACAACGAACACTGGGTGTTAAACATTCATATGGAGTATCAAGTACATTTTTAGCCGTAGTTGAAATGCTTACATGGAAGCCTACAGTCTATTTCCACAGCGGCTCAAATAATCCTCCTAAACAAGCAGCACAGAGAAAGCCCCTTCCAGGTAGCCCATACCCATCATCATCTCACCCAAACCATACACATAGGCTGTTGGTACATACACTGAGCGTACAAAACATTGGGAACACCGTCCTAACACTGAGTTGCACCCCCTTTTGCCTCAGAACAGACTCTACAAGGTGTTGAAAGCGCTCCACAGGGATGCTGGCCCATGTTGACTCCAATAATTCTCACAGTTGTGTCAAGTTGGCTGGATGTCCTTTGGGTGGTGGACAATTCTTGATACACACGGGAAACTGATGAACGTGAAAAACCCAGCAGCGTTGCAGTTCTTGACACACTCAAACCGGTGCGCCTGGCACCTACTGCCATACCCCGTTCAAAGGCACTCAAGTCTTTTGTCTTGTCCATTCACCCTCCGAATGGCACACATACACAATCCATGTCTCAAGGCTTAAAAATCCTACTTTAACCTGTCTCCTCCCCTTCATCTACACTGGTGACATCAATAAGGGATCATAGCTTTCACCTGGATTCACCTGGTCAGTCATGGAAAGAGCAGGTGTTCCTCGTGTTTTTTACACTCAGTGGATAGTACTGTGAATAGTACTGTCTGTCTGTTCTCTGGTTAAGTTTATTGTTTCATAGGGGGTGTTGTTGGCTTTCTGCTGACGCTGGTTGGTTGCGATCGGGGGGCCAGGTTGAGTCTTTATTTACCCGAGTGGGAAAAATCGATGCCTTTCTCCCGCATGAGAAGTGTGCGGATCAATAGAGGGTTTCAAAAACGCCTCGTTGAGAAATCGATGGCTCTTACATGCCATTGATGGCTGTTTGGCTGGGGAAGAAAGCAAGCGACAAAGAACGCCTGTTTATTGGAGGTATTACTGCCTCCCGCTCCTTTCTTCTTCTTGTAAGAAGGCTATCATGTTTTCATTGCCTTGTCTCTTTGTTGGTCTTTCTTCTCGCTGCTTGTTAACGCTGTGTACCATTCAGCTCCATCTGATCTATGGAGGATACTGCAGTGGGAATTTCTTAACCACATTAACTCCAGTGAACTTTTTACGCGACCCATTTTTGAGTACGGACCCATTACACCTTTCGTTTGGGGAACTCTGAGTACAGCCTCAAACAGGCCCAGTAGCCAGTCGAGATAAAGGCCTAGGGCCTTTGTATGATAGAACTACACACTACAGTCTACAGGCCCAGATATTTCAGCACTGAAGGCTACATGTGTTGATACAGACACCCTAAAGGCTGTAGGTCTTTATACAGTTACAGTAGGACTGATGGCAATAGGTCTTGATAACCACACACTAGAGGCTAAGGATCTTGATACAGTAGCAGCAGTCTCTGCACTAGGCTTTAGTCTCTCTGAGCTCTCGTACACTTCCCTGGCAACAAGTGCAACTAGTTTGGTCAATGTACCGCGTGTCAACTAACACCTCACTCATCCAATCAACACTTCCCACGAACCCACTGACAGGGCTCAGGGTCTGGGGAAGACTCCTGGGTAGCAGCCGCGGCCTTGTCACCACACCTGTCCCATGCAGTGGTGGCCTGATCAAAGTGACAGAGCCTGGTCTGACGGAGGGGTAGGGAGGGCTGCTGTCACCCTGTCTGTCCTGCTGACGGCCCCTCGGCCAGGGGAGGGGAGGGGAGAGGAGGGCAGAGGATCGGTGGGATGGCGGGACTAGAGCTTCCCTCGGATGTCACTCAGCTGGGAGGCGGATGACAGAACAGGCCATTAAGGCTTGGATTGGCTTCACAGGCCATTAGGCAAGGTAGGCATCACACAGTCAGCCTCACAGCCATGCCACACAGGGCACTGAGTAATGGTGAGGTAGGGAGAGAGGGAGGGGGAGGGAGGGAGAGAGAGGGAGAGGAAGACAAAGGGGGAGAGGGAGGAAAGAGATAAATGTATACGTAAGCTTCAGAAAGCCACACATGGCAGAGCTCTGCAGACACTCTTCTCTCCTCCACCACACAAAATCTGAAAGCTGAGTCTGTCCATTTGTCTGTCTCCCTGGTATTTCTCTCTCTCTCTCTCTCTCTCTCTCTCTCTCTCTCTCTCTCTCTCTCTCTCTCTCTCTCTCTCTCTCTCTCTCTCTCTCTCTCTCTCTCTCTCTCTCTCTCCAAATTCTAAAACACACAAACAGGCATGCACACACACACAAACTCACATACATATACACTCACATACATACATAAACACTTGCTGACATCCAGACTTCATCAACAGCAAATTGACTTTTTATGATAAGACTGCTACAACTGAGTAGATAAGCCTTAAAAAAAAGTATAGTATTTTATCTATCGATGTACTCAAAATCTTCACTCTTCACTAGTCAAATAAAAGAGGGAACAATGAAATGCACTTACACTATATATACAAAAGTATGTGGACACCCCTTCAAATGAATGGATTTGGCTATTTCAGCTACACCCGTGGCTGATAGCTGTATAATATCGAAACGTCTCAGAGCAACAACTGCTCAGCTGCGAAGTGGTAGAGACAACACTCACTACCGAGTTCCAAGCTGCATCTGGAAGAAATGTCAGCACAATAACTGTTCGTCAGGAGCTTCATGAAATGGGTTTCCATGACCGAGCAGCCGCACACAAGCCTAGCGTCGGCTGGAGTGGTGTAAAGGTCGTCGCCATTGGACTCTGGAGCAGTGGAAACACAGTCTCTGGAGAGATTAATCACGCTTCACCATCTGGCAGTCCGACAGACTGGGTTTGGTGGATGCCAGGAGAGCGCTACCAGCCCCAATGCATAGTGCCAACTGTAAAGTTTGGTGGAGGAGGAATAACATCTAGTGGAAAGCATTCCTAGAAGAGTGGAGGTTGTTATAGAAGCAACTCCATATTAATGCCCATGATTTTGGAATGAGATGTTCGACAAGCAGGTGTCCACATACTTTTGGTCATGTAGTGTAGCTGGATCATCTACCCATGGAACCGGTCAAAAGCACAAATGCACAAAGCAAAAACATCAAAGATAACGACATCAAAACCCCACAAAAATCTATCTGGCGCCTTGTTAAAATCTCTCCTTGGTACAGTGGAGCTCTCGGTATGGCCATAACTGCCCTCCAGTCATTATTAAAGAGAGAGATGGGACCCCAGTGGAGGCATCAGCACGCATCACTTCTCCCCTGCTCCTAAAAGTTTACTCCAAGCCCTCCACCAGCTCCTAGAGGGCCTATTTACAGCACAGGCGGTGGATTGTATTGGCTGCACGCTAACGCTTCCAAACACTCCTTTGATTCCCTCTCCTCTCTTCTCGGGTTTTTACTGACCCCTGGACACTTGAGAGCTGTCTCGCTGCAGTGGGGGCCCGGGGCGCTGACGAGAACAGCCGACCCTGCCAGGGAGAGATGGGACACATCTTGAAATACTCCCCCCATCTTTCTTCCTGGTAAATAAAGGGAGAGAAACTTCTCTCCTCCTCCTTTCATTCCCAGTCTTTTGGGGGGGATCCCTTCAAGTTCCTCTGCAGGCTGTCCCTTGGGACGGGATGAAAACAGGGTGAAAAACCAAGAAAGAATATAAATATTAAAAAATGCTTCTTCGGCACAATTTAAACACAAACACGAAAGTTGCTAGGGTTCTGTAAACAGGGAGAAAAGCTGATGGCTAGATATCTCAGATAAAGAGAGAGCTAGAGAGAGAGGGGAAAGAGGGAACAGAGGGATGCAAAAACCAATAGGTTTTGTTCATTGGGAGTGATGTTTTTTTGATGAACTGCAGCACACAGCATAGGCCTGGGTTCCAGAGGTTTTTTTTTTTGCCTGAGACAAACTGAGCATTCTGTTGTGACAGAACCTTTACACTTTAAAGACTGTGGTGCATTGCACTACATCGCGCTCGTCACAACCACGCATTTACACAAGCGTTTATTTATTCACGTTATTTTCTTTTCCGTGCGGCTTGTACAATCTCAACCCCCAATCCCCTCTGTGTTTCTGTTTATTTTCCATACTTTTTTTTAAAACGAGCAGTTTTGCTGAACTGTAATTTGTTTCGATGGTAGTCACTTGTGTTGCTCCCCGCTGCCGTAACTTGAATACTAAATGAGCGGAGCTCCGTTGAATAACGATCAAGCACCTCCGAGGCAGCAGACTGGTGGGTTGGAGCATATTTCTCCCAAGTTCACAGGACAGACATAAAAGATACGTGGTTTAGGCCATGGGAACACATCATTGCGGGGGTGGTTTCTATCTGATCACGTGGATAATATCTTCCCAGTTCAAAACCATATGCTTTAGATCTGTTGTTTGTAGATGCCCCCAAACCATGGATTTATATTAAACATCGAGGGATGAAGTCTTGCCCTTGCTCTAGCTAGCTGAGGATAGGGACTTTTTCTTACTTAATGTCACTCAAGGCTTTCCATTATACCAGACCAGGATTTTTACTTACAAGTCTGTGACAAATTACATTGTAAAAGGAGCTGTGGAAATATCATTAAAGTGAACTGAACTGAATTGCTGAATAAAGGGGACAATATACAGTTATTTCAGTGAAAGCCCAGCAGACTAAAGAAAGACTTAGAGAGACTGAGCTTTTTGGTGTCTCCGGTGACAGAGCTCTCAGTCCAAGGGGAAAAGCTCTTAGCCCAATCAGTGTAGTTAGAATACCAGAGCACATTTGCAGTTGTAATCGTATCACAGACACACAGCATAATCACATTCCATGCCTGACAGCCAGTCATAATGAGGATGGGGGGAGTCGGCACAAACCAGTAGTGAGAAACCTCTCTTTGTTTCTCCTGTAGGGCTTTCTACCATACACTCTATCACTCACAAGAACATTCAGTGGTCATTGCTTCTTAAATGGTTTTGACCACCCAAGGACTTGCTATGCAAACAGAGTGCTTTGAATTACACTGATTAGCATTGATATTTGATTCATATATACAGTCCCGTTCAAAAGTTTGGGGTCACTTAGAAATGTCCTTGTTTTTGAAAGAAAAGCCAATTTTTTGTCCATTAAAATAACATCAAATTGGCTATTGTAGCTGGACATTTTTTATGGAATATCTACATAGGTGTACAGAGGCCCATTATCAGCAGCCATCACTCCTGTGTTCCAATGGCACATTGTGTTAGCTAATCCAAGTTTATCATTTTAAAAGGCTAATTGATCATGAAAAAACTGTTAGCACACCTGAAAATGGTTGTCCTGATTAAAGAAGCAATACAACTGGACTTTTTTAGACTAGTTGAGTATCTGGAGCATCAAATCAAATCAAATTCTATTAGTCACATACACATTGTTAGCAGATGTTAATGCGAGTGTAGCAAAATGCTTGTGCTTCTAGTTCCGACCATGCAGTAGTATCTAACAAGTAATCTAACAAATTCACAACAACTACCTTATACACACAAGTGTAAAGGATTGAATACGAGTATGTACATATAAATATATGGATGAGCGATGGGTGACCGACATAGGCAAGATGCAGTAGATGGTATATAGTACAGTATATACATGTGAGATGAGTAGTGTAGGATATGTAAACATTATATAAATGGTATCGTTTAAAGTGGCTAGTGATACATTTATTACATCCACTTTTTAATTATTAAAGTGGCTAGAGATTTGAGTCGATGGCCGAACGGCATAGGCAAGATTCAGTAGATGGTATAGGGTACAGTGTATACATTTGATATGAGTAATGTTGGATATGTAAACATTATATACAAAATTGTTTAAAGTGGCTAGTGATATGGATGAGCGATGGCTGACCGGCATAGGCAAGATGCAGTAGATGGTATATAGTACAGTATATACATGTGAGATGAGTAGTGTAGGATATGTAAACATTATATAAATGGCATAATTTAAAGTGGCTAGTGATACATTTGTTACATCCAATTTTCTATTATTTAAAGTGGCTAGAGATTTAAGTAAGTATGTTGGCAGCAACCACTCAATGTTAGTGGTGGCTGTTTAACAGTCTGATGGCCTTGAGATAGAAGCTGTTTTTCAGTCTCTCGGTCCCAGCTTTGATGCACCTGTACTGACCTCGCCTTCTGGATGATAACAGGCAGTGGCTCGGGTGGTTGTTGTCCTTGATGATCTTTTTGGCCTTCTTGTGACATCGGGGGGTGTAGGTGTCCAGGAGGGCAGATAGTCTACTCCCGGTGATGCGTTGTGCAGTCCTCACTACACTCTGGAGAGCCTTACGGTTGTGTGATTTTCCTGACACCACACTCCGAGGGCCCTCACCTCCTCCCTGTAGGCCGTCTCGTCGTTGTTGGTAATCAAGCCTACCATTGTAGTGTCGTCAGCAAACTTAATGATTGAGTTGGAGGCGTGCTTGGCCACGCAGTCATGGGTGAACAGGGAGTACAGGAGAGGGCTGAGTACGCACCCTTGTGGAGCCCCAGTGTTGAGGATCAGCGGGGTGGAGATGTTGTTTCCTACCCTCACCACCTGGGGCCGTCAGGAAGTCCAGGACCCAGTTGCACAGGGCTGGGTCAAGACCTAGGGTCTCGAGCTTAATCACGAGTTTGGAGGGTACTATGGTGTTAAATGCTGAGCTGTAGTCGATGAACAGCATTCTTACATAGGTATTCCTCTTGTCCAGATGGGTTAGGGCAGTGTGCAGTGTGATTGGGATTAAGGCTGTCTGTGGACCTATTGGGACGGTAAGCAAATTGGAGTGGGTCTAGGGTGTCTGGTAGGATGGAGGTGATATGATCCTTGACTAGTCTCTCAAAGCACTTCATGATGACGGAAGTGAGTGCTACGGGGCAATAGTCATTTAGCTCAGTTACCTTAGCTTTCTTGGGAACAGGAACAATGGTGGCCCTCTTGAAGCATGTGGGAACAGCAGACTGGGATAAGGATTAATTAAATATGTCCGTAAACACACCAGCCAGCTGGTCTGCGCATGCTCTGAGGACTTGGCCAGGGATGCCATCTGGGCCGGCAGCCTTGAGAGGGTTAACACGCTTAAATGTTTTACTCACGTTGGCTGCAGTGAAGGTGAGCACGCTGGTTTTGGTAGAAGGCCGTGTCGGTGGCACTGTATTGTCCTCAAAGCGAGCAAAGAAGTTGTTTAGTTTGTCTGGGAGCAGGACATCGTGGTCCGCGACGGGGCTGGTTTTCTTTTTGTAGTCCGTGATTGACTGTAGACCCTGCCACATTCCTCTCGTGTCTGAGCCGCTTAATTGTGACTCTACTTTGTCTCTATACTGACGCTTAGCTTGTTTGATTGCCTTGCGGAGGGAATAGCTACACTGTTTGTATTCAGTCATGTTTCCGGTCGCCTTGCCATGATTAAAAGCAGTGGTTCGCGCTTTCAGTTTTTCACGAATGCTGCCATCAGTCCACGGTTTCTGGATGAGGAAGGTTTTAATAGTTGCTATGGGTACAACATCACCGATGCACTTGCTAAAAAACTCGCTCACCGAATCAGTGTATACATCAATGTTGTTGTCTGATGCTGTCCGGAACATATCCCAGTCCACGTGTTCAAAGCAATCTTGAAGCGTGGAATCAGATTGGTCTGACCAGCGTTGAACAGACCTGAGCAGGGGCGTTTCCAGTTTTATTTTATGTCTGTAGGCTGGGAGCAACAAAATGGAGTCATGGTCAGACTTGCCGAAAGGAGGGCGGAGAATGGCCTTGTATGCATCACGGAAGTTAGAATAACAATGATCCAGGGTTTTCCCAGCCCGGGTGGCACATTCGATATGCTGATAAAATTTAGGGAGCCTTGTTTTCAGATTAGCCTCAGGATATGTGGTTTCCAGTTTACATAGAGTCCAATGAATTTCTTTCAGTGCCGTCGATGTGTCAGCTTGAGGGGGGATATATGCGACTGTGATTATAATCGAGGAGAATTCTCTTGGTAGATAATGTGGTCGGCATTTGATTGTAAGGAATTCTATGTCAGGTGAACAAAAGGACTTGAGTTCCTGTATGTTGTTATGACACACACCCCTGCCCTTCTTCTTACTAGATAGATGTTTGTTTCTGTTGGCGCGATGCGTGGAGAAACCATGTGGTTGTACCGACTCTGATAACATGTCCTGAGTGAGCCATGTTTCCGTGAAGCAAAGAATGTTGCAGTCTCTGATGTCTCTCTGGAAGGCAATCCTTGCTCGGATTTCGTCTACCTTGTTGTCCAGGGACTGGACATTGGCAAGTAGTATACTCGGGAGCGGTGCGTGATGTGCCCGTCTACGGAGCCTGACCAGAACACCGCCCCGTTTACCCCTTCTCCTCCGCCATCGTTGTTTTGGTTCGCCGGCTGGGATCCAGTCTATTGTCCTAGTTGGTGGACCAAACAGAGGATCCGCTTCGGGAAAGTCCTATTCCTGTTCGTAATGTTGACGTTGCTCTTATATCCAATAATTCCTCCCGGCTGTATGTAATAAAACTTAAGATTTCCCGGGGTAACAATGTAAGAAGTAATCCATAAAAAAACAAAATACTGCATAGCTTCCTGAGAACGTGAAGCGAGGCTGCCATCTCTGTCGGCGCCACAAGGGAGATCACTCAAATTGGAGTGGGTCTAGGGTGTGGGTTCGCATTTGTGGGTTCAATTACAGGCTCAACATGGCCAGAAACAAATAACTTTCTTCTGAAACTCATCAGTCTATTCTTGTTCTGAGAAATTAAGGCTATTCCATGCGAGAAATTGCCAAGAAACTGAAGATCTCGTACAAAGCTGTGTACTACTCCCTTCACAGAACAGCGCAAACTGGCTATAACCAGAATAGAAAGAGGAGTGGGACGCCCCGGTGCACAACTGAGCAAGAGGACAAGTACATTAGAGTGTCTAGTTTGAGAAACAGATCCCTCACAAGTCCTCAACTGGCAACTTCATTAAATTGTACCCGCAAAACACCAGTCTCAACGTCAACAGTGAAGAGGCAACTCCGGGATGCTGGTTTCCAGCCACAATAGTCATTTACAACATTAACAATGTCTACACTGTATTTCTGATCAATTTGATGTTAATTTTAATGGACCATAAATGTGCATTTTCTTTCAAAAACAAGGACATTTCTAAGTGACCCCAAACTTTTGAACTGTAGTGTAGATATATGTATATATTGAGGTGCATGGACAAAACACAATGTGTGATTTATTGACTGATGAACAAACACCATGTGTATGAACCACTTATTGTTAGGACTTGAAAAAGGGGTTCAAGTTCTGTGTACTTCCTGTCTAACTTTGGGAGTTAACCGATCATAAAGTTCACTTACGCTGACGAGCATCTGTGGGAAGGGCCCTCTGGAGTTTTCAGGCACGTTGATTGGTGGAATGACCCAGTCTCTTTTCTGTCTCCGCAGTCCCTTGGAGCTCGTCTCTCGTTGCCTGGGAAACATTATGATGGTGGGTGGGGCCTGGAACTCTGGTGGTGCTTTGACCCTCTTTTCCTCCTTCCTCTCCCCTTCTTTCCCCTGTTCCACTGTGATCTGAAAGACACCACACAAAGGACAAAGACACAGCTGAGCGGGTTGCTAGGTGATACAATTGTGACGTGTGCACATGTGCGTGCACGTGTGTACGTAAGAGGAGGTCCCAAAGAGCCGAAGCTAGCCCGGACCTTGTTCTTTACACCTGCTTGTTAAAAACTCCCATAAAGAGTGGACACGTCTCTCCTAGGATTTACACCCCTGTTCCCATTGCACGGCCAGGGATACTGTGAGTAACTGTCTACCTGCAGGCGAGTGTTTTCATCAGGAATAAGATGGCTACAAGGAACCTCCATTCCCTTATGTGTGAATATTCACTCATTAAAGTCTTGTTGCTAATGATGTCTTGATTGTAATCAGTGAGGTGGGTTTTGGTGGGGTGCAATCAAATGAGATGGATTACCAACTAAGTTTGAAATGCATTGGCAGAGCAACCAACTGTTGAGAAGCACAATTACAAAGTAAATCCAGTGATTCATTTATTCAGCGTTTGAATCAATTAAAAAAAATCTAGGTGCATCTATTTAACACATTTTTCCCAGGGTCAAATATGAAGTTAGATAAGCTGCTCGTTATTTTCTCGTTTCAATAACAAATCAAATATCCGACAAGCCCGTAACAAACGGACATAACATGTCATGTCAACATTCGTGTACGTGTATCTGGGGGCCTGCAGTATGACTAAAAGCAGACTAGTAGATTCCCAGGGTCGTGTCCTGTATGATCCGGAGTCCACATGAATAATACAAAGTTTGAATCAGTCCAGCATCTCCCGGCTCTGCTAGTAGGAACACACTGTATCCTGCATGTCCAGGATATGGGAACTCTGGTATTAACATGGAGAAATCATGTGAAATTTGACATGCAGTATCTCTGGGCTTCAGTGTAACCTCCGGGTTATAATACACAAGTTCAGCAAGTTCAGTCAGAATCATCCTCCAACCACATCCCTCAGCCCTCTAGCTCCTCCCCTCTCAGTCTCGCTTTCTATAACTCTCCCTTTTTCCCCTCCATCGCTCTCTCTCCTTCTTATTGTTTTTCCCCTCTCTCCTCCCTTTCGGCTGATCCTGACAGCTTGCCTTAGTAATAGCAATACATCAGAAGCTGCGGAGTGCTATGCTAATAGGTGGATGGAGCGTGAGACGGGTTAAGCGTGCCAGAGGGCTAGGATTTGATTTGATTTGGATGATGTCGTGCAAACGCTCTATCCCAGGTGTCCCTTAGATCTCCACCAGGTCTCCCCAAATCATCTGCTCTCATGTTGCTTATTGTTCCATGGCAGGGAGCGAATGAGAATTTCCAGCTAAACGGGTGAGAGAGACAGGTCCAATCGCCTTACATGTACATATAAAAAGCCCTGTGTTTTAATACCTGTTCCAATATTAAGGGCTAACATGATGGAGGGAGAGAGGGTAGAGACATGTTTGGGCTCTGTCATTTGCTTGTCAAATATTATTTGGCAAATTTCGAGTTTAGAACGCTTGATGTTTCAAATATTGTCCAATCCTTTTGGAGTTGTGAATGTGGCAGTCGATATTAAATTCCATGCTTCCCTTGGTGACTCATCTACTTAGATTTCAGCTCAAGTTATTATTATGTCCTGTATACAGGGGAATGAATGAGTGTAGTGGGTGCACTTCATCTCTCTGCCACTAGGGGAGCTGCAGCTCCTCATTCAGACAGCTCTGTCTTTGCTTTTCTAAATCCTCACGATGCAGAAATCCTCTAATCCAACCATTCTTCTTCTCTCCTTTGCCAGGCACAGTCTACCCTTCCAAACACACATGTGACGTGTTCCATCATGTGTCATCATGTGCCATGTTGCCTGAACCAGATCCCCATGGTGTATGTTCAGGGGGACACCTCTCTCTTCCCGGTACCCAGTGCCAAGTGAAACACGTGTGTGTTGTCCAGCTACGGTACACAGATCCAAACTAGATTTGTCAGATGGAGAGGGGTGACAGATGTACGCTGGGTTCTGGACAAATGTATTCTATTTCTCATCGGGAGGAGGGCTTAGTGGGCCTGATTGCAGGGGCTGGCTACCCCAGTTCAGAGTGCCACGGTGGGGGGACTAGGGAGGAGAGGGAGGAGGGGTTCTGGGGTTATTAGGGGTTGGATGGGGGAGGGAGACAGCGGGTCGAGGAGGGTAGAGATAGTGGGGGGTTATATTGAGAAGCAGATGTGACCTCCCTGTCTAAATAAGTCATGCTCCAAAATCCTTTCATCTGCAGATGCTAACAGGTACATGTGGACCGCTGGTGAGTAAGGGGCACAGAGAGAGAAATGAGAGACAGAGAGCGCAAGAGAGATAGAAAGAGAGCAAGAGCGAGAGAGGGAGAGATGAGCTGTGCCCATTGTTGCCTAAGGGACTTTGGCCAAGCTGTTCTCCAGCTGTGGTAGTGTACTGGAATCCTGGCCACAGCCTGCTGACACACATTTATAACTCAGAAATAACACACATGAATATATGAACAAACACACATGCACACACACAGGCAGACAACACTAAGACAATGGACTACTAGATAGGATTGTGTTAGATTGTCAAATGTCGAACAAGGGACTAACTCAGGATTGCACCATCCTTCCTATAGCTTGGAGGCTAACATCATCACACAACAGCCTGCCAAAAGGACTGCCATGGTCTGGTTGCACTGGTCTGAGCATCAAATAACTGAATGTAGAATTATATACATATACAGTGGGGGAAAAAAGTATTTAGTCAGCCACCAATTGTGCAAGTTCTCTCACTTAAAAAGATGAAAGAGGCCTGTAATTTTCATCATAGGTACACTTCAACTATGACAGACAAAATGAGGAAAACAAATCCAGAAAATCACATTGTAGGATTTTTTATGAATTTATTTGCAAATTATGGTGGAAAATAAGTATTTGGTCACATACAAACAAGCAAGATTTCTGGCTCTCACAGACCTGTAACTTCTTCTTTAAGAGGCTCCTCTGTCCTCCACTCATTACCTGTATTAATGGCACCTGTTTGAACTTGTTATCAGTATAAAAGACACCTGTCCACAACCTCAAACAGTCACACTCCAAACTCCACTATGGCCAAGACCAAAGAGCTGTCAAAGGACACCAGAAACAAAATTGTAGACCTGCACCAGGTTGGGAAGACTGAATCTGCAATAGGTAAGCAGCTTGGTTTGAAGAAATCAACTGTGGGAGCAATTATTAGGAAATGGAAGACATACAAGACCACTGATAATCTTCCTTGATCTGGGGCTCCACGCAAGATCTCACCCGTGGGGTCAAAATGATCACAAGAACGGTGAGCAAAATCCCAGAACCACACGGGGGACCTAGTGAATGACCTGCAGAGAGCTGGGACCAAAGTAACAAAGCCTACCATCAGTAACACACTACGCCGCCAGGACTCAAATCCTGCAGTGCCAGACGTGTCCCCCTGCTTAAGCCAGTACATGTTCAGGCCCGTCTAGTTTGCTAGAGAGCATTTGGATGATCCAGATGAGGATTGGGAGAATGTCAGATGAAACCAAAATAGAACTTTTTGGTAAAAACTCAACTCGTCGTGGTTTGGAGGACAAAGAATGCTGAGTTGCATCCAAAGAACACCATACCTACTGTGAAGCATGGGGGTGGAAACATCATGCTTTGGGGCTGTTTTCTGCAAAGGGACCAGGACGACTGATCCGTGTAAAGGAAAGAATGAATGGGGCCATGTATCGTGAGATTTTTAGTGAAAACCTCCTTCCATCAGCAAGGGCATTGAAGATGAAACGTGGCTGGGTCTTTCAGCATGACAATGATCCCAAACACACCGCCTGGGCAACGAAGGAGTGGCTTCAGAAGAAGCATTTCAAGGTCCTGGAGTGGCCTAGCCAGTCTCCAGATCTCAACCCCATAGAAAATCTTTGAAAGTCCGTGTTGCCCAGCGACAGCCCCAAAACATCACTGCTCTAGAGGAGATCTGCATGGAGGAATGGGCCAAAATACCAGCAACAGTGTGTGAAAACCTTGTGAAGACTTACAGAAAACGTTTGACCTCTGTCATTGCCAACAAAGGGTATATAACAAAGTATTGAGATAAACTTTTGTTATTGACCAAATACTTATTTTCCACCATAATTTGCAAATAATTTCATAAAAAAATCCTACAATGTGATTTTCTGGATTTTATTTCCTCATTTTGTCTGTCATAGTTGAAGTGTACCTATGATGAAAATTACAGGCCTCTCTCATCTTTTTAAGTGAGAGAACTTGCACAATTGGTGGCTGACTAAATACTTTTTTTCCCCACTGTACATACACTTCGGTTGGAGTCATTAAAACTCGTTTTTCAACCACTCCACAAATTTCTTGTTAACAAACTATAGTTTTGGCAAGTTGGTTACTTTGTGCATGACACAAGTCATTTTTCCAACAATTGTTTACAGACAGATTATTTCACTTAAAATTCACTGTATCACAATTCCAGTGGGTAAGAAGTTTACATACACTAAGTTGACTGTGCCTTTAAAAAGCTTGGAAAATTCCAGAAAATGATGTGACTTTAGAAGCTTCTGATAGGCTAATTGGAGGTGTACCTGTGGATGTATTTCAAGGCCTACATTCAAACTCAGTGCTTGACATCATAGGGAAATCAAAAGAAATCAGCCGCTCAGCAAGGAAGAAGCCACTGCTCCAAAACCGCCATAAAAAAGCCAGACTACGGTTTACAACTGCACATGGGGACAAAGATCGTACTTTTTGGAGAAATGTCCTCTGGTCTGATGAAACAAAAATAGAACTGTTTGGCCATAATGACCATCGTTATGTTTGGAGGAAAAACACAGAAGAACACCATCCCAACCATGAAGCACGGGGGTGGCAGAATCATGTTGTGGGGGTGCTTTGCTGCAGGAGGGACTGGTGCACTTCACAAAAAAGATGGCATCAATGATGTGGATATATTGAGGCAACATCTCAAGTCATCAGTCAGGAAGTTAAAGCTTGGTCGCAAATGGGTCTTCCAAATGGACAATGACCCCAAGCATACTTCCAAAGTTGTGGCAAAATGCTAAAGGGCAACAAAGTCAAGGTATTGGAGTGGCCATCACAAAGCCCAGACTTCAATCCTATAGAAAATTTGTGGGCAGAACTGAAAAAGCACGTGCGAGCAAGGAGGCCTACAAACCTGACTCAGTTACACCAGCTCTGTCAGGAGGAATGGGCCAAACTTCACCCAACTTATTGTGGGAAGCTTGTGGAAGGCTTCCCGAAATGTTTGACCCAAGTTAAACAATTTAAAGGCAATGCAACCAAATACTCATTGAGTGTATGTAAACTTCTGACCCACTGGGAATGTGATGAAAGAAATAAAAGCTGAAATAAATCATTCTCTCTACTATTATTCTGACATTTCACATTCTTAAAATAAAGTGGTGATCCTAACTGACCTAAGACAGGGAATTTTTACTAGGATAAAATGTCAGGAATTGTGAAAAACTGAGTTTAAATGTATTTGGCTAAGGTGTATGTAAACTTCCGACTTCAACTGTATATATTTTTTTAATGTATTTTCCTTTATTATTTTCCTCTAACCTTACCACCCTTTCCAAAATTGGAGTAAACTAATGGACAACAACACAATGTTAAATGAACAGTGTACCACTACCATCCCAGACGACAAGACCATGGAGACCACAATGTTCAACTCACTGTTAATTAAGTGTTAACACGGAAATGCCAGCTCTCCTCTGCAGCAAATGAAACACATTCCCTCCATCCACTGTTGGAACAGAAGAATGGCAGAGGAGGAGAGGAAGAGAGCCGAGCCAGACATAGGCTCAGAGTTTTAGAACAACAGCTTAATAGAGTCAACAGACATTCAACATACGTTTGTCCTTTCTCTAGCCCACACACACGCAGAGACAAGACACACAGACACACGCAGAGACAAGACACACAGACACACGCAGAGACAAGACACACAGACACACGCAGAGACAAGACACACAGACACACGCAGAGACAAGACACACAGACACACGCAGAGACAAGACACACAGACACACGCAGACACAAGACACACAGACACACGCAGAGACAAGACACACAGAGAGACAAGACACACAGACACACGCAGACACAAGACACACAGACACACGCAGAGACAAGACACACAGACACACGCAGAGACAAGACACACAGACACATGCAGAGACAAGACACACAGACACACACAGAGACAAGACACACAGACACACAGACACAAGACACACACAAGACACAAGACACACAGACACACAAAGACACACAGACACATGCAGAGACAAGACACACAGACACACGCAGAGACAAGACACACAGACACACGCAGAGACAAGACACACAGACACATGCAGAGACAAGACACACAGACACACGCAGAGACAAGACACACAGACACACGCAGAGACAAGACACACAGACACATGCAGATACAAGACACACAGACACACGCAGAAACAAGACCCACAGACACACGCAGACACAAGACACACAGACACACGCAGAGACAAGACACACAGACACACACAGAGACAAGACACACAGACACACGCAGACACAAGACACACAGACACATGCAGACACAATACACACAGACACACGCAGAGACAAGACACACAGACACACACAGAGACAAGACACACAGACACACGCAGAGACAAGACACACAGACACACGCAGAGACAAGACACACAGACACATGCAGAGACAAGACACACAGACACACACAGAGACAAGACACACAGACACACAGACACAAGACACACACAAGACACACAGACACACAAAGAGACACACGCATGCATGCACACACATACACACACGCAGGAACTGACACGTGCGCGCACATTCGCACACACTCTGTTCACAACCAGAAGTGTACACTAAAACACACTTAATATTCACATGAACCTACATAATCCCTTTTACACAGAAACAAACACACATTCTCTCGCACACATACACACACACACTGTGTGAACAGGAGTCAGTGAGTGTGAAATGGAAGCGGCGCCCAGCTCCGGTGCCACCAGAACCCAGCCAGCTGGCTCCTATCCCGGCCTTCCCCTACCCACCCGAGCCTCCCCTCACACCCCGGCCCGCATGCTTTGATATCAGTCAGCCCCTGGCGAAACACACATCTGGAAGTTATTACTCCACAGAGCAGAGCGGCACAAAAAGCCATTTCACATTGTGTTCAGCGTCCTTGTTGTTTTCTATGTCTGTATATCAGGTTTGTATTACTACAGCTGTAGTAGAATGGTCTGACCCAACTCTAATCTCCTTCCTCTTCCGTATCGGACTTCATTAGTATGAATGTGTGATAGATAAACAATGGATTAGTTGCTTAGGGTCTAAGACCTGCTCTTTAGTTCGTCTGGCTATCAATGCCGCAAAGCCCGTGAACCCAGTAGGATTTGGGTGTGAAGCTGCCTGAGTTCCATGAGCACTCGCACACACACTTGGCTTCACACACACTCCCTTGGACCCAACACACTCTCCTCACATAGTACTGCAGCCATGGTGTGACCCCGTCTTGGCTGCCCACAGTAAGAGGTTCTCTTGGTGGATCAGTTTGATGGCAGAGAACTGAGTGGCACATGGTCTGTTCTGGACAGGGAGAATTTTGGCTGATCCTGTGATCCCTATCTAAGCAATGTCAGAGTGCCCTGGCTGATCCTACCACTCTCTGCTCCAGTAGGACATTTAGTACCAGGTGGCAGGGAGACATGAGAATCACTGCACTGATTAAATGCTGATTAGATGCTGGAATGGACCATTGGGGTCCAGGGAGAGAGATGGAACGGGCCAATGACGAGTCTTAGACTCAAAGTCTTAGCTCAAAGCTACAGTAGAGTCACTTTAACTTTGTTAATATATGCTGTTTTCTACCTTCCTAACCTTCCACTCCTCGAATATCCTTCACTTCTAACCTAAAGGGTTGAGATAAAGGCCATGCCAAGCCCTGATGAACCCAGTGCCCTGGTGCCAGTCCAGGCTGACTATGTGTGACAGTCTCTGTATAGGCAGCAGAGTGAAATCAGTTGTGGGTATTTTTATCCCCCTTCCTGGGCTGTAGGATACCTTCCGTAAATAAATCATAGGACCTCTAATATAGGACTACTAATATAGGACCACTAATATAGGACTACTAATATAGGACCTCTAATATAGGACTACTAATATAGGACTACTAATATAGGACTACTAATATTGGACTACTAATATAGGACCTCTAATATAGGACCACTAATATAGGACTACTAATATAGGACCTCTAATATAGGACCACTAATATAGGACCTCTAATATAGGACTATTAATATAGGACCACTAATATAGGACCTCTAATATAGGACTACTAATATAGGACTACTAATATAGGACCACTAATATAGGACCACTAATATAGGACCTCTAATATAGGACCACTAATATAGGACTACTAATATAGGACCACTAATAAAGGACTACTGATATAGGACCTCTAATATAGGACTACCAAATATAGGATCTCTAATATAGGACCTCTAATATAGGACTACTAATATAGGACTACTAATATAGGACCACTAATATAGGACCACTAATATAGGACCTCTAATATAGGACCACTAATATAGGACCACTAATAAAGGACTACTGATATAGGACCTCTAATATAGGACTACCAAATATAGGACCTCTAATATAGGACTACTAATATAGGACCTCTAATATTGGACCACTAATATAGGACCTCTAATATAAGACTACTAATATAGGACTACTAATATAGGACCACTAATATAGGACCACTAATATAGGACCACTAATATAGGACCACTAATAAAGGACTACTAATATAGGACCTCTAATATAGGACTACAAAATATAGGACCTCTAATATAGGACCACTAATATAGGACTACTAATATAGGACCTCTAATATAGGACCTCTAATATAAGACCACTAATATAGGACTACTAATATAAGACTACTAATATAGGACCACTAATATAGGACCACTAATATAGGATCTCTAATATAGGACCTCTAATATAGGACCACTAATAAAGGACCACTAATATAGGACCACTAATATAGGACCTCTAATATAGGACCACTAATAAAGGACCACTAATATAGGACCACTAATATAGGACCACTAATATAGGACTACTAATATAGGACCTCTAATATAGGACCACTAATATAGGACCACTAATATAGGACCACTAATATAGGACTACTAAAATAGGACCTCTAATATAGGACCACTAATAAAGGACCACTAATATAGGACCACTAATATAGGACCACTGAATTAGGACTACTAATATAGGACCACTAATATAGGACTACTAATATAGGACCTCTAATATTGGACTACTAATATAGGACCACTAATATAGGACTACTAATATAGGACCACTAATATAGGACTACTAATATAGGACTACTAATATAGGACCACTAATATAGGATCACTAATATAGGACTACTAATATAGGACTACTAATATAGGACCACTAATATAGGACGACTAATATAGGACTACAAATATAATCCCACTAATATAGGGCCACTAATATAGGACCACTAATATAGGACCACTAATATAGGACCACTAATATAGGACCACTAGTATAGGACTACTAATATAGGACCACTAATATAGGACTACTAATAAAGGACTACTAATAAAGGACTACTAATATAGGACCTCTAATATAGGACTACTAATATAGGACCACTAATGTCACGATTCTCTACTGAACGGACAGACCGAGACGCAGCGATGTAGCCAGAATACATGATTTAATAAATCCACGGGAACAAGACGGAACAAAACAAAGAACGGAGAACGTAACGATGAACATAACTGAACAAACAAACACAGCTATGAACATACAATAACCCACGAACCCAGAGTGAAACCTACTAGCCTAAATATGGTTCCCAATTAGAGACAACGACACACAGCTGCCTCTAATTGGGAACCATTACCCAACATAGAAATACGACACCTAGAATGAACAAACCCTACACAAAGACAAAACCAAAACGCTCCAGCCTGAAACTCGGGACTGGGCGTTACAGTACCCAAAGGCGCGGACTCCGGACGCGCCGAAAAAAATCTGTGGGGGGTCTTGAGTGGGTCGCTTTGTCCCAGGTGGAGGCTCCGGTGCTGGCCGTGCTGGTCTGACATCCAGAACCGGAGGCCCTGGGCCTTCTCCTGGAACTCTGGTGCGTGGAGTTGGAACTGGCCGTGCTGGACTCGTGATGCTCACTGGAACGCTGGTGCGTGGAGCAGGAACTGGCAGTACTGGACTCGTGATGCTCACTGGGACTCTGGTGCGTGGAGCAGGAACTGGCAGTACTGGACTCGTGATGCTCACTGGGACTCTGGTGCGTGGAGCAGGAACTGGTCGTACTGGACTCGTGATGCTCACTGGGACTCTGGTGCGTGGAGCAGGAACTGGTCGTACTGGACTCGTGATGCTCACTGGAACTCTGGTGCGTGGAGCAGGAACTGGCAGTACTGGACTTGTGATGCTCACTGGAACTCTGGTGCGTGGAGCAGGAACTGGCAGTACCGGACTTGTGATGCTCACTGGAACTCTGGTGCGTGGAGCAGGAACTGGCAGTACCGGACTAGTGATGCTCACTGGTACTCTGGTGCGTGGAGCAGGAACTGGCAGTACTGGACTTGTGATGCTCACTGGAACTCTGGTGCGTGGAGCCGGAACAGGACGTGCTGGACTCTCGGAGCGCACGGGGAGCTTGGTGCGCGGAGCCGGAACAGGACGTGCTGGACTCTCGGAGCGCACGGGAGCTTGGTGCGCGGGGCCGAGCAGGGCGTGCTGGACTCTCTGAACGCACGGGGAGCTTGTGCGCGGGCGAGCAGGGCGTGCTGGACTCTCGGAGCGCCGCGGGGAGCTGGGTGCGCGGGGCCGAGCAGGGCGTGCTGGACTCTCGAGCGCCGCGGGGAGCTGGGTGCGCGGGGCGGGCAGGACGTGCTGGACTCTCGGAGCGCACGGGAGCTGGAGTGCGTGGAACAGGGACTGGGCGTGTAGACACCACTACACGGACTGGGATCTTGGAACACGGAACAGGGATCTTGGAACGCGGAACAGGGATCTTGGAACGCGGAACAGGGATCTTGGAACGCGGAACAGGGATCTTGGAGCGCGGAACAGGGATCTTGGAACGCGGAACAGGGATCTTGGAACGCGGAACAGGGATCTTGGAACGTGGAACAGGGATCTTGGAACGTGGAACAGGGATCTCGGAGCGTGGAACAGGGATCTCGGAGCGTGGAACAGGGATCTCGGGCGTGGAACAGGGGTCTCGGGCGTGGAGCAGGGGACTGGGCGTGTAGAAACCTCTACCCGGACCGGGAACCTGATATGGAGAGCCGACACCATACCTCCAGCTAGCTCACTAACCCTGGCCTCATGGGTGAGTGGAGCTGGAATCTCTCGGACTGGGCTGTGGATCCGTGCCGGGAGATTCTGCCCGTAGGACCACAGGATAACATGGACCCAAAGGCGCACTGGAGGCCTGGCTCGCAGAGCTGGCACCACTCTCCCAGGTAGCACACAGACCTCGGCCCGACCAATGAGTGGCGCTGGGATCTCTCGCACTGGGCTGCGGACACGTACCGGAGACACCGCACACGGAACTGGAGCAGGATATCCGGGTCCCAGGAGGCGCACCGGAGACTTAGCGCGCAGAGCAGGCACCACTCTTCCTGGCTGAACGCTTCGTTTACCCCGACTGATGAGTGGAGCGGGAATCTCTCGCACCGGCCTCTGACTCCGTATAGGGGAAACCGTGCGCAACACTGCATTGCACGGCCTCCCTTTGCTGCGACGCTCTCCCTACGCTCTCTCCATGAAGCACGAGGGGTTGGCTCAGGAGTCCCTCCTGAACCGGCCAACCTCCTCGTGTGCCCCCAAAGTTTCTTGGGGCTGCCTTACAGGCTTCCTAGCCCGGCGAGGTCTGAGAAACATTCCTCTCTCCGGGTCCCATGCTCCCATCAAGTCCTCACACCTGCGCCGCTCCGCCGCCGCTGCTTCCAGTTCCTCTCTGGGTCGACGATACTCCCAGGCTGGTCCCAAGCACTCCCATAGAACAGCTCCTTCTCCCAAGACCTAAGCTCCCGGGTCTCTCGCTGCTTGGTCTTTGTTTGGTGGGTTATTCTGTCACGATTCACTTCTGAGGGGACAGACCGAGACGCAGCGATGTAGCCAGAATACATGATTTAATAAATCCACGGGAACAAGACGGAACAAAACAAAGAACGGAGAACGTAACGATGAACATAACTGAACAAACAAACACAGCTATGAACATACAATAACCCACGAACCCAGAGTGAAACCTACTAGCCTAAATATGGTTCCCAATTAGAGACAACGACACACAGCTGCCTCTAATTGGGAACCATTACCCAACATAGAAATACGACACCTAGAATGAACAAACCCTACACAAAGACAAAACCAAAACGCTCCAGCCTGAAACTCGGGACTGGGCGTTACAACTAATATAGGACCTCTAATATAGGACCACTAATATAGGACCTCTAATATAGGACCTCTAATATAGGACTACTAATATAGGACCTCTAATATAGAACTACTAATATAGGACCACTAATATAGGACCACTAATATAGGACTACTAATATAGGACTAATATAGGACCACTAATATAGGACCACTAATATAGGACTACTAATATAGGACCACTAATATAGGACCACTAATATAGGACTACTAATATAGGACTACTAATATAGGACCACTAATATAGGACTACTAATATAGGACCACTAATATAGGACCTCTAATATAGGACTACTAATATAGGACTACTAATATAGGACCACTAATATAGGACTACTAATATAGAACTACTAATATAGGACCACTAATATAGGACTACTAATATAGGACTACTAATATAGGACCACTAATATAGGACTACTAATATAGGACCACTAATATAGGACTACAAATATAGGACCACTAATATAGGACCTCTAATATAGGACTACTAATATAGGACCACTAATATAGGACTACAAATATAGGACCACTAATATAGGACCTCTAATATAGGACTACTAATATAGGACCACTAATATAGGACTACTAATATAGGACTACTAATATAGGACCTCTAATATAGAACTACTAACATAGGACTACTAATATAGGACTACTCATTCTCGTGCCTGGGTTGCCAGGTTTGAGACACCATTATAGGACTACTCAGTTCATTCCTGGGTTGCCAGGTTTGAGCTACTATTATAGGACAAGTCAGTGTCTTCCTGGGTTGCCATGTTTGTGCAAGTGAGGCTAACACAGAGAAACATATACATTGGGCACGGGCACGCACATACCAATACACAGCACACATTAAGAAACACCCTCAGAGACAATGAAACATGCTTTCACACACTGGACAGACACTCGACAGACAGCAAACAAACACACACACACAGAACACACATTCTTTCAATATTTTTTATTTACAATGACAGCCTACCAAGAGGCAAAGGGCCTCCTGTGGGGACTGGGGGTTTTAAAAAAAGCAGGACCAAACACACATCACGACAAGAGAGACACCACAACACATAAAGAGAGACCTAAGACAACAACCCAACATGGCAGCAATACAACATGGCAGAAGCACAAACATTGTCAGGCACAGAAAACAGCACGAAGGGCAAAAAGGTAGAGACAACAACACAACACGCTAAGTGTCAGTAAGAGTGTCCATGATTGAGTCTTTGAATGTAGAGATGGAGATCAAAATAGATTGTAGCTCCTTCCAGTCGCTAGCTGCAGCGAACTGAAAAGAGGAGCGACCCAGGGATGTGTGCGCTTTGGGGACCTTTAACAGAATGTGAATGACAGAATGGGTGCTGTATGAGGAGGAAAGAGGGTTGGAGTTAAGAGGGAGTGAGGCCTAAGGACGTTTTATAAATAAGCATCAACCCATGGGTCTTGTGTCGGGTATACAGAGATTTACAGAGGCCAGTTTACAGAGGAGTATAGATTGCAGTAGGAGGAGCATTGGTGGCAAATCTGATGGCCCAATGGTCAAGAACATCTAGCCGCTCCAGAGCACCCTTACCAGCCGATCTATAAGTTACGTCTCCGTAATCTGGCATGGGTAGGATGGTCATCTGAATCAGGGTTAGTTTGTCAGCTGGGGTGAAAGAGGAGAGATTACGATAGAGGAAGCCAAGTCTAGATTTAACGTAAGCCTGCAGCTTGGATATGTGCTGAGAGAAGGACAGTGTACTGTCTGTCTAGCCATACTCCCAAGTACACTAAGAAACTTTGTTGTAGTGCGTTTAACACAAAATCCCGGGAGGGGCCAGCTGAGTATAAGACTAGAAGTATTTTTTTAGGGGTTATACCGTAAGTCTTAACAATGTATCACACACGTCCCTTGACCCAGGAACACACAGTCATCCCTGACACCCAAGATACTCTTTCCAGAAGAGATTCAATCCCACAATGCATTGCAGTCCTACCTGTGTCCCCCGACCTCTTTTACAGACTAATTGAGACCAAGTGTGAGTGCTGTCAGACCTTAAGGCTGTAAGCGATCAATCCGTCTCCGCTGGAATTGATCTGGGTGGCTGGATGCCTTCTATAGGCACGGCCCCCATAAAAGTAGTGTGCGTTGTCGTTACTGAATGCGGTTAACATTAGCAGCGCAGCTGCTCTCCTCTAGGCTGGCACTGACGATCACATGAGATGAGGCGACGCGCTGTAGTCAGAGCGCTGTAGTCAGAGCGCTGTAGTCTACCTGGTCTTTAACACTGTCAGAGAAAGCCAGCCAGGGGCAACCGGGGACGGGGAGGGACAGACAGACGGGCGGACGGACGGATGTTTTCCAATAACAGCTTACGGGTGAGTACAGTACTCTTCCCCTTTGAGAGTGTGATGATCGTACCACTCAGTCGTTAGTTGCTATCCAGACCCCAGCAGAAGATAAGGGAGTAAGGGAGATCACACTGAGCTGATCGCTGACTGAGACTTGAGGATGGGAGTTGGTGGTTTTCTAGGTAGGGTTCTGGAGTACTTGGGGAGATACGTTTCACAGGTGTGTGAGAGTGGGTGTGTGTGTGTGATGTGAGTATGCACTTACGTGCATGTGTATGTGTGCGCACATCTACTGTATGAACAGAATGATATTGTTACCTGATTGCCTGGCGGTGAGGGTGTGGGTTGCCCCATCAGGGCCAGTTTGACCGTTGTCTCCCACACGTGTGTGTGTGGACCACTGGCAGTGACCGTGAACTGGACCGGTCCGCTCAGGCCTGCCACCTCTCTCTGGGTGTAGATGGACCCATCGGTCCCAACGCTGAACCTGGCGTCACCGCTCTGAAAGACCACCCCCTCATTCTCCATACAGTCATCAAACCTCACTAGAGAGAGAGAGAGAGAGAGAGAGAGAGAGAGAGAGAGAGAGAGAGAGAGAGAGAGAGAGACAGAGACAGAGACAGAGACAGAGACAGAGACAGAGACAGAGACAGAGACAGAGACAGAGACAGAGACAGAGACAGAGACAGAGAGAGAGAGAGATTCATGCTGAGTTACGACTGGATAATACCACCAATACATGTTAATACTACCAATACATGTTAATACTACCAATACACATTATCATATGTGAATGACCATTCATGCATGGTGGTGGATACCGTTCTTATTCCATTGAAAGGTTATGAATACAGCAGTGTGGTATTTTGCACTTGAGCTGTTTGATGTTGTCTCTTCACGCCTGCATACATCATCTGCCTGCCAGTCTCTCTGTGGACTTTTAACCAGAAATGATGTTTGGAGAAATAGCCACAAATAGCCACAGCCATAATGTCACAACCTTTCTAAAGGACCAGGGTGGAAATAAAGGAGAGAATGAGATGGGCTTCGTGTTGCCGTCTCAACGTCTCTGTCGGAGACAGGAGAATAAGCTAGTATACTGTAAAGCGCATTCACACTCATAGAATATATAGCGTATAAGACTATAAGAGTAAAAGACCACAGATACAAATAAACACTCAAATCTGAGAAAGGAGAATAGGCAATTATAGCATACTATACAGCAGAGACTTAAAGAATCAGAACACGGACATACTGTACATGTAATGACCAAGATACAACAATGACAATTTAATGGACAGGCCTATAAGGTCTTGTGCAATGGCCACGTATACAAGGCAAATAAGCACTCTCACGCACCCATTCTATTCAATGCAAATACAAAATTAAAATTACCTGTATCACCAAGTCCTGTTTAGATTCATGTTAACCCTTTAAGTGGCACACCAATAAAAAAATATCACCTGCAAAACGTGTATTTAGCCTCAATATAGGCCATACATGAATCATTATTGTTTGCATGACTTAAACTTTGATACAGTAGATTGAGTTGAGTCGCCTAATTAGAGTAAACAAATGTTGTATTGGAATTTGCATACACTTTTTAAATAATCCAAATAACTATACATTCATTTATATTATGCCTGCTTCATTTACTTATATTGGAAAATATGCCTAGTTAAATGAGGACTGATATCAGATATTAATCAAATATGATACATTTGTGTGTCAAAATACAAATATTAAAATTTATGTAGATTTTTACGGTTTATATCCTTAGAGTAACAATGTTTCTCTATTGTCAATTATCACCAGCTTTGACTCAATATCCTTCCTGTAACGTGTAACTTATCTGCTTGGAAGAGCATATTTTTCTTAAAATTGTAAAATAACAAAATATTTGTAATTTAATCATTCTTAAGTTATGTTTTAGAGGTCAACAAAATTGTACAACCATCTAATTTAAAATTGTATACACAATTACCACAGAAAATGTGTGATAAATTAGGTTTGGGTTTGCTCACATTCACTTCCTGGTTTTCAACCATCTTTGAATGGGAGTTTAAACAAAGATGTGAGTCTGATAATGAAAACCACATGATCATTTTACTAAATGGCATTGGTTGATGATAAATTATGCCAAACAAAATTCACATGTTTAATTTAAAATCGGTTGTCAAAATTAGGTCCACCGCCCAGTTCAGCTGTCTGTTAAAGGGGTAATGATAAGTAGAGAGAGAGAGAGAGAGAGAGAGAGAGAGAGAGAGAGAGGTGTCTAGTTTCTTTAATTACGCACAATCATTAAACAGAGGCAGTAGAACAGCCTATTAGAAAGAAGCGGAGATTGAATGAAACTCGAAACCCAACCCTGAGTCTGAACCTCCCGTCTCCATGGCTGACTGAACACACTATTGACTTCAACCACAGGCTAATATGCAGAAAATCAGCATGGAATTGAGAAAATGTCCTTATCCTTCGCATCCCTGAAAAACTAAACAACGAGATTCAGTTACTCCACAAACACAATGTAGACATCAAAACAAAGTTCATAAAGGAAACGTACGTGTGTACAACGCTGTATTTATGTTCCAAAGTTGTGTGGTCCTTGTACTCAGGCCCTACTGAGACAATATTTTATTACTACGTGTTATTATCTCCTATTATGGGTTTATTATTCTGTGTCCAAACACGTTCCCACCAGCTACAGACCACTGGAAGAGCCAGACTATTGCTCTCTGTCTTCAGCCCCACCACAAACAGACCCATGCCACCCCACCAATCTCCAGGCTGAGGGGCTAGGGCAATTAACTTCTCTCTCTCTCTCTGTCTCACTCTGTCTTTTTCTCCTTCCCAGGGAATACCTTGTGTCTAGACAGCATCTCGACTGAGAGGAACCTTGGGGCTGAAGGACGGAACTCACCAGAGTCTGTTCCCATTCGCTCTCAACGTTTCCGTCTCCCCCAGCCACTAGCCACCACTACAAACAGCTGAACCATGTACAGTACAGTATCTAAACTAACTATGTCTGTCTGTAACTAAATCCTTCTCCGTCCTCTGGGCCCGGTGGTGGTGGTGATGTGTCTGGTAAAACATCATTAAAAACGTTCTCTCTGAAACTAAACCCAGACAGAATGAACCAACACCACTCAGTCATTTCCTGGTAACAGGTGTTGTCTAAGGACAGGCGTCCCAGTCTAGCCTGTGGTATTAGGGGAACTGAGTTTGGTGTTTTGTGATACAACAGAAGAGTCCCCGGTCCCCGTCCACCACAAACTCCAATATACAGTATCGCAACACATTTATCAACACTCTTTCTCTGTCTTTTTCTTTTTCTCTCTTTGGCTCTCTCTCTGTGCCTTCCTCTCCCTCCCTCTACCCCCTATTTCCCCTTTCTCTCCCTGTCCTCTCTCTCTTCTCTCTCTGCCCTCTCTATATTTTGTCTCTTTCTCTCTCTCTCTGTTCTCTCTGCAGGACAAACAAACGCTACAGTTGGCAAACAAGCGCTGATACAGTTTTGGAAGGCAGCCTGATTATATTAGCAAAGAGGAAGTCACATTCAAATTCCAAAATGCTTTATTGTAATGACAAGTGCTCATGTATCGCTGCAGCAGTCAAATATGTGCATATAATGAGCAGCAGGTGGTCTTTCTCGCTCTCGCTCTCTCCCTCCTCTCTCTCTCTCTCTCTCTCTCTCTCTCTCTCTCTCTTTCTCTCTCTGGGCACAGAGCCAGTGGTGCAGTAGTCCCCTACAGAACAGAATAAACTCAGAGAAAGGGAGGAAGAGGAAAGGATATCTTCAAGCTTCTGAAATTGATAGCCGTGCGTGTGTGTGTGTGTGTGTGTGTGTGTGTGTGTGTGTGTGTGTGTGTGTGTGTGTGTGTGTGTAGGGGGCATTCTGGCCTGTTGGTGGAGTGCATGGGGAACTAACTCAGACGTGCTAATAGGCAGGTGTGTATAAAGCATTTGCCAGGTGTGTGTGTTCATACAGACACAACCGGGCCAAAGGAGAGCTGCATAAGGAACTGTGTGCTGGATGTGTCAAAACCAGTTAAACAAGCACCACTATCGCTTGCCAATATCACCCTCTCTTTGTCTCTGTATGGAGCCCTTCACCTTTCTCTAGCTCCATCACAAATGGAGGCGACCTCATTTGTACCTCTGTTTCTCTCTCTTCAGTTGTATCTCTATGTATTACAGATGTATTGTGTGTGTGTGTGTGTGTGTGTACAGTTGAAGTCTGAAGTTTACATACACCTTAGCCAAATACATTTAAACTTAGTTTTTCCACAAATCCTGACATTTAATCCTAGTTCAAATTCCCTGTCTTAGGTCAGCTAGGATCACCACTTTATTTTAAGAATGTGAAATGTCAGAATAATAGTAGAGAGAATTATTTATTTAAGCTTGTATTTATTTCATCACATACCCAGTGGGTCAGAAGTTTACATACACTCAATTAGTATTTGGTAGCATTGCCTTTAAATTGTTTAACTTGGGTCAAACGTTTCAGGTAGCCTTCCACAAGCCTTCCTTCCACAGTAAGTTGGGTGAATTTTGTCCCATTCCTCCTGACAGAGTTGGTGTAACTGAGTCAGGTTTGTAGGCCTCCTTGCTCGCACACGCTTTTTCAGTTCTGCCCACAAATTTTCTATGGGATTGAGGTCAGGGCTTTGTGATGGCCACTCCAATACCTTGACTTTGTTGTCCTTAAGCCATTTTGCCACAACTTTGGAAGTATGCTTGGGGTCATTGTCCATTTGGAAGACCCATTTGCGACCAAGCTTTAACTTCCTGACTGATGTCTTGAGATGTTGCTTCAATATATCCACACCATTTTGTGTGTGTGTGTGTATTTGACTTCAACTGTATCCGTGTGTATTTGTCTGTCGACAAAAGCGGAACAAACAGATTCCGCGATAACAAGCAATCTAAATGAGTGACAGGCCAAGTATCCAATTGGAATACCCAGAGGTACCTAGAGACTCCTATTGTTGGACCAATCAGAAATGCAATGACACTGCCAGTTGCAGTTCTTTGTCAACATCCCCGATACACAACACACACACACACCCCTCCCACACACACAAGCACACACTCAAACAAGACTCCAAAGAGTGCCATTTCTTAACTGTTAGGGCGGTTCGATAGCAGAACGAGAGAGATTATAAAAAATATGCCCACAACAGCGACACTGAAGCCCAATGATCCACTTCACTGCTGCACATCAACAAACCCTCTGAAGCAGGATGGCGCTCGGCATTGATCTGACAAATAGGACCGAACCCCCACAGTGCCAAAGCAGCTAGCGCTCAATCGCTACCACCGCTAACCCAGAGAGCAGTCATGGCAATAAACTGCTACGGCTATGGCTACGCAACAAATGTTCCATCCCCAGGGTTGAATCTCTTTCATTTCCCCTCCATCAATATTCCTTTGGAAATAATAAAAGGTTGGCGAAGGACATGCTGACATGCTGGGCAGGTAAGGACAATGTGTGAAGGACTCTCTCTCTCTCTCTCTCTCTCTCTCTCTCTCTCTCTCTCTCTCTCTCTCTCTCTCTCTCTCTCTCTCTCTCTCTCTCTCTCTCTGGGTTTGAGGACAGGCTTAATTAGGGAAAAGTCTAGAAAGGCAATGTCCTCTATAACCAGTCAGTCTGACAGCTGTTGAAATTGATGTGAGAAAGAAACATAATCAGGGAAGGAAGAGAGGAGATCGAGTTAGAGATAGGCCGAGAAAGATGGAAGCCGTAGCGGAAAAAGCGATACTGTGAGAAAATAGGAGAGAAAGAAGTGGATAGTGGAAGTGTGTGGCTAGAGGGATAGAGATTAGGCAAGAAGAGAGAGATGGATGCTCTAGTGGGCCCAATCAGGAAAGGATGAGAGGAGAGTGAGTTGAAATGAGTTTGAAATAAATGAATGCCGGGATAATGTCAGAGAAGGGGCAGAAAGGAGGAAGAGAGAGATGAATGCTCTAGTGGACAGTGGGATACTGTGGGCCTGCCCATTCGTTTAGGAGGAGGGGGATTTGATGGTGTCTGGCACTGGGACTCTGGCTCAGTGTAGACAGCATACTGGCTCTCTCTCACACACAGCCTACTGGAATTGATGGTTCTTCAGATGGCTGTTTAAACAGGTTAATTGGCCTGGCCTCCCCAGAGATAGACAGAGAGAGGAGATGGATGGAAGGAGGGACAGAGTTAGGGAGAGAGAGAGAGAGAGAGAGAGAGAGAGAGAGAGAGAGAGAGAGAGAGAGAGAGAGAGAGAGAGAGAGAGAGAGTTGGCAGGCCAAAGAGATGGAATGAGTGAGAGATGGAAGGTGAGGGGACAGAGGATGGAGAGAGGGGGTATGGATGGTGATCAGAGTGACTGTGGGGAGTGTGTAGGCTATAAGCAGAGTATTAGAACAGGCTGGCTGAGGACAGGATGACTGAGGACAGGCTGACTGACGGGGCATGGCCAAACTACTACCACACCACTGACGGACAGCTATGAGACAACCCCTCTCGTCCATGTGGGCTGCATGCTGTGTGTTGCTTTTCTCTGCCATTGTGCGTGTACAGTGTGTGTACGTGTAGTACTCTAGGGATCGTGCATCCAGGTCCTAAGCTAGAATTGTCTCCAGACAAAGCACCTACAAAGCTGTCTGCCAACCCACCATTTGAACCATGGACCCAGACCAAAATTTGTTAACAATCACTGGTTCTTTAGCTAAGAGTTCAACTAGACTTTGGTGGAGAGTGTGGTCTGAATATGGAAGGCCTGTAGTGTCTTTTATCAAATGAAGAAGCTTTCCTCTGATTTTCAGTCCATAGAGATAAACTGCACTTCAATGCTCAGTATTTGTCGGTTGACAAAGGGAACATGTCAAAATATCAACATGAAAAAACAAGAATATTCTATCTACCATATTGGACACACACAACGACAAACACACTTCTAATGAAGGATTCATATTCATCTGCACAAGCTACTGGATGCTTGACTGGGCTTTATCAATTCTCCCCCATCATCCCTACTCCCACAGAGGGGACTGGAGAAGAACCTCAACAGACATCCATGCTCAAAACTATCTACCATGTGTGTGAGCCAGAGTTGCACACAACTATACACACACACAAATAATCAATAGTTTTCTTCTCAAGAGGCCAATTCTCTTAACTATCCTTGCTTAGTAAATCACATTCAAATCATTCAAAAACAAAGAGTTACGTTCTGTTCAATTAATCATATTTTCCCCCTGTCTTGGGGGTTTGAGCAGGGAAAGGAGAGAGAGCTGCGGTGGAGGAGAAAGAGAAAGAGAGAAGGGCCTGTGAGAGAAAGCAGACTCGTTTGGCAATTAGAGAAGGCTTTGGTGGTGATTAGAAGATAATACAGGGAAAAGAGAGGGATCAGACTAAATAAAGCCTCTCTCAGGCACAGACAAGCCTCCACTGCAGAGGAGGAGACAAATTGAATAGAAGCAAGCAGCAACTTTTCCAACTTTTCTTTACAGCCGTCCAGTCTGTTGTGCCAAAGCCACAGTCAAAACACACTAAGCTTTAGGCGGCATGTCTGTGAACCTCCCCAATGACCACTCTTACTTAGTTTGGAGGCTGGACTGTCAGACATAGTGCTGCGCCTCACACGCGCGCACACACACACACACTGCACACTGCTAACCAAAGCCGACATCCCCCGTGTGCGTCTCTCATTTCCACACAGCAATCATGTCTCCATTTCATTCAATTTGGCCTTTTACCCTGGCTTTCTGTGGTTATGGGGGAAGAGCCGTAAAGCACTCTGGTGGTTGCTGTTCATTGTGTTCTGTGGATCGATAACCTACAAATTCAATGATGAATTTAATACCTAGTGTGGCATTCCCTTGACACACGGCCCTGATCCTGTATCACTTACAACTACCGTGATGCTAAAGCAATGATTAGATAGATATTTACTGAAGTCTAGGCACTTTCATGATATTAACAATCAAGAAGTAAAGGACATCTAAGACAAGGGCCAAAGTGTGTTTATTTGTGTGTTCTTACCACACCCAAGAGCATATGTGTGTGCTTGATTGAGAAAGAGAGAGAGAGAGAGAGAGAGAGAGAGAGAGAGAGAGAGAGAGAGAGAGAGAGAGAGATTGGGAGAGAGAGAGAGAGAGATTGGGAGAGAGAGAGATTGGGAGAGAGAGAGAGCGAGGGCGAGATAGACCATTACAGAAAAAAACACATGCATTTCACGTAATCACGTATTTCACATCTTACATGTGATCACATCTGATTTAATGTGAAGTTAATGTGATAATGTGTGACAGCATGTAAATCAACATGTCATAACATGAAACTACAAGCGACAACATGTGAGCACATGCGACAACCTGGGGATGCAACATTTCAACATGTGATAACATGAAACTACACAGGTGACATGACGTTTTCCATGTGAAGCCTTCCCAAAAACACGTTTTCACCTGATTACATGCAAAATATGTGGAAATGTCCTATGTGAAATCATGTGTTTTTTTCCCGTAAGGGGGGAGAGAGAGATAGAGAGGGAGAAGGACTCCTGTACGCCTATGCCCTGTGTCCTCGGGGTTTAAAGACGTGGAGGGGGTGGGAGGCTGGATACGGGGGCGTCTTGTCTTTCAGAGAACACCAGGTTCACTTTGACACAGACTGCTGCTCTCAGCACTTCCCACTCAGTCAGCAGACACAGTCTGACCCTGCAGGATTTGGGTTTGTTTACACACATTCAACATTTTCTCCCGCATCCCCCCCTGTCCCCTTCAGTATCACTACCCACCAGGGCTCAGGTGGCATTTGTCTGGGACAGGGTACTCAAGGTCAGTGTGTGTGTGTGTGTGTGTGTGTGGTGTTGAGGGAACAGAGTCCCAGCCGATCTGCCCACTCTGCCAGTGCGCCATCCCTGTCACTCCATCCATCACCCCCGAAAACGAAAACCAACTCCCAACCCCACCACCTACTGTATACCAGTCTCGCACCAGCTTTCCTCTATCTTATCACAGATATGCGGTTACTCTCTCCCCCTCATTATCCTCGCACAGCGAGTATCATAAAAGGACAACGCAAACACACCATTCACACAGACTGCTCTGCCCTGGCTATTCGCTTCTCAGACTGTCGATGTCTACACGTCCAAACGCACTTACTTCCTCCAACCTGTTGGAGAAAACGGTTTGTTTGGTCTCTTAACCAATCGACCTATCGTCAATCAAGTGTTTCAGATGTTCCGTTTCTTTGACCGGTTCAGGCAATATACGAAAGACGTCCTACTAGCTTTGTGTTGAGAGAAAAACAAATCAATTCTGAGGCCCTCAAACCCTAGAATAACATTCACAGTGTGGTGGATGAAGCAGTGTTTCTTCAACAAGATGGTGGATATTTCCCCTCTTTTTCCTGGAAAGATGCGCTCCGGTAAGAGACTTGGGTGGGTGAGCCGCGCAATTAGTGGTTGTAAAGTTTCCCATAGACGGGAACCACGAGGGAAAAGTTCAGGAAACGGTCAAACCAGAATCCATGGCTAGAGGTAGAGCGCTCCAGCTTAACTACATCCATGTACTGCCCAAAATAAAACCTTCAATACAGCAACAGTGGTACCGTGTCAATCGAAACAGGCTACAGGCCACACACAAAGCTAGCCTACCATTGCTAGTAGCCTACAGCTGTAATTACGGTAACAGTTGCGGTCACACCAGACACAGGTAAGGCCATAGACAATGAGGCTGCGTGTCTGTCTGTGTGTGTGTGAGTGCTTGTGTGTATGCTCCTCCCTCACAGAGACTATCGTGCATTAAGCCCTCAGCCTGTTTGTTTAGGGTATGGTGTCTTATGACCAAGCTGAAGTAGAGCCGTTTGTCACTGATGATCGCTATCAAAACCTCCCCAAGGGTGTGTGTGTGTGTGTGTTGATGCCAGCCCGCATCATTGAGCCCCTGTTGCAGGCAGAATGAGAAGGCTTTGCAGCGGGGTGATCGATGGGTCTTAATGTTTCTAAGGGTTTGGAGACATTAGGAGGGTAAATCCCACACTGCGTGTGTGTGCATGTGTGTTTCTGTGTGTGTGTGTGTGTGTGTGTATGTATATCTGTGATTGTTTGTCATTGTGTGTGACAGATTGGATATCTAGGATTCAGTAGAAACTCATCTAACAACACAACAGTGATCCAGTACATGGGAGGTGAACATCTCTTCCTCTCTCCTCCTCTCGTTCTTCAGGTGAGAGGGTGTCTGGGCATACAGCTGTTCTAAAGAGATACTCTCGTATGACGGACCAATTAGTTACGTAACACACCTTCACACAATTCAGGCCCTCCGTAGACACTCTGCAGTACACACTCCAGACGGAGGGTAGTCCTATAGGAAAAGGATTTCTGGCAGGTTGTAATCGGGGGGTCCTAGTGGTACGTACGCACACAGAGACACGCACTCTTGTACACAGGCTGTCTTTGATGCCACACGGCTTCAGTGCGGCTAATTGTTGTGAGGCTGGGAAGGAGAGGGCCCTGGAGCTTCCAGGGGGAAACCACACACCCGCTAGCAGGAGGGGTTGAGTAGGTGTTGGACGGGGGGGGTTGCTGGTTGTTGTGACAAGTCCTGTTAATGAGAACATCCTTGAGAGTTTTTGGAAGAGGGAGGGGGAAAAAAGGGGGCCATGATCATCTGTTCACCGAGGAAAGGAGGGATACAGTGTGAAAAAGAACTGCAAAAAGGCTTTGCAATTAGTCCACAACATCTGCAGGAGGAGAGTTACTGAGTAGCAAAAAGTCAGAGAGAGAGGAGAGGAAAGGAGAGAACGAGAAAGACAGAGTTGGAAACTGGAGAGAAGCGTGGTGCTCTTAACTTCAACTAGACAACAGAAGTCATAACGGTAACAGTGATGGTGATAGGAGCGTAAACGGCTCATTGCTCGAGCTGATGCATGGACATTTGATAGCAATCCGCTACGGTAATGTTAAACAGTACACGCCAATTGGAGTTAAACTACCCTGAAGGCGAACATGTTAGAGAAATGTTTAGCATTGTAGCAAAGTCAGAAAGCGCCAAAGGCACTCCTCTCCCCCATAGGGTGTGTGTGGGTGTGTGTGTGTGTGTGTGTGTGTGTGTGTGTGCTACATCTGAGTGAGTGTAAAAACAGAGCTATCCTGTGACATTTAATGCCTAGGACTAGAGAAGTAGGCGAGGCATCCAAATCCAGGAAGTTACAACTGTTAGTTACAACTGTACACAGCAGTTAGTTACAACTGTACACAGCAGTTAGTTACAACTGTACACAGCAGTTAGTTACAACTGTACACAGCAGTTAGTTACAACTGTACACAGCAGTTAGTTACTACTGTACACAGCAGTTAGTTACAACTGTACACAGCAGTTAGTTACAACTGTACACAGCAGTTAGTTACAACTGTACACAGCAGTTAGTTACAACTGTACACAGCAGTTAGTTACAACTGTACACAGCAGTTAGTTACTACTGTACACAGCAGTTAGTTACAACTGTACACAGCAGTTAGTTACTACTGTACACAGCAGTTAGTTACAACTGTACACAGCAGTTAGTTACTACTGTACACAGCAGTTAGTTACAACTGTACACAGCAGTTAGTTACAACTGTACACAGCAGTTAGTTACTACTGTACACAGCAGTTAGTTACTACTGTACACAGCAGTTAGTTACAACTGTACACAGCAGTTAGTTACAACTGTTCAGTGAAAAATGGCTAGTTTACAGACTAGCTATTTCTCTGCATTGATGCTTATTCCTGTATTTGTGGCAGGTCTACAGATGCAGGTGTGTGTGTGTGCATGTGTGCATGCGTGCATGTTCACACGTATGTGTGTGTGTGTGTGTGTTCGAAGGCACCAACATGCCTGGAGTTGACTCACCTCCACCTGGCTTAGTGAGGCGAAGCCAACTGGCTCGCCGTGTCGTTCAGGAGAATCAGAGAGATGTGCAGAGGAGGCTTAGGAATGCACGAGGCACTTCACTGTAGCATTACCATGATTCATCTGCACAAAACTGCAAAAGCTCCTGATAATCGCTTCAGCTAATCCCCACCACGCGTCTGGCAAAACAGGCGTGAAGAGAGTGGAGGGAAGTTTTCTAACCTTGGGGAGGGGGCTAAACTGGGTGGAAGTGTGTGTGTGTGTGGGGCATGGAGCTATGGCTTAGACAGAGTCACCCGTCAGTCACACCTTGTCACTTTTGGAAACCCTCACAAGTTATCCGTGTCAAAAGCAAAGCAGGGAAAACTCCCCGGAGGAGGAAACTGAGGAAGATGAAGGGAGATGAAATACATTGAATAATATTTAATGCTGAGAGTGAAATTACAGTTTTCTGGGTTAGGGGCACTGGAGATTTCTGGTGGGCTGGGAGGGAGGGGGGAGAAAGACGTACTAGGACAGTTGTTTGGCTATTCTAGAGACTTTTTAGTGATTGAGTCTCTCCTTGCAATCACACCTCAGTCCATTGGCTTGTACACAGGACTAGGATAGAACCAGTATGAACCAGTTGAACCCATCTTCTCCTCAACAGTGTTTAGCCCATAGACAAATTCAGAACGGTCCTGTTATAGCCTAACTCATGATTGGTTCTATTCCTAGATACAGCCAGGGACACTTCCAGCAGTGAGATCACTCATACGGTCACACACTCACACACTCTCCCAGGAGAAATGGCATTCAGATCTACTCATTAGCATCTTACCATGCTCCATAATGTGACAAGTGACACTTTACTGCGGTACAATCACGCTGTAATAAGCAACTCCAACCTCTGTTTGCTAAATTAGGAACAACTGGACCGGAGTTGTCAGAAACCAAACAAACACCACACCAACACAATTGCTGCTCTAAAATAGTAAAGTGCTTCGAAAAACTTTGGCTCAAAACGCCGTAAAGTGCCCATTGCACAGGCCCTAAGGAAACAAACGATGACTAGCTCTTGGAGAGGGGAAAGTGATCGTTGAACACAGAATTTGTAGGAGAACTCTGCACCCTGCAGCGGTACATTACACACACTCAGCCAGCGAAGGCCTGGGCCATTATAAAGCTCCTCCACTCTTAATGCACAAGATATTACAAATGCACAGTGAGTTAGGATTGCCATTAAAGAGCAAATGAATCAGGCTTCACAGCTGGACTTAAAGAGCTGCTGCATCACCAGCGCTGAGTTTGTCTTTTCTTAGCCTGGCCCGCGCTCTCCCTCCCGCCAACATCGCTGTCACAAACTCCCTGCAAGACACTGCTCTCTGTGGGGAAATCCCACTGGGATAGTCCTCACTTGTGCATATGATGTCAGGAGCTGTAAGCATGTATACCCATATCAATGACTCTTGAGGCTTGGTGGCAAATGGAACAAAGGTGGACTATAACATTTGTATGTAAGCTCTCGTCTCTGTTAAAACTGCCAGCCCAACTATCACAGAAGTTTCCATATTTCATGCCTGTTACTTCTAGACTTGCTTTCTCTATTTCAGTAGACAATCTTGGCTTGTAACCACTGTTGTTTTCCTATGTCCTCTTGTTGTATTGCTACTATGCTACTACCACTCACATTCTGGCTACAACTAGTCTCTCTCTCTCTCTCTCTCTCTCTCTCTCTCTCTCTCTCTCTCTCTCTCTCTCTCTCTCTCTCTCTCTCTCCTCTGATGAGGGTGTCATGTGCTCTGAGAAGGCTTCGGGGAGAGTGAGGAGGAGAGGGAGGAGTAGAAACACAGAAGAGGAGGCCTTCTCTCTCGACCCCATGCGCCCCTCTCTCCCCCTGGGGCCAGTAGGCTAGCTGTGAAATGAATGAGAGGCATTGTGTGGGCGGCCCGCTAACGCTAAGATAATGACAGCATTTTGTCAGCGCTCGCCTACGGCGCTGTCTCTTGGCACATGAAAGAGGAGGTGGAGGGCAGGAGGATAGGGGGGTGGGAGGAGAGAGGAGGAGAGAAGGGCTGCACGGAGCCAACAGCGATGACTGTACGTTGCATGGATACTACAGGCATCTGTTGGAGGAGTAAGATGGTCAAGATGGTCAAGGATCTCTATCGATACAAACACACTAACCACACACAGATGTGTCTACCAATACTGCTCTGAGCACAGTAGCAGAGTTTCCCTGGGAGAGCCCGTAATGAGTAGCACTTCAGAGGCTGAAGGTAGCAGCATGACACCCTCCTACCGTGTTATGATGCCAGGACCCCAGTGAGCTGCCCTCGACCTCGCCAGTAGATAAATAGCCTCTTAGCTCCCAGAGCAGAGAGAGCAATGTGCTGCTGCTTAATGAGGGTTAGGCTACTGTATTCTTCTGGCTGTCAGACCTGAGACAGATAGACCCATCATGGCTGGCAGGGTGGGGTCTAATTACCATGGCTGGTTAACATCACACAAACAGAAAGACAAACAAACAGTCAAACATACATTCAAAACGTGTCTCCCTGGGCTTAAAAGAAGTCACATTTCTTTGTAGTACTGCTGCAGCATGATTTGTGAGTGTGCACGCCCACCACTGTGCATGAGATAGCCAACAGACGCTCGGTGACGGCAATGATGAAACCGCAAAAGACAACGCTTAACGCCGCCCTCAAACAAAGATAAAAAAAAAATACATGAGAAAAGAAAGAAGAATCCTAAAGCGTGGCGCTTTGAAAACAGATCATTAGATCTGCGACAGCAGAATAAAGATGTCAGTGGGGATGGAGATGCTTTGCATTGTGGGAGACACGGGCACAAAGAGCCTGTCGGACCAAATCAAACATACATCAAATCCCGAGACTTAGTCATCATCAAACCCACAGGCTGACATCCTCACTAATGACTCCAACACCTTTCCCCAATATCCCACAGAATGAGATGGTTTTGGTTTTACACATACATTCTAGTTCCTGTGTTGTATTTACCGGTCCGTCTGCATCACAATGGCATGACACAGTGGTCCTATCAAAGTCGTATCAAAACCTCATTAAAAAGGTCTCTCTTTTCAACCTTCATTGGCTGTGTCTCTCTTTTTGGCCAGAGTGAGTCACCATATACCCATCATCACCAAGGGCTGGTGAAAGTCAGACTAACGTGTCGTTACTTCTGCATTACACTTCCTCTAGCTGCTCCGGACTGACCTCCTGGCCCTTTTCCCTAGGGGTCAGACTGACAACCACCCCCTGCTGTTCCAACATTCACCCCTGACCTGCGGTGTTTGGCCCCTGAGCTGCAGGCGTGCGCGGTCTGGATTCTGCAACTCCCCTCCTTTTAAACTTCACTTCCTGACACTTTCCTCCGAACCTGACCATAAACTTGACCTTTCACCACTATGCAATTACTCTTGTTTCCTCTCAGATTAATGGGAATGGTAACCTTTGAACTTCACAAATCTGTAACTAAAAAAGGGAGACAATGAAACTTTTGATTTAAAAAAAAAAAAAAAACACAAGGTGTGCATCCAAGTAATATGCAAAGCTGATATCCTCAAGAAATTGACTTCTGGGTCATAAACATGATTCCAAAGACACTAAGAGCACAAGTAAACAGGCAGCACTATAACCATCCAACACATGTGGAGAAGAGCATCAGTGATTGAGAGCATCACGCAGAGTGTGTGACACAGGATTAGTGTGTACGGTGCAGTGTGGTGGGGCTACAGCTGCTGCTGCTGGGAGGCACGTCTCTCTGGCTGTGTCTCTGGCTCTGGCTCTGGCTGGCATGGAGAGGGCATAGTAGGGGTGGCACTGCCCGCCAGTACCAGCCCACTGCCTGTCTGTCTGGCCTGCTTTCTGCTTCTGCATGCCTCCCTCCTGTTCCACCCCTTTTTTCATCTCCCTCTTCTGCTTCAATTCATGTTCCTGCCGTAACAAATGTCAGGGCGACACCTTGGCTGAGGGGAGCATTGTCATTGGCAGATAATGAGGTAAAAAGCCAGTGACTCTGCAGTGTTTCTTAATTAATTCTCTCTCTGTGTCTACAGACATGACACAAGGGAGAGGGCAGAGCTTTTCCAATCAACACTGACACTTGGATATCAATGTGCCAAAAACTACAAATCACTCATTATGACAGGGAGAGAGAGAGAGAGAGAGAGAGAGAGAGAGAGAGAGAGAGAGAGAGAGAGAGAGAGAGACAGAGAGAGAGAGAGAGAGAGAGAGAGAGAGAGAGAGAGAGAGACACAGACACAGACACAGACACAGAGAGAAACACACACAGACAGAGAGGGACACAGAGAGAGAGAGAGAGAGAGAGAGACAGAGCGACAGAGAGTGAGAGACACAGAGAGAGAGAGAGAGAGAGAGAGAGAGAGAGAGAGAGAGAGAGAGAGAGAGAGAGAGACAGAGCGACAGAGAGTGAGAGACACAGAGAGAGAGAGAGAGCGAGAGAGAGAGAGAGAGTGAGACAGAGAGACAGAGAAACAGAACACAAGAGGATGAGACCATAGAAAGATCCCCCAAAAAATTAAGAGAGAAGGATGGAAAGAAGGGAGAGCAGGTAAAGATATCATTTTCAGACGCTGTGGAGTGGGCCCTGCTGATGTAGGCTGACACAACAAATGGAGGATAGAGAGTGAAGACGGAGGAAAGAAAAACAGAATACAGCACAGTGAGAGGAGGATCCCAGAACTACAGGGATAACAGGAGAGGGCACGACTACATGGAATATTACAGTAGATGAACTCTACACTCAATTGACTTCGCAATTGGACATCTGTCCATGCCCCGAGGACGTCGCAAAATGCCGTCAAAACCGGCCACTAGGCAACAGTGAGCGCTATTACCATCAAGTAGGCTTGGGTTTTGCTAGTGTGTTGTGGACTAGGGTGGCGGATGGGTGTAATCCAATTACTCTGGATCCGAAGGTTGCGTGCTCAATCCCAGTGGTAGACAAAAGAAAATGTGTTTTAAAACCCTATCCCAAACCTTAACCCTTAACTTGACCATTCGGAATAAATGCCTAAACTTTATGTTTTAACCCTATCAAAAACCTTAACTTCGAAATTTGACATTTGGAGAAAGAGAAAGATGCTAAGCAGGAGTCAACCCAGGGAGTCAAAAGGACTTTGAAATATGACGTTTGGATAAACGTGGATAAACGTCAGAATCAGAAGTCAAATTGGCAAAACTGTGAGATCTTGTTGCCTCTCTCTCTCTCTCTCTCTCTCTCCTCCCCTACCTCTTTCTGTATTCCTCTCTTTATTTAGGTTACTCTACATTGATACTTCTCAAGACCATCAGAAATAGAGATCCTGTATCCTGTACTCAGAATATTTGGGCTGAACAGAATAAAGGAGTTTAGTCACTGATGCCTTTGGCTGGCTTGCTTTGAAGGCTAGTTTAAAGCCTGGATCCTCTCTGGGTGCTGTGTGATAACATTCTTTGTGAGGCGCACTATTCAACCTCAACTAATTTGAAATTAAATCAAATTGAACAAACAAATCCCCAATCACATAAAAAAAGGTTTTCCAGACTGATTTAAATACGGTCAAATTGAATAAAATAAAGTGAAACCCTGATTAGTCCATATTGTGTTTGTTTTGTTCTAGCTTCATCTGCTCTCTTATCACAGTCGTCTGAGTGATGGCACACGCTTACACACACATAATGGCTGTCTCTTTGTGCTGTAATTAGTGTGTGAGACTGGGGCTGTCGATACACATGAAAGACAGAGCCTTCACACACACACACACTAATATTCGCATGCAAACACACACACACACACACACACACGCAAACGCATATATGCACACACCCACACACACACAGACAATGACAATAAGCTTGGCACACAACTATTGATCTGTCCATTCAACCACGGTGTGGCCACACAAAAGAGGAATGAAGCACGTTTGTTCACACTGCCGCTAAATTGCAAGTTTGTGCCTGGAGGGAGAAGAGGAGAGAAGGGGACATCGATATCAGCCCACTGACTATCTCTATTACGTTATTGTTCATGATACGGCATCTTTTTTTGTGAGCAAGGAGCCAATAGTGATGACTCCCACATGAAAGATACCAGAGAAGAGAACGAGCGAAAACAGAACGGAGAAAAATCTAATCGATATTGGCTGTAAATGGGATTCGTTTTTTTTCAATTAGCAGATTAAGATTTTGTGATGTGCTGTTGGTGTGGTGAAGTGCTCAGAGTGGTTCTTCTGGCAACCACAGACAGAGCAGAAACACAGGGCGTTAGAGAGCCAGGGGAAAACCTTCTGCCTCTTCGGAATACAGTCGCTAAGAAGATTACATCAACCCTTTAAAAACAATAGTAGACGTACACTTGCTAAACTAACTTCACAACCAACTTTGGTCCAGTGTTTGTTGGTGAAGGAACGGCACACACAGAGATAAGCCATTTTCAAAATGTCCGGCATTTCATGTAACATGCGGTGCAGACCCACATGAAAAAATACTATTCTACATACTATGGTATAAATACTATAGTATTCAGTGTAGTGTTTTTGTAGAATTTACTGTAATATTCAATGTAGTGTTTCACAAAGTGTTCACTTACTACAGTTTTGCAAAAACACTACAGTGAATACTGTAATATTTACTGAACTATACTGTAGTATTTATAGTTAACTACAGTATAACTACTGTAGTAAAAACTGTAGTATATACTATAGTAATTAATGTAGTGTTTCGCAGATTTTAGTATACTGTAGTGTTCACTGTAGTGTTATTGCAGACTGTACTATACTGTAGTATTTACTGTAGTGTTTTTGCAGACATTACTGTAGCATTTATAAAAGTGTTTTTGTTTTATTATATTTGGCATTGACGTGGAGGCTTTGTCCTTCAGGAAACCTACTATAGAAATACTTAAAGGTTTTCCATAACCTGTAGGTAGGTAGGACTACGGTCTGAACAGTTAGTTCAGCGCTTTTGCTCTTTTCTATAACCTGTAGAGAACACAATATATTGTCTATACTTGGCACGTAGGTTTCTCACTTATGGGTGGCACAAATTGCAATATGGGGGAGGGACAGGTCAGGGTATATGTAAATTAAATACTGTAATATTTACTATAGTTAAAAAAGTGTAGTGTTTTGCGGACTGTAGTGTTTTTGCAGACATTACTGTTGTATTTACTACAGTGTTTTTTTGCAGCAAATACTGTATTATTTACTACAACATTCTATAGTAAGTACTACACATGGTCGAGGTATACTACAATGTGTAGTGTACAGTATACACTACAGCATGCCACACGTGCACACACACACACGCACAAATGAATGGTCAAAATCTGATTGGCTAAAACAACATTTAGCCGTGTACATGTGAGACCGAATACCATGACTATGACGTTTAGCCTTTTCACCTTGATATCATTGCGCCTTTTCACCTCGTAAAAAATGGCTACATCAGCAATAGTTTGACATGCCGATGTAGAAAATAAGTGATTAGATGAATTTGAGAGAAATCGAAACGAAAAGACCATCGTGAAACAAAACAAAGTGGGCACTTACAGTTGAAGTCGGAAGTTTACATACACTTAGATTGGAGTCATTAAAACACTCCACAAATTTTGGCAAGTCGGTTAGGACATCTATTTTGTGCATGACACAAGTCATTTTTCAAACAATTGTTTACAGACAGATTATTTCACTTATAATTCCCTGTATCACAATTCCAGTGGGTCACAAGTTTACATACACTAAGTTGACTGTGCCTTTAAACAGTTTGGACAATTATGTCATGGCTTTAGAAGCTTCTGATAGGCTCATTGACATCATTTGAGTCAATTGGAGGTGTACCTGTGGATGTATTTCAAGGCCTACCTTCAAACTCAGTGCCTCTTTGCTTGACATCATGGGAAAATCAAAAGAAATCAACCAAGACTTCAGAAAATAATGGTAGACCTCCACAAGTCTGGTTCATCCTTGGGAGCAATTTCCAAACGCCTGAAGGTACCACGTTGATCTGTACAAACAATAGTACGCAAGTATAAGCACCATGGGACCACGCAGCCGTCATACTGCTCAAGAAGGAGACGCGTTCTGTCTCCTACAGATGAACGTACTTTGGTGCGAAAAGTGCAAATCAATCCCAGAACAACAGCAAAGAACCTTGTGAAGATTCTGGAGGAAAAAGGTACAAAGGTATCTATATCCACAGTAAAACGAGTCCAATATCGACATAACCTGAAAGGCCGCTCAGCAAGGAAGAAGCCACTGCTCCAAAACCGCCATAAAAAAACCAGACTACGGTTTGCAACTGCACATGGGGACAAAGATCGTACTTTTTGGAGAAATGTCCTCTGGTCTGATGAAACAAATATAGAACTGTTTGGCCATAATGACCATCGTTATGTTTGGAGGAAATTAGGGGAGTGGATTGCAAACCGTGAAGCACGGGGGTGGCAGCATCATGCTGTGGGGGGTGCTTTGCTGCAGGAGGGACTGGTGCACTTCACAAAATAGATGGCATCATGAGGTAGGAAAATTATGTGGATATATTGAAGAAACATCTCAAGACATCAGTCAGGAAGATAAAGCTCAGTCGCAAATGGGTCTTCCAAATGGACAATGACCCCAAGTTTACTTCCAAAGTTGTGGCAAAATGGATTAAGGACAACAAAGTCAAGGTATTGGAGTGGCCATCACAAAGCCCTGACCTCAATCCTATAGACAATTTGTGGGCAGAAGTGAAAAAGCATGTGCAAGCAAGGAGGCCTACAAACCTGACTCAGTTACACCAGCTCTGTCAGGAGGAATGGGCCTAAATTCACCCAACTTTTAGTGGGAAGCTTGTGGAAGGATACCCAAAACATTTGACCGAAGTTAAACAATTTAAAGGCAATGCTACCAAATACTCATTGAGTGTATGTAAACTTCTGACCCACTGGGAATGTGATGAAATAAATGAAAGCTGAAATAAATCATTCTCTCTACTATGATTCTGACATTTCACATTCTTAAAATAAAGTGGTAATCCTAACTGACCTAAAACAGGGATTTTTTACTAGGATTAAATGTCAGGAATTGTGAAAAACTGAGTTTAAATATATTTGGCTAAGGTGTATGTAAACTTCAGATTTCAACTGTATCTACATGTATTTTAAATACATTTTACGTGACGGTAAATATATTGAAATATATGTTTTCCTATGGGCTTGGTCACCACATCAGGCTCCAGAGGAGTCGGGTTATTTAGAGGTACAGTTGATGGCTGAACCCTGCTGGACCTACAGCCCCCAAGAACATCCTGCGCAATGCAAATAGCAACTGATGAATTAAGTATGAGGCCAAAACAAGGCACGGAAAATGTCCTCCCTCGTAAACAACGAGCTAGAGTGGGAGGAAGTGGGGGAGAAGGGAGGAGGGGGAACGCGAAGCAATCTCCGGAGAGAAAAACAGACAAAAGAGAGAGAGGGACAGAGAGAGAGAAACTGTTTCATTATTCAGTAGAACAACGAGTCAGTGTGCTGCTGAGCGGTAAACCAGATGATGGAGGAGAGGAGTGTGTGGTCCCCCAGCCCCCCATCTCTATCTGCCCCCCTCTTACACTGCAGTTACACCCTGAACCCAGAGCTGGGAGAGGAGGCCTTCCCAGCAGTAGGTGCTCTGCTACCCATCACTATCGCAATGGGGAACGTGGAGCTACATGGAGCTATATTTATCTTTAAATCAGGACACCGCAGGGGGTTAAGAGAGAGCCTATTTGTTTGTGTGCTTGGGTGTGTACTTGTTAGGTAATGTGTGTGTGTGTGTGTGGGGGGAGGTAAAAATATGCAACATGCAAACTTGCAAATGTAATGCACCTTCTTTGAGGTAAAGCTACTATCCATTTGGAAGTACTCAAACTGGCAGAACTGATATACATTGATATTATAACCCCCATGGTCACATTATGCACAGCTGTTCCATAGTCATCCACACACGCATAACCCTAACAGACAGGTCTTCTGACTGGGTCTCGTTCCAATAGTTCAACGCTTCCATCTGCCCTTGTTCACTCTTATTTGCAGATTTAATAGGAATTAGTAAGTGAAGTCAAGGGGCAGATATGAGGGGAAATGTTTTTGGAATGAGGCACGGTCTGGGACTTATACAGGTCTTATCTTTACTCCTCACCCTGCAGACACAGCAGATACAAATAAACCGTTTCCTAGGTTCTCCCATGTTTTCCATTCCAGAGGCGAACAGCGTGTTCCAAGAGCAGTTGTCTTGAATTTGGAATACATGTTTCTCGAAAGCACTGCTCTCTCGATATTTGTGTGTGTGTGTGTGTACACGACCTATATTGAATGATAGGTACAGGGGGACAGATAGAGTTGACACATGGGAGAAAGAAAGACAGGCATAGATGGGAGAGATTAGTGTGTTGTCAGCCCAGAGGTGTCTGTCTGTCCCTTCCTTCAGAAGCCCTGCTCTGCTCTGCTGTGCTCCGACCCACCAGATGAACTCTGTGCCACCACATCTCGTATGATTTCTGATGTCTTTTTGTCCAACATCAAATAAGATGAAAAGCAGAACAAAGACGATCAAAAACCCTTTCTGACAGAAGATGTTTTCAATAGCACAGTGACAGTATAAATGCATTGCAGTACATGTCACTCCTACATTTGGCATCACAGTGAACACAAAAAAGAGTTGGCACATATAGAGAGATGCCACTAGGCTCATAGGAGAGGATTGCAATTTCCACAGTTGCTTTCCCCTATGCCACTGTACTGGCTTGTATGTATATATTCATCACTGGAACCACACTCTTTGGCTTCTGCTCTTTTTCTTTCATTCTCTCCATCGTCTATTTTTCTTAGGAAACGTTGTCATCTCTTTCTCTGAAGAGAGAAAATTGAATTTCCATCCCAGCGCCGTAGAGGAGGATGGGGTAACGACGACAACAAAATACAGCTTGAACTCTCCTTCCGTCTTCCTTTTCTCTTTCTTCTCTCTCTGTTTTACTACCCCGTCTCTGATATTTCCCACTGATAACCATATGATCTCATCTGTTAGTAATAGAAGGACCACTTTGACCGCCTTCAGTTAAATCTGCCAGAGAGACAGAGAGAGAGAGAGAGAGAGAGAGAGAGAGAGAGAGAGAGAGAGAGAGAGAGAGAGAGAGAGAGAGAGAGAGAGAGCAAGCAGACTCCCACTAAAGCCATGCTTCCATAATGGTCAACACACAGAGAGGAAGACTAAAATGCCACACACTCAATATAGTCAATCCATAACGTTGCTTTAAAGGAAATCGTTTCTAGTAAGAACCACCTATTGGAACTTTGGATTCTTTGGGGCTATAAAATGCAATCGCAAAAAAACATTTATTAAGAAACCCTTGAAAATACGATGACTCAAGTCATCAATTATACACGTTCTAAGAAAATATATGGAAAAGAAACCAAATAAACACAAATTATATAACCAGAGCATAAATAAACAAGTGGGGTCTTGACTGGCCTGCTGTGTTCTGCGAAACGCAATGCTACAGTAGCTGCACAATACAGTTAGTGAACCTTGTCAGCCTTATTGAAGATGACATAGTCTTTAGAGCACATCTCACTCGCCCACCCCCTCTCTCTTGAAAACAAACAGACAGAAATAGACACACACAGCAATACACACACACACACACACACGCAGTCCTGATGTATCCGTGTCATGTCTCTTGTCTACCTGCCTTCCTGTGTTATAAGGATGGCGGTGTTAAAGATGTATGTGTGTTGTAATGACGGCCATAACCGTTCCAGTGCTGTTCCAGACTGGGCCCTCCTCAATCCCACTGTCTGCTGGGACAGCTACTTCACAATAGCTTTTATAGCTTTAACACTGATCATTATCACCTCATCATCGCCATTACACTGAATAATGCTGCCTCAACATGCTCTCACACAGACAGTGAGACAAAGAGAGAGAGACAGTGAGACACAGAGAGAGACAGAGAGAGGGGAGTTACAGTAGAGTTCTCTGTACAGAGAGACAGAATAATATAAACTACTGGTGTGTATACATGGCTGCATTTGGTCAGTAGTAGTACTTTGGCTGTAGTGGTGGTGTGGTGGTACTAGGGTTGTGGTTGTAGTGTCTTGGCTGTAGTGGTAGTGTGGTGGTACTAGGGTGGTGGTTGTAGTGTCTTGACTGTAGTGGTAGTGTGATGGCAGTAGAGTGGTGGTTGTAGTGTCTTGGCTGTAGTGGTAGTGTGATGGTAGTAGAGTGGTGGTTGTAGTGTCTTGGCTGTAGTGGTGGTGTGGTGGTACTAGGGTGGTGGTTGTAGTGTCTTGGCTGTAGTGGTAGTGTGGTGGTACAAGGATGGTGGTTGTAGTGTCTTGGCTGTAGTTGTAGTGTGATGGTAGTAGAGTGGTGGTTGTAGTGTCTTGGCTGTAGTGGTGGTGTGGTGGTACTAGGGTGGTGGTTGTAGTGTCTTGGCTGTAGTGGTAGTGTGGTGGTACTAGGATGGTGGTTGTAGTGTCTTGGCTGTAGTGGTAGTGTGGTGGTAGTAGAGTGGTGGTTGTAGTGTCTTGGCTGTAGTGGTGGTGTGGTGGTAGTAGAGTGGTGGTTGTAGTGTCTTGGCTGTAGTGGTGGTGTGGTGGTACTAGGGTGGTGGTTGTAGTGGTAGTGTGGTGGTACTAGGATGGTGGTTGTAGTGTCTTGGCTGTAGTGGTAGTGTGGTGGTAGTAGAGTGGTGGTTGTAGTGTCTAGGCTATAGTGGTGGTGTGGTGGTACTAGGGTGGTGGTTGTAGTGTCTAGGCTATAGTGGTAGTGTGGTGGTACTAGGGTGGTGGTTGTAGTGTCTAGGCTATAGTGGTAGTGTGGTGGTAGTAGAGTGGTGGTTGTAGTGTCTTGGCTGTAGTGGTGGTGTGGTGGTACTAGGGTGGTGGTTGTAGTGTCTTGGCTGTAGTGGTAGTGTGGTGGTACTAGGGTGGTGGTTGTAGTGTCTTGGCTGTAGTGGTGGTGTGGTGGTACTAGGATAGTGGTTGTAGTGTCTTGGCTATAGTGGTAGTGTGGTGGTAGTAGAGTGGTGGTTGTAGTGTCTTGGCTGTAGTGGTGGTGTGGTGGTACTAGGGTGGTGGTTGTAGTGTCTTGGCTGTAGTGGTAGTGTGGTGGTAGTAGAGTGGTGGTTGTAGTGTCTAGGCTATAGTGGTAGTGTGGTGGTACTAGGGTGGTGGTTGTAGTGTCTAGGCTATAGTGGTAGTGTGGTGGTAGTAGAGTGGTGGTTGTAGTGTCTTGGCTGTAGTGGTGGTGTGGTGGTACTAGGGTGGTGGTTGTAGTGTCTTGGCTGTAGTGGTAGTGTGGTGGTACTAGGGTGGTGGTTGTAGTGTCTTGGCTGTAGTGGTGGTGTGGTGGTACTAGGATAGTGGTTGTAGTGTCTTGGCTATAGTGGTAGTGTGGTGGTAGTAGAGTGGTGGTTGTAGTGTCTTGGCTGTAGTGGTGGTGTGGTGGTACTAGGGTGGTGGTTGTAGTGTCTTGGCTGTAGTGGTGGTGTGGTGGTAGTAGAGTGGTGGTTGTAGTGTCTTGGCTGTAGTGGTGGTGTGGTGGTACTAGGATAGTGGTTGTAGTGTCTTGGCTGTAGTGGTAGTGTGATGGTAGTAGAGTGGTGGTTGTAGTGTCTTGGCTGTAGTGATGGTGTGGTGGTACTAGGGTGGTGGTTGTAGTGTCTTGGCTGTAGTGGTAGTGTGGTGGTACTAGGGTGGTGGTTGTAGTGTCTTGGCTGTAGTGGTAGTGTGGTGGTACTAGGATGGTGGTTGTAGTGTCTTGGCTGTAGTGGTAGTGTGGTGGTAGTAGAGTGGTGGTTGTAGTGTCTAGGCTATAGTGGTGGTGTGGTGGTACTAGGGTGGTGGTTGTAGTGGCTAGGCTATAGTGGTAGTGTGGTGGTACTAGGATGGTGGTTGTAGTGTCTTGGCTATAGTGGTATTGTGGTGGTAGTAGAGTGGTGGTTGTAGTGTCTTGGCTGTAGTGGTGGTGTGGTGGTACTAGGGTGGTGGTTGTAGTGTCTTGGCTGTAGTGGTAGTGTGGTGGTAGTAGAGTGGTGGTTGTAGTGTCTAGGCTATAGTGGTAGTGTGGTGGTACTAGGGTGGTGGTTGTAGTGTCTAGGCTATAGTGGTAGTGTGGTGGTAGTAGAGTGGTGGTTGTAGTGTCTTGGCTGTAGTGGTGGTGTGGTGGTACTAGGGTGGTGGTTGTAGTGTCTTGGCTGTAGTGGTAGTGTGGTGGTACTAGGGTGGTGGTTGTAGTGTCTTGGCTGTAGTGGTGGTGTGGTGGTACTAGGATAGTGGTTGTAGTGTCTTGGCTATAGTGGTAGTGTGATGGTAGTAGAGTGGTGGTTGTAGTGTCTTGGCTGTAGTGGTGGTGTGGTGGTACTAGGGTGGTGGTTGTAGTGTCTTGGCTGTAGTGGTAGTGTGGTGGTACTAGGGTGGTGGTTGTAGTGTCTTGGCTGTAGTGGTGGTGTGGTGGTACTAGGATGGTGGTTGTAGTGTCTTAGCTGTAGTGGTAGTGTGGTGGTACTAGGGTGGTGGTTGTAGTGTCTTGGCTGTAGTGGTAGTGTGGTGGTACTAGGGTGGTGGTTGTAGTGTCTTGGCTGTAGTGGTAATGTGATGGTAGTAGAGTGGTGGTTGTAGTGTCTTGGCTGTAGTGGTAGTGTGGTGGTACTAGGGTGGTGGTTGTAGTGTCTTGGCTGTAGTGGTAGTGTGATGGTAGTAGAGTGGTGGTTGTAGTGTCTTGGCTGTAGTGGTAGTGTGGTGGTGGTTGTAGTGTCTTGGCTGTAGTGGTGGTGTGATGGTACTAGGGTGGTGGTTGTAGTGTCTTGGCTGTAGTGGTAGTGTGGTGGTACTAGGGTGGTGGTTGTAGTGTCTTGGCTGTAGTGGTAGTGTGATGGTAGTAGAGTGGTGGTTGTAGTGTCTTGGCTGTCGTTGTTGTAGTTTGGTGGTTAGTGGAGGGATCAATACAGACGGATCCTCATTGCTGACATCCCATTTCACATCCCTGTCTGGTCCCTTTGTCTGTCTAGGCACAACAGATATATGCTGACACAAAGAAACACTACACTGTGCACTGTGCAATGTTGGTGTGCATGTGTGCCACACAAAAGCTCTTGCTCCTATATTCATATAATGAGATTCCATGTGATGCATACGTGTACACATACAAGTGTATTAGTACATCAGCACAGTGTGTGTGTGTGTACAGCATGTTTGTGTGTTCGCGCATGTGTACATGTGCGTGTGTGTTTGTGTGTATTCATCGGTGTTTGCATGCAAGCGTGTGTGTGTGTGTGATCTTGTGTGTGTGAGCGTGAGTGTGAGGACATAGCCAGTAGGGTGGATATAGATGTCCAGACATTGTTTGTAGAGGGATTGCTCTGATGGTCTGGGTGAGAGCCTGCAGCAGTAAGATTACCAAGGCTAGGTGTCTGGGGTATAATGCCCTCCATCCCTTCATTACAGCTGTTTACTTCGCCAAGCACCACAGGACACACACACACACACACACACACACACACACACTATAAATGCATTAACTCCACTGTGGTGTGTCAGTGTGTGTTTGTGTGTATGTTCCATCCAGGTATAATTACAGAGAGATTAACGCTGGAGATGCGTTGGGCAGGGGTCAGTGAGGGCCAAATGCACACGCGTTCAACCTGAACATCAGAGTAGAGAAGGGCATTTGTGTGTGTGTGTCAAGATCGCTAGGAGTAACGGACCAAGACGCAGCGAGAGTGGAGTTCCACATACGTTTAATTCAGATGAAACTCACAACCCCCAAAAAACGACAGATCGTAACATATAGTGGTGCATGCAGGCACTCACAAGAAACAATAACCCACAAACACAAGTGGGGAAAGAAAAAACTAAATAGGATTCCCAATTAGAGGCAACGACTAACAGCTTCCTCTAATTGGGAACCAACACAAAAACCAACATAAGGACACCTAAACACCCCTGGTCACGTCCTGGCCCAAAACCCCATAGAGAACCCTCTGGGTTCTCTATGGCCAGGACGTGACAGTGTGTCACTATGGAGCACTGCATACATAAGCATGTGTGTGTGTGTGTGACTAAATATTTGTATGTCAGCTGCCGAGGTTCATTCCCCCCATGGCCAGTCGGTGGGGTGTGTCCTATTCTCTCTCCTCCGCCCATCATCCATCCCACCATCCTTCCTCGCTGTCTCTCCCATCATCCATCCATCTCTCTGTTACTGTCACACACAGTTTCCTGCTGTTCCAACACTTTGCCTCTGCACTTTGGTCCATTCACAGTGGAAGCACGCAATAAGAGCCACTTAGACATTGACAAAGGAATATGTATACAGTCCCCTGTCTAAAACAACTGTTCTGTCTGTCATTGACCACAGAGAAAAATAGCCAGTAATTGGACAGTGTTTAACGAGTAGCTTCGGATCATGAATAATTCTTTGCTTAACGCACACGTCTGTCAAAAGTATCACGTTTCCCAGACACATATTCATGATATTCATTTTCGCTACATTTATTGTTTTATAATAACTATACCGGGCTTTTGACACCCCATACATGCATTATAGCAGTACAACCCTAACCCCTGCCATATACATTCACAATGTAGCGCAGGACAGGCCTGTTGTACTCTCTCCTGTCATCTCCTCTCCTCCTCTCCCGTTTCAGATATTTAATTGACTAGATTGTCATGCGTGAGTGATCGCACAGTAGAACCAACCTGAGAGATCTACCCTGGCAGACACTGCAGCCCCACACCTCCCTCTTTCCCTCCCTCCCTCCCTCTCTCCACCCTCCTTCCTCTCATCAAACAACAAATTGACAAATTACCAATATACCTCTCCTTCTACACCTCTCCCTCGTCGCGACCCTTCATCTTTACCTCTTAGCGACTAATACAGGCTTTGAAGTCTCATTCACTCCAAAAGCTAAAGAGGAAATAGAGGAGAATGGAGAGAGAAACAGATCAGATGGTAGCCAATCATGAGAGAGGAATTACATTCGTGATTGAATGTAAGGAACAAATTGATGCTTAAAGGCTTTTTATTCAGCCTTTCAGTACGGGAGCGGGTAATTGTTTGGATTGTATCCAGCACAGAAACGTCTTTAGATCTGTGGCGGCCCAGACAAGGCCCTATGGTACACAACAGCTGTCCTCTAATGATCAAGAGTTCCCCTGATGCTGCTTACTGTGAGATGACTTAAAACACAATGGGAGTTATGCAGAGGAGATTCCCTCATATAAGAGCTACACATACATACATACCGTACATACATGTACATACACAAAACGTACATATAGTACTTACATGTACATACAGTGCATACATGTACATTCACAAACATACATATAGTACTTACATGTACATACAGTACATACATGTACATACACAGACATATGTGCACGCCAAACACACACAGACACAGAAACACGCACATGCACCGATACAAACACACTCACGTACCAACACACACTCACCAACCCACCCACCCACGCACACACACACACACACAGTGCTGGGACGATACCAGTATCACGTAATTTTTTCCAAAAAAAATGACAAAAATGAAAACACGAAGCAGCCCAAACTTTAGTTGTTTGAAAACATATGACTCTGGATGACAACATAATGATGTTTGTTTTCAACATTAGGGCTGTATTCCTAAAGAGGTTTAAATCCTCTTTGTGTTTTGTTTCTTGCCACGATACTAACCAGTACCACAATACTGGTATCGTCCCAGCCCTAACACAAACGCACACGCATGCACGCAGCCACTAATGTATGTGGCGAACACAAATCAGCCGCTAACATCGTTAAAATGTACTGTCAGATAAAAGATAATATATTTTTGATGTCAAAGTTGAGTGTTCTGCCTGAGGCACTATTCTCTGTTCTTTGTGCTGAGGAACCCCTCTAATTTGCCAAATAAGAAAGCTTAAATGTGCTGTGATGGACAGCCCATCACCATTAATATTTCACATAGATAAACAGACTTGCACTCCTCCTTCTGGTCTGTTCTGACTCCCAACCTCAGTCATTGTATCAATCAACGGATCTCTTAATCAAAAAGATGCCATCGTCTGCTGCCTATGATTAGGAATAGGAAGCCGCATTGCAAGTGCTATAGCCTATAACGTTTACACCCCATGCTGCTGGAAATAGGCTAGATTAGCAGCGGAGACACTTCTCTCCCTTTTTAATTCTCACTTGCTATTTTGTCTCAATCTCAACCACTTCAAATTCCTATTCACACCATTCTCTCTCTCCATCAGCCTCATTTTCTCTCTCCCTCCATCCTTCTCACTTTAGTTTCTCGCCTACTATTTCTGTTACATGTTCTTCTCTCCCCACACTGACTATTCTGTCACTCATTCTAGACTATATCACAATTTTTCTTCAATTATTATTTCCCTCCTCCAATTTTTTTCTTTTCTCTGCTCCTCTCCTTCTCTCCTCTCTCCCACTTTTCTCTTCTCTCTCTACCCTGTCTCCGTCTCCCTCTCTCCTTCCTCATCTCTCTCTCTCCTCCCTCTCTCAATCCTTCTCTCCTCCCCTTCCGCGCTCTCTGTGTGAAGTGCGACATTTCGTTTTCTCCTCTGTCAGCACTTATAGGCTGCAGCGGAGGCAGATCCTGGCAGCGCTCACCGTGGAAACCAGGGCCTGAGTGACAGCCTGTCCGCTCCAAAACAATCCACTCGTTAATCTAACTGCAGCTATGCTCTGCTCACTATCTCCCTCTACTAGCTACACAAACATATAGACAGGCACTCATAAATGCCTAATATCAAATCTATATTATCCATGTTTTGAAAGAAGGAATCATTTATTCCCATTATTCGTATATGGCAGTGGTTCCCAAATGTTTTATAGTCCCGTACCCCTTCAACCTCCAGCTGCGTACCCCCTCTAGCACCAGGGTCAGCGCACTCTCAAAGGTTGTTTTTTTGCTATCATTGTAAGCCTGCCACACACACTATAGGATACATTTATTAAACATAAGAATGAGTGTGAGTTTTTGTCACAACCCGGCTCGTGGGAAGTGACAAAGAGCTCTTATAGGACCAGGGCACAAATAATAATATTATAATAATCAAAAATGTTGCTTTTTATTTAACAATCTTACATATAAAACCGTATTTGTTCATCAACAATTGTGAATAACTCACCTCAGGTTAATGTGAAGGGTGTGCATGTTGGGTTGTATTGGAGAGAGTCTCAGTCTTAAATCATTTTCCACACACAGTCTGTGCCTGTATTTAGTTTTCATGCTAGTGAGGGCCGAGAATCCACTCTCACATAGGTTCTTGGTTGCAAAGGGCATCAGTGTCTTAACAGCGCAATTTGCCAAGGCAAGAAACTCTGAGAGCAGCCCTATCCAGAAATCTGACAGTGGCTTCTGATTCAATTAAATTTTCACAGAACCGCTTGTTGCAATTTCGATGAGGCTCTCTTGTTCAGATATCAGTAAGTGGACTGGAGGCAGGGCATGAAAGGGATAACAAATCCAGTTGTTTGTGTCATCCGTTTCCGGGAAAGTACCTGCGTAATTGCGCACCCAGCTCACTCAGGTGCTTCGCTATGTCACATTTGACATTGTCCGTAAGCTTGAGTTAATTTGCACACAAAAAAAACATACAATGATGGAAAGACCTGTGTGTTGTCCTTGTTAATGCAGACAGAAAAGAGCTCCAACTTCTTAATCATAGCCTCAATTTTGTCCCGCGGAGAGTCCCTGTAATCGTAGATTTAGATCATTCAGGCGAGAAAAACATCACCCAGATAGGCCAGTCGTGTGAGGAACTGGTCATCATGCAAGCGGTCAGACAAGTGAAAATTATGGTCAGTAAATAAAACTTTAAGCTCGTCTCTCAATTTAAAAAAACATCAATACTTTGCTCCTTGATAACCAGCACACTTCTGTATGTTGTAAAAGCGTTACATGGTCGCTGCCCATATCATTGCATAATGCAGAACATACACGGGAGTTCAGGGGCCTGGCTTTAACAAAGTTAACAATTTTCACTGTAGTGTCCAAAGCGTCTTTCAAGCTGTCAGGCATTCCCTTGGCAGCAAGAGCCTCTCCGTGGATGCTGCAGTGTACCCAAGTGGAGTCGGGAGCAACTGCTTGCACGCGTGTTCCCACTTCACTATGTCTCCATGCCATGGCTTCAGTACAGATACCAACACATCTTGAAAGTCCACCAAAGTCCATTTGATGTCACAAAGCTGTCCAGTACTTTAAAAATATCCTCTCATGTTGTCCTGGTTTCCAGTGGTTTGCAGAAGAGGATGTCTTCTTTAATTGACCCCCCATAAATGTAACAGACATATACCAGGAGCTGTGCCAGGCCCGCCACATCTGTTGACTCATCCAGCTGTTATGCATAGAATTCACTGACTTGTATGCGAAGCAGTAATTGTTTAAAAACATATTTTGCCATGTCACTGATGCGTGGTGAAACAGTGTTGTTTGACAAAGACATTGTCTGTATAGTTTTTTGGGGCCTTTTCCCCCAGCATTGTCCCAGCCATATCCACGGCAGCAGGAAGAATGAAGTCCTCCACAATAGTATGGGTCTTGCCTGTCCCAGCTTCTCGGTAGCTCACCATATAAGACGCTTCCAGCCCCTTCTTATTAATGGTATCTGTTACTTTTATACATGTCTTACTACTCGAAAGTAGTCTTTATTCTCGCTCCAAAAACTCCTGTGGCTTATTTTTCAAATTGTCATGTTTTGTTTCTAAATGTCTGAGCAAGAGCGAAGGTTTCCCGCGAGAGAGTAACAGTTAATGTGATTGGATGTTAATTATTTGACTAGGCTACCTGCATTTGACATTGTGTTGTCATTTCGCCGAACACTAAATGGTTTAATTTTATTTTTGGCAGTGAAACGAGGCTACTCAGACGTGAAAAAAAACTCACCCAATGTATAGTCCCGTTGTAAAATATAAATGTACTGTTTGAAAAGGTAATTGTTTTTAAATATTTGGCCCGACGGCTTTGCGTACCCCAGTTTGGGAATACCAGGGCTGCGGTCCAAACACTTAAAAGATACACCCCATCTGTCACGACTTCCACCGAAGTCGCCTCCTCTCCTTGTTCGGGCGGCGTTCGGCGGTCGACGTCACCGGCTTTCTAGCCATCGCCGCTCAGTTAATATTTTGTTTCCTTTGCTTTTGTCTTGTTCACCTCGCACCTGGTTTGTATTCCAGTGATTGCGGCATGTATTTATTTCCGGTGACTATGTCATGTCATTGTGTGGAATTGATCTTTGTTGCATGTGTGTGTAGTACAGGCTCTTTTCGCCGGGTAACGTTTGTTATCCCGTATTTGTATTTCTGTGCTTTTGTTGGACTGTGTTTATGTCGTAGCGCTAGACACTTATATTTAGTGGCCTAGAATATTGACGCGTGTTTGCGTTCTTTCTTTTGTTTGTTGTGCCATTAAAGTGTGCGCCTTTACGACACCTTCCGCTCTCCTGCACCTGATTTCACCCCAGTAGCGCACACCGTGACACTATCCCCTCAGCCCTCAAATTAAGTGGACACTTCTGATTACCTATCATGACGTCTGACGAGTATACACTTGCAGGGCAAGGGGCGAGGGGAGGAAGGAATGATTATTAAATGGACCGCCCTTGCCTGGAAATTCGTTCATCCCGCGATGATTGTGTTTTCAGCTACTGGTAGTTTGTGGGTGCTTTATATGCGCTACAGTCATTTATGATTGCATATCTACTTACATTAACTATATAATTAGTAATATAAACCTACTCTATAACTTGCTAATTAATTAGCTAACTAACGTTAGCCTGCCTAGCTGGAGCTTCTGAGGAAGGAAATGTTTTATTTCTACAATTTCCAAAAGATAACCAAACAAAAACATATGTACTTTTTACGTAGTAGCAAAATGTCTAACTCATTTGCATTCGTTTTTACTTACACTTGTATGTTGACTTCTCCATTGATGTTGTTTTTAATTTTTCGTTGACTTTTCTTAGCGGATGTACAATTGTCGCGAATTGAATTACGGGGAGGTTCAGGCCCCGGAGTGAACATAACTGTACACTCGCAAAGTCGACTAAAAACGAGGTCTGAGGGGCTTACGTTGCAAACTTCCCTTGCTTGGCTAATCATTTGGACCACCCTCCAAGATGGCGACGGGATTCCCCCAAGGGCATGAGGTGAGGGTAAGTGGACAAGGGTGTGTCTTTTAAGTGTTTGGACCGCAACCCTGGTCTAGGGGAAAGTGGCAAGTGAAAGCAAAGCCATTGGTTGGGTTTTATAGATCACTTATAGAGCCAGCAGAGCAGGTCGCTATATAGATACAGTAAATATGATGTGAGGTTTATGTGTTAAGCTGCTGAGCTTAAAAATATGTATTATTGTCACATACTCTTGATAGGTGCAGTGAAATGTGTTGTTTTTTGTTGTTGCATGAGGGCTAGAGGGAGTGAATAAACATTCATGGAACATGGCCACTGTGTTTTCTCCTTGCCCTACACCAGGGGTGTCAAACAGATGGCCAGCAGGTCAGATCCAGCTCGCAAGTCTGTTTATATGAAACACTGAAACTAACAAATGCAGTGTTTTCCATTAGCTCCGGTAGTTGGCTAATCATCCGGTTCCAGACACATTTTCAGCCGGCTACATTTTCCACTTCATATTAACTAGGCTACTTTTTATTTAAACGTTTCAATTCGCTAATCTGTCGAGACATCGTCCGCTATAATGAACGACATGCATATTCTAGCGATCTATTGATAGGATAGGCGCCTGTCTGTCACAAAGCGAGCGATGACAGGAAAACGCAGTAGAGAGGAAGAGGCAAAGCGAGAGGTTTCACTCTCGCCAAAATCTGTCCAGAAATAACCCCAATGCGTTTATATGGGCTTATTTTGAACCTAAGCTTGTCGCCTGCCTTCCAGCATTTGGGACAACGACTCCCATTGTTAGGGCGGAGACATGAGCATCTCGTCATTATACAGATCTCTGGTTAAAGTCGAATTTCTTTACATGTCCCATGTAATGTAAGTGGTATTGATGAGTCTAAATCCACGACATAGCCTAATGATTGTTTTCTGACACATTCATTTTTTTGTGTGTGTTTTCACTTGGCGCATAGTAGGCTATTTATTGTGCTGAACAGCAAGTGCTGACTAGTTACAACAGTCGAACTGACTGAATAAAGTCAATCTCCTATATCCCTTTTCCATCCATAAATTATGCAACGTGGTTATGTGTCCATGGTACCACATCTGGACAAGTAAACCAAAGGATTTCCTAGGTTTCCTTTCCTAGGATTGTGGGTCTTGCCAGACAGCGACGCTAAATTGCGTGACTCTTGTCAGTCAAAGTAGGCTACCTAATCGCATCCGTGACAGAGTCGTTAATTTTGAACCCTAATTTGCATAGGCTACTGGTAGGTTTAGGCTTTTTGGAGGTTATCTGCCGATAAATTATGAAAACATTTGATGAAGATGGTGAAACATCACTGCAGGAACAATAGTCGGTGGAGAGCCTCAGTCTGGTTCAAATAAAACGGAATTCAACAATATACATTTTTTTTTTTGCCAATTGACCTTAGTAGGGAATCAACTAAATGTATTGAACATTTATTAATTTTCAGAAGTTTATCATAAGATAATAACAATGCATCAGTGATTCGTATTCCCAACAACCTTCTGAATAGGCAACACTGTGTGTGTGCGGTGCACGCATCTACCGCTTTGTGTAGCAGTTAGCGATGATGCTAATGGTCTTCTGGTTGATGGAAAAGCTTTCCCCCCATTAAAATTACGTTAACTGAAAAGGAGTCTATGCTTACCTGGCAGAATGATATCATGATTATTTTAATCAATCCAGTGGGTATTTTTTCTGCAAACGCTACCATCTGATGTACACTATAAAAAAACAGCTGAATAACACCCTCTTGCCTCAAATGCCTCAGAATTTTCCCAGACCTAAAAAGTGGTCTCCTGATGTGGTTTAAGCATTGTTGTGGGCTTAGAACATCCTATTCTGTTTTTGTTTTTATTAGAAAAGTGTGATTTTGAGAGCGAAAACTTGGGAAAAACTGAAACCTGGAAAAACAAAACCTTTTATTTGTCAAGATAAAGCAGGCTATTTACTGTCTGTTTTAATAAAATACATAATTTGAAAAACAAAAATCATTGTGGCAATTCATTTCAGTGAAACTGTAAATAAGTCTTTAATCTCAAGAGACAGGTTAAGTGCTCTATTTTATAGACATTTTATTTAACCAGACATGTCAGTTAAGAACAAATTCTATTTGTTATTCTTATAACGTCCGGTTGTGATACAGCCTGGAATTGAACCAGAGTCTGTAGGGACAGCTCTAGCACTGAGATGCAGTGCCTTAGACCACTGTGCCACTCGGGAGCCCCTAATAAAACTAACGCAATGGTACATCTAAGCGCAGGCGGTAGTGCTATAGGTTCAGGGCTGTGTCAGAAATATTTGTTCCTATTTTCCTACTATCACAAATATTGCTGGCGTTGGCGCGAAAGGGCTGGGTGTTGATGAATAAACAAGTTGTGGGTGTGCCGAGGCTTGGCCCCTCACTGGCCAATCAGAACATGCTCCATGGCGAAATGTGTGGTTGCTTCAAGTTGTGTATCTACAATCTTTTATGTATTGCCTTGGAATCAACTCCAATTCCAATGTTAATCCGTTATTTTATTGTACCTTTATTTTATCAGGGAGTCATACTGAGACCAAGGTCTCTTACAGATGAGCCCTGAAAAAATGCACGCATCAAATCCACAGAAAATACACGCATCAAAATATAAACACAAAATGCAAGCAGAAATAAAAACACAGTCATAAAAAACAAACACATTCATAAGTAATGTCCTCAATCAGCTTTCTGAATTGACCTAGAGGCACCAGAACATCACATTTAAGAACATTTTGAATATTGTTCCACAAATAACGTGAAAAAATTTGGTCACTTGTAGCTCCGTTGGTCCTTTGTAGCTCAGTTGGTAGAGCATGTTGCTCTTAACACCTGGGTAGTGGGTTTGATTCCTGAAAACACCCATATATATAAAATGTATGCATGCATGACTGTAAGTCGCATTGGACAAATGTGTCTGCTAAACGGCATATACACTGAACAAAAATATATATGCTACATATAAAGTGTTGGTCTCAACAGCTGTAATAAAAGATCCCAGAAATGTTCCATACACACAAAAAGCTTATTCCTCTCAAATGTTGTGCACAAATTTGTTTACATCCCTGTTAGTGAGCATTTCTCCCTTGCCAAGATAATCCATCCACCTGACAGGTGTGGCTGATTAAATAGCATGATATTATACGGGTGCACCTTGTGCTTGGGATGATACAATTCCACTCGAAAAGGTGCAGTTTTGTCACGCAACACAATTCCACAGATGACTCAAGTTTTGAGGGAGCGTGCAATTGGCATGCTGACTGCAGGAATGTCCACCAGAGCTGTTGCCAGAGAATTGAATGTTAATTTCTCTACCATAATCCGCCTCCAACGTTGTTTTAGAGAATTTGGCAGTACATCCAACTGGCCTCACTACCACAGACCATATGTATGATGTCAATGGGGCAGCAGCGTAGCCTAGTGCTGGAGTGTTGGACTAGTAACCGAAAGGTTGCAAGTTCAAATATCTGAGCTGACAAGGTACAAATCTGTTGTTCTGCCCTTGAACAGGCAGTTAATCCACTGTTCCTAGGCCGTCATTGAAAATAAGAATTTGTTCTTAACTGACTTGCCTAGTAAAATAAAGGTAAAAAAAAATGCTGTGAACAGAGTGCCCCATAGTGGTGGTGGGGTTATGGTATGGCAGGCATAAGCTACGGAAAATGAACAAAATTGCAATTTATCGATAGCATTTTGAATGCACAAAACTACCGTGACAAGATCCTGAGGCCAATTGTGAAGCCTATTTTTTTAAAGGTATCTGTTACCAACAGATGCATATTGTCACGGATCACTCCGGAATTTTCATCACGCACACCTGTCCCCTATTCCCACCTGTCCCCTATTTGTTCACCATGGTGCTGTCCATTATTGTTCCAATGTCCGTTGGTGCGTGTGAGTACCTGTGCTGTGTGTTTTGGGCTTTCGTGCCGTTGTGGATTGCGCAGATGATAACGGGTCTCATCCCGTGTGTTAATCATTGTGCCGGTGTGCCAGAATCGACCCCTGCGGGACACCTTTTGTAATATCCAGGAAACTACTTAAATCTCTACTGATTTAACACCATCAGTAGCTATACATTGAGTTATATCTGTGAAGTAATTTTTAAACCTGTTACGTGCAGCCTGGTCCAGGCCAATTGAGGAAAGCCTCTGAATTAGCAGTGAGTGATCAACAGTGTCGAAAGCCTTTTAAAGGTCAATGAAGAGGGCAGCGCAATGCCTTTTATCCATACAGTTAACCACATCATGCATAACAAGGGATGCAGAGGAGATAGTGCTATGACCTGGTCTAAAACCAGATTGATGTATATTTTGAATACATTTTGAATACAAGAAAGTTTTGAAATAGGCCGATAATGTTTTAGTACATGGACCGCTTTCGAAACCTTGGGGATAGTACCAGAAATAATCGTCAGGTACAAAAAATGGGTTAATGATTCAGCAATCAGGGGGGCAGACAGCTGCCACAAAAATGGATGAAGCATATCAGCTCCAGTGGATTTTTTGTTTTACATCAATATTAAGTAAGGCATCTAGCACATCCCAGATAGTAAATTGTTTAAATGAAAACAAAGAATAACTAAGTTGACAGGTTAACCGTTGAGTCAGCTAGAGGCTGGCAGAGTTAAGAGCAGTCGATTGACTGACCAGGGTCAATTACCCCACCGTTTCTCTCAAATAAAAACCCTGCCGAGATAAAATGATGATTAAAAGGATCACTTATCCCATTATTCTCAGTTCTGATGTCAGAATCAGATAGAACTCAGGAATTTGTACGCTTCAGTGCATTTACTGTTTTACAAAAAATGAAAACACCCATGAAATGAGTTGCAAAATGAATAGGAAATATAGTCAAGACGTTGACAAGGTTATAAATAATGATGTTTAATTGAAATAATAATTGTGTCCTTTAAACTTTGCTTTCGTCAAAGAATCCTCCATTTGCAGCAATTACAGCCTTGCAGACCATTGGAATTCTAGTTGTCAATTTGCTGAGGTAATCTGAAGAGATTTCACCCCATGCTTCCTGAAGCACCTCCCACAAGTTGGGTTGGATTGGCTTGATGGGCACTTCTTACGTACCATACGGTCAAGCTGCTCCCACAACAGCTCAATAGGGTTGAGATCCGGTGACTGTGCTGGCTACTCCATTATAGACAGAATGCCAGTTCTTGCATAGTTTGCATAGATTGGAGCTGTGCTTTGGGGCATTGCCCTGTTGTAGGAGGAAATTGGCTAGTACACAGCGTTGTACTATTGGAACACAGGAGTGATGGTTGTTGATAATGGACCTCTGTACACCTATGCAGACATTCCATACAAAATCTGCCGTTTCCAGCTACAATAATCATTTACAATATTAACAATGTCTACACTGTATTTCTGATCAATTTGATGTTATTTTAAATGGACAAAAAATTTGCTTTTCTTTCAAAAACAAGGACATTTCTAAGTGACCCCAAACTCTTGAACGGTAGTGTATGCTTTGTCTCTCTAATACATACTACGGGACAATGATCACTGAGATCATTATTACTAAGAATTAAATCAATCAATGAAGAGTTAACAGGGTTTTTCACATTTAGTCATGTAGGTTTTGAGATCAATTGAATCATATTAAAATAAATGGATACAGTGCATTCGGAAAGTAATCAGACCCCTTGACATTTTACACATTTTGTTACGTTACAGCCTTTTTATAAAATTAATTAAATTAATTGTTTTCCTCATCAATCTACACACAATACCCCATAATGATGAAGCGAAAACATATAATACATTTTTATTTTCACAAATTAATTACAAAGAAAACAACGAAATACCTTATTTACATAAGTATTCAGACCCTTTGCTATGAGACTCGAAATTGAGCTCAGGTGCATCCTGTTTCCATTGATCATCCTTGAGATGTTTCTACAACTTGATTGGTAAATTCATTTGATTGGACATGATTTGGAAAGGCACACACCTGTCTATATAAGGTCCCACAGTTGACAGTGCACATCAGAGCAAACACCAAGCCATGAGGTCTAAGGAATTGTCGGTAGAGCTCCGAGACAGGATTGTGTCGAGACACAGATCTGGTGAAGGGTACCAAAACATTTCTGCAGCATTGAAGGTCACCAAGAACACAGTGGCCTCCATCATTCTTAAATGGAATAAGTTAGGAACCATCAAGACTCTGGTCGCCTGGCCAAACTGAGCAATCGGGGGAGAAGGGCCTTGGTCAGCGAGGTGACCAAGAACACGATGGTCACTCTGACAAAGCTCCAGAGTTCCTCTGTGGAGATGGGAGAACCTTCCAGAAGGACAACCATCTCTGCAGCACTCCAACAATCAGGCCTTTATGGTAGAGTGGCCAGACGGAAGCCATTCCTCAGTAAAAGGCACATGACAGCCCGCTTGGAGTTTGCCAAAAGGCACCTAAAGGACTCTCAGACCATGAGAAATAAGATTCTCTGGTCTGATGAAACCAAGATTGAATTATTTGGCCTTAATGCCAAGCATCAGGTCTGGAGGAAACTTGGCATTATCCCTACGGCATGTCGGTGGCAGCATTATGCTGTGGGGATGTTTTTCAGCGGCAGGGGCTGGGAGAATAGTCAGGATCGAAGGAGAGATTCTTGTTGAAAACCTGCTCCAGAGCGCTCAGGACCTCAGACTGGGGCGAAAGTTCACCTTCCAACAGGACAACGATCCTACACACAGCCAAGACAACGCAGGAGTGGCTTCAGGACAAGTCTCTGTCCTTGAGTGGCTCAACCAGAGGCCGGACTTGAACCCGATCGGACATCTCTGGAGAGACCTGAAAATAGCTGTGCAGCAACGCTCCCCATCCAACCTGACAGAGCTTGAGAGGATCTGCAGAAAATAATGGGAGAACTCCACAAATACAGGTGTGCCAAGTTTCTAGAGTCATACCCAAGAAGACTAGGCTGTAATAGCTGCCAAAGGTGCTTCAACAAAGTCTGAATACTTATGTAAATGTTATATTTCAGTGTCTGGTTGAGCTGTGCTGTGATGGGCCGGTTGAATACAAATGGTGCAGTTATGCCCTCCGTAAGGCAATCAAACAGGCAAAACGTCAGTACAGAGATAAAGTGGAGTCGCAATTCAAAGGCTCAGACAAGAGATGTATGTGGCAAGGACTCCAGACAATCACGGATTACAAAGGGAAAAGCAGCCATGTAGCGGACACCGACGTCTTGCTCCCAGACAAGCTTAACACCTTCTTTGAACTCTGAGGATAACACAGTGCCACCGATGCAGCCTGCTCCCAAGGACTGTGGGCTCTCGTACGCCGTGGCCGACGCGAGTAAGACATTTAAGCGTGTTAACCCTTCCAAGGTTCCCGGCCCAGACGGCATCCCTAGCCGTGTCCTCAGAGCATGCGCAGACCAGCTGGCTAGAGTGTTTACAGACATATTTGATCTCTCCCTTTTCCAGTCGGCTGTTCCCACATGCTTCAAGACGTCCACCATTGTTCCTGTACCCAAGAAAACAAAGGTAACTGAACTAAACGACTATCGCCCTGTAGCACTCACTTCTGTCATCAAGAAGTGCTTTGAGAGGCTAGTTAAGGGTCATATCACCTCCACCTTACCTGACACCCTAGACCCACTTAAATCTGCATACTGCCCCACTCGGGCTTCCGAGTGGCGCAGCGGACTAAGGCACTGCATCTCAGGGCTAGAGGCGCCACTACAGACACCCTAGTTCGAATCCAGGGTGTATCACAACCGGCCTTAGACCGCTGCGCCACTCGGGAGCAATCTATGTCCTAATTCTTGTTGTTGTGCTTGTTGGGTTTATAGTCCCCAAATACCATTCCTTCCTTGTGTTGCCTGATGATTCAGCAGATCTACCTTGCAAGAACCAAGTCGATCAATCCCTCAAAATCTCTCCAAACTATTTCCGCAGAAGAAAAGTATCTTCCAATTCCTCTAGATGTGCAGAACACAGGAAAGCACTCAAATAACTCAACTGTTCAGATATGATAAAATCATTAAAAAAAAAATGCAATTTAAGGAGGAGCTTTTCTTATTAAGTGCTGCTGCTCATGGAATTGGTTGCTAGGAGATGTATTTAGTTATAGTTTGTTAAATGGCTTCCAGAAACAAAATAACAAAATGTAGACTTATCTTTGCTAAATACGCTACCTTGAACCCATTTGCAGTCTACATTGTTCTAAGTAATTGCATGTCTTCAATAGCATTCGCACTAATATAGGGGCTAGGCCTACTGTAAAATGCATTATGGATGAGCATGGACATGCCAAACATTGTCAATAAGCAAGATTAAATTCATTATTGATAAGGCCTAAAAAGATCACAAATAATTTGAATCAAATTCTAAACAAAACAACATTTGTTTTAAATAGCCTATGTCACAGTTACCATAATTTCTCCCAGTGGAAATATAATATTAAAACAATGCAGACTGTGGAGGGTTTTACGCACATCCAAACTTTTCACAATAGCTGGACAAAGATCCAATATAAAGAGAAAGGGAGAATGCCCACTCACCACTATACTGCTCCCATATAGGCCAATGCAATCACGCCACGGACGTTGTCACCATAAAACCAGGAAGGTGAATCATTCTAATACGTTTGGTTGCAATAAAATTTAAGGAAAAACAAGCAGTTTCTTTTAAACAACAATATATACACGTAAAATGTAATTATCATAAAATAGCTAGGATTAAAAAAAAGACACACATTGCTGTTGAACCAGCCTTCGTTATAGAAGGCTTAAGGGAAGGCTTGGGTTTTGGACATATGAAATGGGAAATAAGTCATTTTTACAGGTTACAGAGGTTCACAGGTGTTCACCGAGGACTTCCTCTCTCATTTCATGATGGGCATGGACACGTAGCCTACATCATGGAGGGGCTTTTACAAGTTTTACACACATCCAAAACGGGACCTACATGGCTAAAATAATGTGGGCCTGCCTACAATGCATAGTTAAAAAGGGAATATCAGCTCACTGTTTAACTCCTCTCAAACATGGTATTTTAAAAAAGCTTTGGTGATTTAAGATGTATTTCCAATCGGTCTCAGGAGCCAAACCCTTTATCGACAGTCTTGACTACCTTGCGATTGCATTGGACAGACAAAAAGAGGGGACGCTATGCTTGATTTTTAATCAAATAAAACAATAGTTTTACAGGCACCAAAAGCACATTTGGCTACTTTTGTTCAAGGCTCATATGGACAGTGTGCGTCACGGCTCGATAGGCTGCGTTTTCGCTGTCAATTCATGCCATAACCAACTGCGTTACCGCTAAAACCAGCTTTTAGTTGGTTTTCAATATACCCATCAGCGCTGCCTGAAATTAGCACTTTGGATCATGTTTTTAAGGACACACCTCAAATGTTTCCACACCGCCCATCTGAGCGCAAGCGAGCTGATATAAGAACCTGGCGTCAGGGCCGGGAAAATGTGCGCCAGTTTCTACATGATGAAATTGCAAACTACTGCGCGTTTGACACAAACCCCGACTGAACGCCAGCTGAAAATAAAGCCCTAAACGTTAAAAAAAGGTTTAAAGTAAATAGTCCTGATCATATAGACCTAGACCAGGACAATATCCAAATCAACTAACAATAGACTGAATTCATACATTTTCAGTAATTAGAAATTGTAGATTCATGTCTTTCTTCACAATACCACACAAAGAAATATCTATCTGAGAGGTAAACATGTTTTTCAGAGTGAATCAAGGCATTAGAATGTACCAGAGGCCACCAAAATATAGCTCTTTCTGCAAAACTTCCCAAGGACTCCTGGCTGCCTACTTTTTCTATTTGTCTGGGTACTCTATGTAATTGTGGAAAACACTGCAAATGGGTGGGGACAGGTTGATGCTTTTCTCATTGTGGGTGAGGCACTGTTGATGTACACTCTCATGAGTGGAGATGTGGTGGAGGGAACATGTCTCTTCTCATTTTTTCCCTGCAAATTCTTTCAAGAGCTCACTTTGTTCAACCGTGTTATTAGATTATCAGCAGGCAGATTTGTTTGACAGCACTTCGAGGACATGTGGGATGTGCAAAACACAGTTTCAATGAATAGTTTCTACCCCCCTCCAAAACGAGAAGCAGAATGTATTTTTTTATTTTCCAGCCGTCTTCTTCAGATGGCTCATCTGTAAGTCAAGGACAGCCTATTAGCCAGCCACAGATCCAGAGAAGTTCGCTCCCCCGTTAATTGACTGTGAAGAGAGAGACAGAAAGTAAAAAAAAAAAAAAAAAAAAAAACCGAATCCTCTCTAATCTGGAAACGGGGTAACAACAGCAGAAATGGGTCTCTCCGCTTTTGCGACGGAGGAAGTGTCGACTCATGACGTTCCCGGAGACAACGCCCTTCTCACTAATATCACATTTTGCGTATTCAGCGATAACAAAGAGCAAAACTCTATTAACACACAAATGCTGCGCTTGCAAGACTGCTGTCTGGGCCACGTTGCAGTGTGGTGGGCTGTTTGTACTAGACAGGCCTGCCATAATGTTACAATTAATATGCAGCAGACAGAGAAGGACTTGATTGCCACCATAAGTCATCATCACTGTGCTGCACTGTGACACTGTTTCTACAGAAGGGACAAAAAAGTGCAGAGCACAATATTGGTGTATTAGTAAATGGTGTATCATAGTGAGAATAGTGTAGGTACAGTGGCAAGAAACAGTATGTGAACCCTTTGGAATTACCTGGACTTCTGCATAAACTGGTCATAACATTTTGATCTGATCTTCATCTAAGTCACAACAATAGACAAACACAGTCTGCTTAAACTAATAACACACAAACAATTACACGTTTTCATGTCTTAATTGAACACACCGTGTAAACATTCAAAGTGCAGGGTGGGAAAAGTATGTGAACCCTTGGATTTAATAACTGGTTGACCCTCCTTTGGCAGCAATAACCTCAACCAAACGTTTTCTGTAGTTGCAGATCGGACCTGCACAACGGTCAGGAGGAATTTTGGACCATTCCTCTTTACAAAACTGTTTCAGTTCAGCAATATTCTTGGGATGTCTGGTGTGAACCGCTCTCTTGAGGTCATGCCACAGCATCTCAAATCGGGTTGAGGTCAGGACTCTGACTGGTCCACGCCAGAAGGCGTATTTTCTTCTGTTGAAGCCATTCTGTTGTTGATTTACTTCTGTGTTTTGGGTCGTTGCCCTGACGCATCACCCAACTTCTGTTGAGCTTCAATTGGCGGACAGATAGCCTTACATTCTCCTGCAAAATGTCTTGATAAACTTGAGAATTCATTTTTCCGTCGATGATAGCAAGCTGTCCAGGCCCTGAGGCAGCAAAGCAGCTCCAAACCATGAAGCTCCCTCCACCATACTTTACAGTTGGGATGAGGTTATGATGTTGGTGTGCTGTGCCTTTTTTTCTCCACACATTGTTCCTTCCAAACAATTCATCTTTAGTTTAATCTGTCCACAGAATGTTTTGCCAGTAGAGCTGTGGAACATCCAGATGCTCTTTTTTAAAAACATTTAAATTTGATTTCACCTTTATTTAACCAGGTAGGCTAGTTGAGAACAAGTTCTCTGCGACCTGGCCAAGATAAAGCACAGCAGTTCGACACATAAAACAACAAAGAGTTACACATGGAATAAACAAACATACAGTCAATAATACAGTAGAAAAAAGAAAAACATAAGTCTATATATAGTGAGTGCAAATGAGGTAAGATAAGGGAGGTAGGGCAACAAATAGGCCATGGTGGCGAGGTAATTACAATATATCAATTAAACACTGGAATGGTAGATGTGCAGAAGATGAATGTGCAAGTAGAGATACTGCGGTGCAAAGGAGCAAGATAAATAAATAAATACAGTATGGGGATGAGGTAGTAGGATGGGCTGTTTACAGATGGGCTATGTGCAGGTGCAGAGATCTGTGAGCTGCACTGACAGGTGGTGCTTAAAGCTAGTGAGGGAAATATGAGTCTCCAGCTTTAGGGATTTTTGTAGTTCGTTCCAGTCATTGGCAGCAGAGAACTGGAAGGCTTTGGTGGTGACCAGTGAGATATACCTGCTGGAGCGAGTGCTACGGGTGGGTGCTGCTATGGTGACCAGTGAGCTGAGATAAGGAGGGGCTTTACCTAGCAAAGACGTGTAGATGACCTGGAGCCAGTGGGTTTGGCGACGAATATGAAGCGAGGGCCAGCCAACGAGAGCGTACAGGTCGTAGTGGTGGGTAGTATATGGGGCTTTAGTGACAAAATGGATGGCACTGTGATAGACTGCATCCAATTTGTTGAGTAGAGTATTGGAGGCTATTTTATAAATGTTTTTTCTGGACAGCAGTGGCTTCTTCCGTGGTGTCCTTCCATAAACACCATTCTTGTTTAGTGTTTTACGTATCGTAGACTCGTCAACAGAGATGTTAGCATGTTCCAGAGATTTCTGTAAGTCTTTAGCTGACACTCATTGAGCATTCTGCGCTGTGCTCTTGCAGTCATCTTTGCAGGACGGCCACTCCTAGGGAGAGTAGCAACAGTGCTGAACTTTCTCCATTTATAGACAATTTGTCTTACCGTGGACTGATGAACATCAAGGCTTTTAGAGATACTTTTGTAACCCTTTCCAGCTTTATGCAAAGTCAACAATTCTTAATCTTCTGAGATCTCTTTTGTTCGAGGCATGGATCACATCAGGCAACGCTTCTTGTGAATAGCAAACTCAAATTTTGTGAGTGTTTTTTATACGGCAGGGCAGCTCTAACCAACATCTCCAATAAGTCTCAATGACTGTACTCCAGGTTAGCTGACTCCTGACTCCAATTAGCTTTTGGAGAAGTCATTAACCTAGGGGTTCACATACTTTTCCCAACCTACACTGTGAATGTTTAAATTATATATTCAATATAGACAAGAAAGATTCAATAATTTGTGTGGTATTAGTTTAAGCAGACTGTGATTGTCTGCTGTTGTGACTTAATTTTATAGCCAATTTATGCAGAAATCCAAAATAATTCCAAAGGGTTCACGTACTTTTTCTTGCCACTTTATGTGTGTGTGTGTGACAGACACAGAAGAGAGAGATGAGACAGACAGATTACCCCACCTAATTCCTCTCTAGTGTAGGTGGATTTAGTTAACCAATTGGGCAGGAATAAAAAAAAAAATCACACGAAGAGGAAATGCAGGCCTACTCCTGGCTTTGAAAAGACATACTTAGAGAGAGACAGACGGAGAGACAGAGAGAAACACTCCCACTGCTTTATTCAGCCACACAACGTCAATGCAGTCAGTGTATAGAGGAAACATCAATTATGGATATTTCAAATGACAAAACTTATCTGAGAAATGTCAGAGCAGTAAGACATGTCCACTGACATTTTCACCTCTATTTTTTTTCAAGGCTACTCTTCTGCTCCTTCTCTTCGACTAGAAGCCTGATTTCTTTCTATCTCTTAAAATCGGCAGGGTGGGTGAAAATACAGTGGGTATTCATTGAATCAACTCTACAATACATAGCTAGCTTTTTTTTGTGTGTGAGAACCCTCCATTGGATTGCGGTCCATTGGAGTTCTGTTCGAGGGGGAAGAAAGCAGTGTAGAAAGTCATGATGACCTGGTGAGAATGCACGCACAAACGCACCCACCCACACAACCCGTTTTCTGTTTGAATGTCAGAATAACACAGGCTTTGCATAACAATACAATGAGGATGGTGTTGTCAGATAGCCGGGTAAAACCTGATGTCCAACAGACAGCCAGACCTTCAAATGCCGAGCCTCTTCTCTCAGTGTACCGACAGCCACTGGCCCAAGTTTTAAACAGCGCCAAGACATCAACCCGCACCATGTTTTGACAACCAGTGCTGTCCTCAGCAGAAGAAAAACAGCAAAAAGCCTTAGTGTAAAAACAAAAACTTTACACTCAACTGTGCTTTCATTAAGACTGAATACACAAAGACACTTGCAGAGACCTCTCTCCCACCCACACCCACACACAAACACATACACTTATAGTTAATTAAACACACACACTATAGCAGAGGGATAATGGTTGGTAGCTTGCTGTGGAGAGGGGAAGCCGGGCAGGCAGGCAGAAGGTTCCATTCATGTAGCTCATGTCCCAATAGGAGAGATAAGAGAGTAAAGGAGCTCCAGCAGGGAAGTAATTACACTTCAGACACTTCATCTGAGAGAGAGAGAGCGAGCATCATTCCCCACAGCCCACAGCCCAGAAAGAACCCACCTCCACCACAAACACTGTGTTGATTGTGTTGCTTCAAGTCATCTGAGCTCCAGCTAATCCTAAATAGATCGGATGTCATGTGAACGGGTCTTAGGGGCATAGAGAGTCATCTAAGGGTCCAGATGGATGGCCTGATGTGTTTTCTTTG